>JAWNNX010000688.1:460000-922500 GCA_035044505.1 Zaprionus lineosus | reverse complement strand
CCTGTTCATGTTATGGCAGCTGCAATGGCCAAAAACTTGACGAGCTTCTGTTGTTATTATAGCCATTGGCCTACGGCGAGCACTCTGTGTATCCTGCGTCCTGCCACCCGCGTCCTCCGGCGCTCCTTCTTTGTGGCTTTTTGTGCGATGTGTCTATGAAAATTATATCATTTTTATGACAGTTTTCGTTGCTCTTCGTCCGTCGTCCGTCGTGTGTCGTTGTTGTCTGTTGTCCAATGGCCGATGTCCGTTTGATTTTTATGAAATTAATCATGGCCAATAAAATACGGTCCGCATTTCGATGCTGGCAACGAAAGGACCAACCTTGCGGTTGATGTGGCCATGAGCAGTCAGCCAGGGGAAGAGAAGAGGAAGCACGAGAAGGAATTATTATATGATTTCGAGATACTCGCGTTCCATTTGGTTTATTGAAAAGTTTATGAAATACTTGGCAACAAAGCCGCACATCGATCAATTTCCCACACCATGGAGCACGCACGGGCAACCGAAGAGCTGATGAACTCTCCAGGCCAGCAAAATATTCCGATTGAATCCACAGACCTTCAGTTTGGGATATAGGCCTAGGGACGGGTAAGAATTCTGACGAGGCAGTGGGTGGTGGGGGGCGTAGTTGGAGTTTTTAATTAAAAATTCGAATCGAAATTCCGAAAGTTGAATAAGGAAGTGGCTAATATAGCATCTTGTTCATTCCGGACGCCAACAGCAAGGACGTGCGTCTGCCCGTGCAACTGCAACGCGCCATGGCCGCCGAGGCTGAAGCCGCCCGTGAGGCACGCGCCAAAGTCATCGCCGCCGAAGGCGAGCAGAAGGCATCCCGAGCCCTGCGAGAGGCATCCGAGGTAATTGGCGACTCGCCGGCAGCCCTGCAACTGCGCTACCTGCAGGTAAGTCCAGGTCGTCGACCTGCCACATGCCGCGCACTCTTCGCTCATTGATTTTATATTTTCTTTAATTATTTTCTATGCCATCGCCCCAACAACCGCCCAACACCCGCCCACCAACAGACCCTTAACACCATATCCGCGGAGAAGAACTCGACGATTGTGTTCCCGCTGCCAATCGACTTGATAACGTATTTCCTGAAAACCACAGAAGCCACCACGCAGCAGAACGCGGCAGCGGCGGTTGCCGCCCAGCAGCAGCAGATGCAGATGCAGCCGTACCAGCAGCAGCCACAGCAGTCACAGCAGCAGCCGCAGCAGCAGCAGCAGCAGCAACAGCAACAGCAACAGCAGCCGCAGCAGCATGTACAACAACAACAACAGCTCCAGCAGCCGCAACAACAGCCGCAGCAGCAGCAGCAACAGATGCAACCGCAGTATCAACAGTCGCAGCAAATTTCATCGGCCATGTAAGCGGCGGTGGGGCGGCGGGAGGACGGGACGGCGGGCGAGGGTAAAGGCAAACACAAAGGCAAATGATTCGGCGCTGCCGAGTGGCAAATGCGCTGCACAGGAACGACACACACCAACCCACACACACACACAAACACACAGATTGCTGAAGGCGCATACCCCACTGCCATGTTATGTTATTTAACATTGCCTTAACAGTATGTTAGCCGCACGCTGTGCAGCGCATCCACACACAACACTCCACCCTCCATAGCCCGAGTCTAGGACACACAAATCACAAGCCACAAGCAAAGTAAAAGCAAAAACAAAAACGTAAAGCAAACCCAAAAAACAAAGACAAAAAAAAACACAAAAACACAACCAAAAAACAAAAAAAAAATAAACAAAACCAAAACCAAAACCAAAACCAAAACCAAAGGCAAAAGCGAAAGCGAAAAATACAACGATTCGAAAATGGAATCAAAAATTTAGTTCTAGACACCAAAAAGTGCGATTCGTGTGCATCCGAGATTAAGGATATGCTTGGCCAGGACTCAGACATCATGACCAGCAGATTCAGGAGTTCAGCTACAAGTGAACCAGATCCAGTACGAACGAAAAACACAAGTGAAAATTCTAAAACCAACCAGTTTTGAAAATCCCAAAATTGATTCGATTCCGGAACGAAGGACGAAGGACTTCGGTCTGCGGAGCAGAACATTTTAGGATATTCAAAAATGGTTGGTTTGGTTTTGTATTTTCATTGGGAAAGTGTTTTAGATATAAAAAGTAACTGAAGTACGTAGAATTTTTTTTTTTTTTTTTCTGCAAACTCTAAAAAACTAAAAAAGGAAAATCCAAAAAAAAAAAAAAAAAAAAACACATACACAAAAATCGAAGCAAATCAATTGATAAAAATATAATATTTAGAAGAATTCCAGTTGTGGGCTGAGCGAAGGGGCTGGAGGCGTGGCAAGAAGGAGAAGGGAGGAAGATAGGGAGGAGAGATTTACTTTGGTTATTTATACCATGATCTTCGACTTAATTCAAGGTAATCAAAGGTCAAAGGAAGTGGTTTTTGAGGTAGAAGAATTACGGCAGGACGAAGGAAGAAGGATGAAAGAAATGGGAAGGAGGAAGAAGAGAAAGAGGAGGAGGGAAGGTAGAAGAGCCCACAGCTTGGGAGTCAAGAGTTTTTGTAAATGTTTAGCCTTAAGCTGTTAATATGTGTACCCCACAAAGGAGCAAGGATAAGAGCAAACTAGGTAGTTTCTTATATACATATACACACACTCGTATTGCATTTAAACTGCTCTGTAGCTGTACGTACAAAATGTGATAGGACACTTTGTACGGCTCGTTGGCTGTAGATAAATTGAAAAACAATCGAAAATTAAAACGAACTCCGATACGAAATCCAATTCGATATCGAAATCGGAATCGAAATTGAGATCCCAATTGAAATTGAAATCGAAATCAGCATTTGCAGAGGAAGGATATAGGCAGAAGTCGCGTAAGGCTCTCCCTACAAATATTCAATATATTATTACTTATACTAACCCATACTACGATAATAATAATCATCCAAGTTTCGGAGTAGCAGGAACAGTTACCTAAAAGAAAAGGACCTTTACTACTTACCTTGTATCCTTGCTTACATGTATCCATGTACGTATATAGAGTGAGTTCATCTCTGATTTGTCTTATAGACACTAAAGTCGGCCAGTTGGACAGATTGCTTTCAACAGCTGCCTTACGAGTACTAAATAGTGTATACACTGGTCGGGGATGGGTGGCAGGACGAAAGGATGGAGAATTTTAGCCGCCATTCCTGATCAATTCGAGGCGTTATCAACGTTCAAAGTTACCAACCGCAAAACCAAATACAATAAATAAATGTAATACGAATTTATTGTACATACAATAACCGAATCGATGAATGAAGGGGAAGAGAGAGGAAGTGTTTTACCCGTTAATAGATCTTACTTGCTAGTTTATGGTATCGATAAAGATATCGATATCGATAGTCTTGGACACATTCATATTGCGATTATATGTGTTTATGTTTCATTGAATGCCAGTTACGTACGTCTAGATAAAAGTAGGGCATAAATCCTTTACAATAACGATACCGATACCGATAACGATAACGATAACGATAATGATAACGATAACGATAACGATAACGATTACGATACCGATAATGATAACCATACGATTTACAGTTACGCAATCGCATATCGCCAATTCAATGTATTTGTAGTAGTGTTCATATTCAAGAATTAAATGTTCAGATCTTTCAAGTTTTATCATTAGTCTCACAATCGGAATTTTACTTTTTAGCGCACTTCATAACGGTTTATCGAATTATCAATTCTATCTACACATTCACACACCCACACATCCACACTTACACACACATACACACGCATACATACGCGAATTAAGATATTACAAAAATACTTATGTACATTTTTGCCTTTGAACAATTTTTAAAACGAAACGATTTCATTATTACTTACTTATATATACCTATATACATATGTGCATACATATACATATACATATACATATATATATACATATATATATATATATATATACATATATACACATAAATATATATATATATATTCGGCATATACTTATATTCAAACAGAAAACGTACAATAAAAAACGCAACTTTTTTGGCATCCAAAAAAGCGAAAAACACAAATTTCCAGTCTATTTTCTCTCCTTGAACGAACTTCAAGGATAACAGCAGTTGATCCTGGCTTCTTTTAAGGTCTAAAGTTATAGTCCGGGGCTGTAAAAAAAAAAATTCACAGCATAAAAGTTAAGAATTTATGAAGTGCGGAGAACAGCGCAAGGACATCGGTAAAAGGATAACAAGGATAAGGAATATGACTGAGTGCGAGAGGGAGAATATTAGATACATTACATTTACTCCTTGGGGATCCTCACTTCGCTGCTGGAGACCAATCAATGGAGAGCCGAGGAAGACAACCGCAAGGCTTTCGCCAATCGATGATCCTGCCACTGGCGCTCTAAGGACGAGGAGTACAAGTGAAAGGCATTTTCAGGTTGTTTATTACATATTTTGTCATTTTATTGGTTTACTTTTATGCATTACACGCCGAACATTTGCGGTACATTTCATTTTATAGATCAACTAAATTCAGTATTATGAGTACCGTTCGTGGCCTTGTTTATTGTTGTTGTTGTTATAATTATTATTATTATTTTTATATTCGTATTGTTAGTTTATTAATTGGTAAATTTAATTTGTTATGTCTACAGTTAAACATATGACAGTGTTTAGTTTTACGTTTCTTTCAATGTTTTGAATGCTGCACGCAGGTGCACGCGGCACGCCCCCCCTACCCACACTTGGCCCCTCCAGGCACAATCCTGCCTGCTCGCCATCCTCTGGAACCAGAGGCTGGATAATTTTAGAAATCTATCCATTCGCCTGCCGCAGATGTTGTTGCGTTTGCCTTGCCCTTCGATTGTATATATAAAAAAAAAAAAGGATCAATTCTCTGTCCTGGCCAAAACCAACCGGCGTGCCGCATGCACCAAGCTCGCTGCTCCTGCCACTCCTGGCACTGCTGCTGCTGCTGCTTAGTTTGCGGTTCAATTCAATTTTCTGTTCCATTTATTGCTACACGTATGTCAAGTTATATACAAAAATTCATCAACTACTCTAAGCAACTTGAGTTGCCTTTAATCATAACAATATAATTTCTGTTACTTGTTTCTCCTTCTTCATCTTTATCTTTATCTTTATCTTTTCTTTTTGTTTACGTTTCGTTTGCAATTGTTTAAATTTACCTTTAATGCGATCTCATACAATGATTGCAAAGATTTCCTTTGTTTGTTGTTGCTACTCATAGTTTAAGCTGCCTTATCTCTCTATGTGTGTGTGTGTGTGAGTGTGTGTGGGTGTGTGTGTGTGTCAATACAAGTGTGTGAAATGCACGTTAATTAATGTTCTTTACAAATACATATGCCGTATATCCATACATATATATATATATATATAAATAAATATATATATATTGATTGATTGATTGATTGATTGATTTAATACGAAATGCTAAACTTTGGTTTTATGCTACAAATGTGCACTCGATGGCCAACACATGAACTAAACGCGAGAGAGAACTTAAAACTAGAAAATGTTTATTTTGTTTTTTAATCAATTAATAAAATAAATAAGAGAAAACGTTTCCTAACTTTCTTTGCTTTATTCTAGCGGCTAAGATAAAGGTATGTGTGTGTGTGTGTGCGTGTGTGTGGGTGTAGGTATGTGTGTGTGCACGTCTGTGTATATGTTTATATATATACGTGTATGTCGGTTCTTCCTTCTAGAATTGCTATCATATGATACTTTGCATACTTGAAACCCTTGGAGAGAGAGAGAGAGAGAGAGAGAGAAAGGGAGTGAGAGAGAGGGAAGGAAAGAGAGAGAGAGTGTTTAGAGCGAGAAAGTGGGGAAAAAACTGAGCGTGGTTTTTAATCTGAAAGAGAAGTCGACAAACAGAAACAGAAACGGAAACGGAAACGAGAACGGATCAGAGCAGGAAGTGGAAGTGAGTCTGGGCTGGCATTAAGATACTGGAGGTACAGCCCGGAGGCTGCACTGTATACGATGTGGACGTTGCCCGATCAAAAGTGAAACGAGAGTCAAATAAAAACGATGGCTTCCTTCAGTTTGTGGATATTCGTAAACATTTGGCATAAATCTAAAAATGTATAATTAATATTAATTTGTTTTTTGTTTTTTATAATCGATTGTAACGAGAGAAGCACGAAGAGTCCTTTATAAGTCTGGGTTTGGGCTTGGATTGGGTTTTCGTCTTTCTATTTGTACAAAAGTTCTTAAAAAAGAATGGAGTCGAGTGAACGCGATGGGTGACTTGGAAATTGACAAGAAGTGTTGGTGGAGCGGAGGGGAGGAGGAGGAGGGGGTGGAGGTGAAGCTGGAGGTGAAGCTGGAGGGACGCATCTGTGGGCGCCCGTAAAATAAATGCCTTCAATATGCAACTTCTGATACACCTTGATTGATTTAAATAATACTTGGGGTTAGTTTAATTCAGCATTTATGGTCGAGTCGGCGTTCGACTTGGACTTGCAGTTAGGAGAGATTAAGAAGAGACAGAGAGAAAGTGGGAGAGAGAGAGAGAGAGAGAGAGAGAGTTGCACAAATTTTTAAGCACCGATTAAAGTAGCGTTCAAAATTGTTTTTAGATTATTTTAAAACCTGCCTTTGATTCAAATAGAAGAATAGAAATGGATTTCATTTGCTTAAATTTGGATTTGGATTTGGATTTAGATTTAGATTTAGAATTAGAATTAGAATTAGATTTAGTTTAAGTTTAAGTTTTAGTTTAAGTTTAAGTTTAGGCTTTAGTTATAGTTTTAGTTTAGTTTAAGATTTAGCTTTAGTTGTAGTTTTGTTTCTTTCTGATTTTGTTTTTGTTTTTGTTTTGCTTTTGTTTTTACTTTTGCTTTTGTTTTGCTTTTGTTTTTGCTTTTGTTTTTGTTTTTGGTAAGCTTACAAAACTAGATAAATACTCGCTATTTCAATAGTACATACAAGTAGGTATATAAATTATAAAATAGTTTGCGTGTAAAATATAAAATGTTGCATTTCATTTGTAGTTTTTCTTTTGTTTTTTTTTTTTTTTGCTTTTGCTGTGGTTTTTTTCTGGTTTTTTTTTTCTTTCAATTTGTTTAAATACGCTTATACACATATCCATACATATAGAGTTATGTAAATGTTTATCATGTTCTGGTTGATGCAACTAACCAACATCTTCAGCTTCATCTTTCTTCCTCGTTTGCTTCTCCTTGTCCGTCTCCTTCTTCTTCTTTTTCACCATTATCATCATCATCATCACCCCCTTCTTCCTCTACTTATTTATCTTCTTGTTTGTTTTGTTGCCATTTAAAAATCTTAAGAATATAGTAAATATGTATAAATGTATACGTTACATATATATAACGCTATAAATATATATTCATAGATGTGTGTACGCGTACTAGTGTGAGTGTGAGTGTGAGTGTGTGTGTGTGTGTAGAGGTGGTGATGTGTTTTAAAGTCCTATCTTCGATTGCGGGTGTGTGTGTATGGGTGTATGGGTGTGTGAGTCGGGGTGTATGGGAGATTGAATGTATACTAAGCTGCATCTGCTCCTCCTCCCACGACCGCCGCCTAATCCTGCACCTCCCGATATGGTACCTCCGAAGTCACGGAGAACGACTCGAAATAATGATTCAAGAACTCAAACGTGGGCCGCTTCTCGGGCACTGCGTCCCAGCACTGGAGCAGCAGGTGGTAGATATTGTCGGGGAAGTAGTGATTGGTCGGCTTTGGCATGCGGAAACCGCGTTCAATGTTCTCGATGACCTCGCGACTGTGCATGCCCGGATAGGGCACTTGTCCATATGTGAATAGCTCCATCAGGAGGATGCCGTACGACCACACGTCCGACTTAATGCTGAACTTTCCATAGATGATTGCCTCGGGCGCCGTCCACTTGACTGGGAAGCGGGACCCCTGCTTGGGACAATACTCATCGTCGGCAATGACGCGCGCCAATCCGAAATCACAAATCTTTGCCACATTATTCTCCCCAATGAGGACATTGCGCGCCGCCAAATCGCGATGGATGAGCTGCTTTGACTCCAGATACTCCATGCCGCTGGCCACCTGCGTGGCAATATATATGAGATCCTCAAAATGCAAATACCGTCCATCGCCTTCGCGCAGAAAGTCCAGAAGACTGCCCTTTGACATGTATTCCTGCACAATATAAATTGGCTCCTCCTGCAAAGTGATAAACGAGTCGTTAGGCAATCCTCTTTAAAAACGGTAAAGGGGGGTCTGAGGGTTTCGAAGGTCTGACCTGTGAACAGACGGCATAGAGGGCCACAAGGCGATTGTGTCGAAACTTTTTCATGATGGCCGCCTCCTGGAGGAACGCAGCCGTGGACATGGTGCCCTCCCGCAGGGTTTTGACAGCAACGTCGATGCTGTTTCGCCACTTGCCATAGAACACTTCGCCAAAGTTGCCACGTCCCAGTTTGCGCAGCAGCTGAATCTCGGAGCGCGGTATCTCGTATTTGTCGCGCAGCTCCGGACCGAGATCCCACATCTGTGGCTGTGGTTTGGAGCAGGGGCGCGACAGAATGTGACAGAGGCCAAGGGCGTTTTCTGCAATGGAAAAGTAGACATGAAATTTGGATCATTCAATAGCCAATGACGACTGTGCTTACTGCTGTAGGCCATGACCAGGGCCTGGAGCGAGGGGAAGGTTTGATTTGTGGCTATGTAGTAGCCGCCATTGTCCAGTGGTTTGATGCGGTAGTGCTTCACATGATAGCCACGTCCATCCTCCCAGTCCTTAACGGAGAGCGAGTAGCCGTTGGGATTGTGTTCCGATGGGCGCACAAGGAAAGTGCCTCGCGGATTCTCTTCCGCCAGCAGCAGCTTGTCCGCCTCCTTGCGCAGCACGTTCTCAAAGAACCAGCTGAAAGTGTCCAAGATTTGGGTGAGCATTTACCAATAAATTGAATTTTATCACAGGACTTACTCTTCGCTGTTGACGCTGCGCTCCTCGGCCACAAAGTTGAGCGGGATTAGGCCCTCCTGGCGGGTACTCAGATTGACCACGCGCCACCAGTCGGACTCGGTGTCATCGATGACCTCCATACGGTCGCCCTTCATGAAGCTTAAATCAGACTCATCCCGCGATTTATAATCGTAGAGCGCGACAACGACTCGTCGCTTCGGCAGTCCACCAGGCACGCCGGCTGCAAGGACAACGAAAGAGATGGAAATTAAGCTTCAGTTGCCGATAGAGACGGAAGCAGAGTGTGGAGTGTGTGACTGAGTGGGAATGTCAGTGTCAGTGCGAGGTGGGGGAGAGATCCTTAGGTTAGTGGCAATTTTCGTCTGGCTGTAAATTTGATTTGCAGGCGTCGAGGCGTGGCCTCAATTGCAATTTATGGGCGGCAAATTGGCAACAAATTTTTACATGCCGTCCGCAAAATCGAGTCAGAATCTAATTGGAAGTTAATGAGTTGCGACCCCAACCCCAACCCCAATCCCAGACCCGTGACCCCTGATCCCTGATCCCCAATCTCCTCACCCTGTGATAGCCATCATCCAGGGTCAGGAGATGCGCTGCCATCTCTTGGCGTCTGACAGGCAGACGCAAAGTGTTTAGCATACATTTTGGCGCAATTCCGCATCAAGGATTCTCGCCAAGTGCTTCAGTGCTTATTCGATGCCAAAACCACAAAATCTTCTTCTCTGTGTCTCTCTCGACTCTTGGTTCCTGCTTTGATGTTGGCGTTTTTCTCTTGGCACTGAATTACATTTGGCTAATTGATTTAGCCCGCTCGAGGAACTGGAAAAATACGTGGTCTGTCGTCTATTTTATTTTATAGTTGTGTTTCATGTTGTTGTTGTAGCTGTTGTTGTAGTTGTTGTTGTCGCATTGTTGTTTTATTGTTGCTTCACTCTGTGTCGGTTGCAGTTTACTTGGCCCGTTGCCTTGCCCTCCATTCGGACGCAAGTGCTGACACGAAGGCACCCGCCAAATCTCGGACCTTTGTCAAAGCATTTGTCCAGTTTACACGACCAAAGCCGCTTTCCCCAATTGAATCTGGACACATGCAACCCAATGCTGAATTCCGAGCGCTAATCAAGCCGCGATTAGGCGCACCCACTGCTGAGCAAGCCGCCCAGACATGCCAGTCCACGGCAGCTCCGGGGCTTAGGTGTGTTGCGTAGGTGTTTGTGGATAGGCCAAAAGCCGGGCTAAGTACATCCCCAGCGAGGGATGAAAGGGTTAAAGGTTGCCTGAGGTGAGTGCACAAAGTAGACCCTAAAAATGGATTCCCCCTACCTCTCGCTCTTCTCCTTAGCCCATCGCCATTCCACCCACCCCTCCCCCTTTCGATGCGTCCGTATAATCCGCTGATATCTGACACGTCGACTAAGCCCTAAATTCTGATGCCGCTTTGAGAATTCCTATGCCGCCAAGGGTCACTCTCTGACTTGGTTACCTGCGCTCATCCTCACGCTTGGTTTGGTTGGTCGGACCAAACTTAATTCCTATCGCTTATCAATTATTTCTTATCTCCCGGGTGATTGCCATTTCATATTACCATTTAATTTCTTCATTTGCTGTCGCTCCATAGGAGCCTCAGAGCAGTTATGCAATTTGCGGTTCGCCTGTCACACCTGCCGCAGCACACCTGACGGCGCACATTGGGAGCTCCCGTGCGGGGCATTGGGGCTTCTGCAAATGTCGCTGGTCAAGGTTAACGGCTGTCACATTAGCAGTGCATATTTGAGCACGACCTTAGCCAACGCTCCTGCCTCTTCCTTCGGCAATTCACCCCTCCACCCATCCACCCATTTACCCATTTACCCATTCACTGCTCCTTGACTCGTCGCTTGCTATTCCGTTTTACCAATTGCCTTTGGTTAACTTCACTTCATGCCATGAGCCTCCGGAGACGCAACTTTAATTGCACGGGTCGCCCCACAATCGGAGGCAGAGCGGGTCGAATGGAGCTGGGTTGAGGGGGTCGGGGTGGGGATCCACACATATTATAACACATTATGGACTGTGGCATAATGCGAATATAAATAGAAACTGGCGCCCGACGAGCGTCACCTGTCGCCTGTCGCTTGTCGCCTTTTACCTTTCGCTTCTCGCTTCTCACTTCTCACTTCTCTTTTCTCATTTGTCGCCCGCTTGGCTAAAGGTTAAAGCCAACAACTGGCGGAGAATCAAAAAGCTAATTAAATCCAAAAGGTACATACGCGTGCAACGGAAAAGAGGAAGAGGGTGCGGGGTCTGGGGCGGGAGCGGGGGTGGGGGTGGAGATTCACTCCCCCGGAATACCCAAAACAAACTCATTACGAATGCGGTTACACTTACTTGGCGTAGTGCGCGTCCGGATGATGTCGACACCGCCCTTGGCGCCTATTTTGAGGGGGCCGCGATTCGGATCCGGCGTGTAGCGTGAGTCCAGGGATCCGCCGTTGTTGTGCTTCTGGCCAAGGCCGGTGGCAATGCCACTGCCGCTGTTGTTGCTGTTGATGTGCGTCTGGCCGAAGGTGTAATCTGACTTTTTGTAGCCGCCCGTCGGATAGGCCAGCGCCAGTTCCTGGTCCTGCCGTTTGTTGCAGCATTTGTTGCCCATGTTGCGGCTGGCGGGTTGTTCCTGTCCTCCTCCTCCTCCTACTCCTTATCCCACTCCTCCTCCTTCGTCACCTTCTTCTTGTTTGTTTCTTTTGCTGTTTGGTTGCTCTGTTGTTTGGCTTGGGTGTTGCTCCTGTCAATTGTCCTTGTTGCTGTTGCTGCCTCCTTGGGCGTAGGTTTCAGCTGCCGCTGTGACTCGTCCGCCACTCGATTCTAGGAGCAACTGCAGCGGCAACGCATATTTGGCATATTACGAGTTGCGGCTTTCCCTTAATAGTAGTTAAAAATATTTGTATCCTTTGTTCTGCTGCAGTTGCGTCTGTATCTCCTTTTTGTTTGTTTGTTTTTGTAATTAGTATTTTAAACTATCAGTCAATTTGTGGGCATGTGTGTGTTTGTGTGTGCGTGTGTGTGTGTGGCTGTGTTAGGGTCGACATGAATGTGGATCTTGGTACAATGTCCTGCGGGTGGAGTGTGGGTGTTGTATGTGATATGTGTGTTATTGTATGTGTGCGTGTATGTGTGTGTGTGTGTGTGTGTGTGTGTGTGTGTGTGTGTGTGTGTGTGTGTGTGTGTGTGTGTATGTGTGTGTGTGTGTGTGTGTGTGGGGGTGAGTGTCCGTGTCTGTGTGTACGTCTAGAGAGGCCTTTTAGCTGCTTGCATCAAAAGTTGCATGGAGGGCATTGCCTAGATTTGGTTTCTTGTTCGTTTTCAAAAATGCATTTCGAATATAAAAAATTATCCGTTGATCCTTTTCTCCTTCTCCTTCTCCTTCTTCTTCCTTTTCTTCTTCTTCGTCCTCGTTCTCTTGTCCTGCAGCTTAGCTAGCAACTGTGTTGCTCTTGAAGCTGCTGTAGTTGCCGGTGGTGGTGGTGGTTGTGGTTGTGGTTGTGGTGGTGCTGCTACTGCTGCTGTTGTTGTTGCTGTTGCTCCCGCTGTTGTTGGTTATCCTTGTGGTTTGTGTCCTGCCAGCGCGCTCAGCCAGCAACTGTCTGCACATTGTTTATGCTTGTCTACCTGCAACAAAGTAAACGAAAGCCAAAAATTAGTTAAGGCTCATATAAATATTCATTAAAAGCACATTTCAAATGTCCACCCAGTGGCCCACACACCCACACCCCCACACACACACTCGCACAAGAGTCCAAACAGAGTCAAGCCAACACAAAGAAAATTCAGTGTCAGTGACCCAAGTCCTGTCCGTGCGCCTGCCTCTGGCCCGCCTTCGGTCTGCCTTGCGACTGCCATAGATAAACGTTTTTGGCACATCATTTCAGTTGACTTGGCAGCTCACAGGACGACAGCAACGGCAGGACAGCAGCAGGTTGACCATGGCACCCAGGCGACAGTTGCTGTTGTCAGTCGAGGCGCAGGGCCAACAAAGACAACAACAGCAACAACAACTGCACTTGCAACTGCCACTGCAACTTCAACTTCAACCGCTGCCCGCCTCTCCTGGAGGGAGTTTCTCTTTGTCTATTGACTCAAGGCCTGGCGGGCATCTGTTTATTGTTCAATTGGATAATTATGGTCGTCTATGTGTGCGCAGGGAAGGGGAAGAGTTCGGGGAACGTGGAGTGGCCAAGGCTGCAACTGCCAAAACAATAATAGCAGCAACAGCAGCAGCAACAACAACAACAACAAGGAATGTGCCACATAATCTACATTGATGCACCAAATTGATGCACCAAATTGTTGCAGAACTTTCCCTAAAAATTTAATTGTTATTGTTGCGCATTTGTTGGCTCGACGTTCGCTTGGCGCGTGTTTGTGTGTGTGTGTGAGTTTGAATGTGTGCGTGTGTGTGTGTGTGTGTGTGTCTGTGTGTGTTTACGGTGTTTGTGATGTTTATGTGGGTTTGTGCTTGTGTGTGAGCTTGGTGTGTGCGCAGCTGGCATGAAATTGTGTTGCCAGTTGGCAGGATGCATTTAAGGCATTAACTAATATCCTGGCAGCGTCTCAACTTATCTCCCTGCGTGGCACTTTATTCCTCTGTCAATTATTAAAGTGCCGCTTGACTTGCTCTATAAACGGTTCTCAGTGTTATTGTTTGTCTATGTGTGTGTGTGTGTGTATTGAGATACCTTATCTACACCCCCCTGCCACCAGGACAAAGGATACACCATAAAAATGCTGCGCTCAGCTAAGCAACGCATTTGAAATGGAAATCGTAGAAAGTTCAATTTTTCGAATGGCATGAAAAGCCTTTGGCTTTCGCTTTGTCACACACAAAACGGCCATTCACTTGCTAAGGACAACGACGTCAGCATCAATGTCTGTGTTTAATGTCCTGTCGTGCATAAAGCCACACCAACACCAACAATAAACACAATAAGACTTTACACATATTTGCGTCTAGCATAAAAGTCAAACTTTTCATTTCGACGAGCAGTTCATGAACCCGGGCCCCACAGCATCGGGACAAAGGCGACTGCGGGGTCAGCCGCAACAGCAACAGGGTCAGCGGAGACTGTGCAGAGCCCGGAGAGTGGAAGAAGCCCACGTGGAGGACATGCTCAATTTATGTGCTGACTGACTCCAGCGGCGGTCATGAATTGATGCATTTTATCGTCTCAGGATAAAAGCGCCGCACGGGTCCTTTATCACCTGCCCAAGGTGAGATGAAGCACACACGTGCCACCGTCGCAGGCAACGCCCCGAGGGAGGTATCTACCTTCAACCTGCGTGTCGAAGGTATTCAACACCCACAACCCTCGATAGAGTTTCGCCCGAGTCATCCATGGGATTCTGTGTCCGCCGGACAAGACGCTCCAAGCAGGCCTTCAACTGGGAACTGTGCCTCTCCTTGCAGGAACTTATATTTCAGGTCTGACCAATGAGTTATAATTGACGTATCGAAGTTCGCATACCCCATGCCCCATACAACCAGAGATGCACAGTCCCCTCACACCCCACTCCCCACTCCTCACTCCGCAGTAGCCATTTGCCTGACGGTGGACAGCATTTTGATTGAATAATGGCCACTATAATTTCCTGCAGTTGTTTTGCGGTTGCCATTTTTCCCAACGCCTCGCCAAATAATGTGCCTCTTCCCGCCACTGGTCACTGGTCACTGTTTGTGCATTGGAAGAACATCTGACGGGAACCGCAATGAGCACAGTACACACTATCGAACGCCAGGTGGCGCTTCATTGTACACTTTGTGCACGGCCCATACACTGGCAAATACACTAATTAACTTTGAACAGTTGAGGATAGGTAATTCCGACTAAGCGATACCCTGCAATTCGGCCTACACTCGACACGAATAGAGCGTATCCTTTGGCCGACGTGGAGTGCAAGTGAAGAGACGACAGGAAGCTAAAATATTCATAAGCCGAAGGATGTGCTCTGTAAGCCATTAACCTATTGAATACGTGATGTTTACAGGGTATTGCCCGAAATGTCAATCCATATATTATTGGGGCCAAAGTTGATACCGAAATTGTGAATATTTGATGATCGATGGCCAATTTTCAGTCATCCATCGCCGACATCGACACACTTTTGCCATGTACAGGGCTACCTGACACCCTCATAGTGTTTCACCTGTGTGCACATGTGTGTGTGTGTGTGTGTGTGTGTGTGTGTACGTGAGTTTGTGTCTGCCTGGGAATCTGTAAATTTATAGCTTTGCTGTGGGTTCGATGACGTCGATGCTGCCACAGTTCAAGTTGACAAAACGAAATGAATCCTTAATTGAATTTTGTGGCTTTGACTGCGCCTGAAAGTCGGCAACGTTTCGGTTATTACACAGAATTCCAAACATGTGTTTAACCAGGACATTCAGCACATGGAAATTATAAGCGAGCCATAGAAGAACCTAATTAACCAAGCTAGATTCCTATCCTCCTTATCCTCCGTATCCTCAAGCACTCAATTACCGCCTTACCTAGCTTAGGAACTCAAGGAAAGGTCCTTTTAAGCATAGGAATTTACTTGAAACCGCCCGGAAAAGCTGTTCCCCCCTCAGCGCACGCTTTCCCCAATAGTTTACTTTTCTCCCCAAAGTGCGCCTGCCAATAGAGGAAATGGTGACACAAAGCCGATTCCATTGCTGCTCCCTGCCGGGAGGTCCTGAGCGCCAAGTCGCACATCTAATAAAATCAAATAAATGCAAATAGAAGCACAAAAAATTTATGAAACAAAATGGGCAGCCATGTGGTTTTAGCTTCCAGCGCGTCGGAAGCAGACGCCGCGGGGGGAGGGAGACGCGTGGGCGCTGACTTAAGGGATTGGGGGAGGGCCGTAAGTGCGGCAATCCTCGAGGACATAAAGGCATTAACTGTAAATGCCGTAATGCCGTCATTTCCTGATGACAGCCTGACGAAAGCAGAACGCACCGCCCCCGCCTACAATCCGCCAGGCAGGCCTCCTGGAGGAGTCCTCTGTACTTTTGAGGGGCAGCTACTCGGGGCTGGTGGCGGCGCACAGTTTGTTGCGCCACATTTTTATAGGAACTTTCACCCGCCCCTTCCACTGACGCCGTGCCCCTCCACTTGTTGTTGTCAGTCGAAGCCGCCTACTTAAAAAGTCAATTTCTGTGACGTCGTCGTTCTGTTGCCGTGTGCCACCTGCTACCAGCTACCAGCTACCAGCTACCAGCTACCAGATACCAGCTAACAGCCACCTGCCACTTGCCACCTACCGCCTGCCACATTGCTTCAATCGTCAGCGAACAACCAAGAGCCGCCGGTTGATTTCCTGGTTTACCTTGTGACTATCTTTACGCCCTGTCAGTCGTTCACCTTAAAACGTCACGTGTTATCGATTAATACAACAAAGCCACCCCACACCCCAAATACACACACATACAGGCATACAAACACACAGACACACAGACACACACACAGAGAGACTTGTACACAATATTGTTTGCCAATTCTGTTGTAGTTTCAAGAAATGTGGGCCAATGCCTTTGGATTTGAGTTTTGAGCTTTGAGTTTTGGACTGCAGCAGCTTTGGAGAGACAATGAATTGAATGTAGATTTATTTATCCCTGGATGAAGCTTGTACTCTGAAAAAGGACCGAAGAGTAAATAAAATGGACGATTTCCCCAGCGGCCGTTGACGAGCGACTTAGCAACAGTTTCTGTCCATCCAAAGAATTTCCATATTGAAATTCAATTTGTTTTCCGGACAAATTGCATAAAACATTATCTACAATCCTGACATCGGGTCTGGCTTTGGGCTTTGGCCTTTGGGCTGGGCTGCGGACAACACGCATCCGCAGGACTCGTCAGGACGACGGCTGACTGCCAGACAAGCCATAAATAAATGCACACATAAATATCCCTCATACAATGTCATTCGTTCAAATAAAAGGCGAGACGCACACAAACATCCATGAATCGATGAATGCATTCGCTTCTATTTAATTTATTCGCTCTTCATTATTCATGCATTTGGGGCGGCTCACAAATAAGTCATTAAGATATTCACAGTACAAATATTTTTGCCAGCTGATAAATTTATAATTATTTTTATGCTCGTAAAACGTAAAGTAAACAACAACAAAACACCCGTTGCTCCCTCAAGGCCGACTAGGAGATACCCCGTAAAACGTGAGTGTTGAGCAATTCCCACTGCGAGTTCATGAGTATTGGAAAGTGAGTCGAAGGATTTCTCGGGAGACAGGATACACGGGAAATACGTGGACATCCTGACCAGCAAGCTGAACCTCACTTCCCGCCTCTCGACCCACAATGAAGAGTTCGAAGTCTCAACCGAAATGAAGTTGTACCCAGATTAAATATTCATCGATGCGAGTGAATGAATGTTTTGAATCAATTACATTAAGTGAAATCCTAACCAACACACACATTGGCCTATGCGATGAATCATTCGAGTGAACACGAGTTTCAGCTGGCGTCGAATGCACCTCGATGGAACCTCCTCCGCTGACGTGGCAGCTGGAACTCAATTAGTTTCGATATTTGATACACATTTTGGAGTCATAAAAAAATAATACTCCAACAATGCGGAGAGGGGGGGCTGCGGCTCGGCCTACTGGGAGGCACCTATGCGGTTAGCCCCTTCATCGGGCGAAGGACATACAAATTGATTGCGTTTCCTCGTCCCGTGGGCCCTGAACCCAACAATGAGCCTGGCACCGAGTGCCATTAAATAAATGAACCGAATGCAATAATCATAATGAGCGGAACTCCAGATCCGATCTTTTATATTCAATGCGATGACCCATTTCAGGGCCACCGTCGCCATAAGTTCATGTGACGGAATCAATCAGACGTCGACGTCCCTCGTCCGATGGGCGTGACATGCGCTACGGTGTGTGTTTCAACGTGTCGAAGGTAGGAGACGACCAGGGACAGTACAGAGACAGGAGCTCGGAGAAGGTGCAGCTCGCTGTACGTACGGAAACAATAAGATATTCCGCAATTAAAAGCTCGTCACGTAGGGAGCGACATCAAAGGAGGAGCAGGCGACAGAGTGCACACCCTGAAGTTTTCTCTATGGGAATTCCCTGTGAGAGCGGAGTAAACATTCAACTAAAGCTTCGAGAGCTGATCCCAAAGGAAGGGTATAGGAAAGTCACTACCCGGGACAGGCTCGTTTTTGAGTCTGCCTAATGCCAATATTTTTATAAAGCTCACAGCTGGACACAGACTAGAGTAAGCCGAAGCCAAGGAATGCAGACGCTGCTCTCCAGTATAGGAACGTGATTATAGAAGGCAGGATTGGGGAAGGATGTGGGCTGCTGCTGGCTGTTGGCATTTGGGGGCGGGTCGCTCGTAACGCACAATTTGACGCATTTTTCGTTGAACGTGTGAAGTTATAAAGCAGCCAAAGGAAAAAGGAGAATGGAGAAAGGAGAAAGGAGTGAGGAGTGAGGAGTCAAGAAGTCGCGTCGAGGACGTGACCCAGGCAGGAAATGCTGCCTGCCCTCGGTACATGACACTTGCAACGGGGTTGCTGGGTGGCTGGATGACTGGGCGGATGGCTGGGTGGAAGTCGGTTATGCGGTGGCGGTTGGGCGGTGACGAATGGGCGGTGGTGGTTGGGCGGTCGCTGTTATGGTTGCGTTTGTCAACGCCAACATGACGAGATGAGCTCATTACTTTAATGGGTTTTCCGGCTTCTGGGTCCTGGCTTCTGACTCGTTTCCACAATTTTGCAGCGCAGCCTGTGGCCTCCTTTCGAGTAAATGCTAATGAAATATTTGTACATTATACAATTTATTTGCGTAAAATCGTTTCATCCATGTAATGCCAGCGTTGGGGGTCAATGAAAGGCAGTCGAGCAGGCAGCCGAGGGAGAGTGGTGACAGTAAAGGATGCGCGCGGAGTCCCCTAATTAGCTTGCAAAATAAACAATCAAAGAGCAACACGAAGAGCTCCTCGGAAATAGCAAACAATTTAAAAAAAATTAACCCAGAAATCTAATTAGCAAAAAGCGCAACAGAAAATTGTGGGGACTCCCCATGAGTGGAGACTGGAGCTGCGTGTCGCGCCGCGGGCTCCAAGCAAAACAAAAGCAACAAAGGAAATAACAATACACAAACACACCAAGGGACAGAGAAAGAGGAGAGAGAGAGAAAGAGCAAAAAAAAAAGGGGGCGTTGATTTGCTGAACGATGACGAAATCGAGACGATGGAAAAAGCCAAGGAAGAATGCCAACCTCAAGCAGGAGGAGAGCAGGATGTGGAAGCAGACGTCATCTGTCGCGTGTTTCGTGCTTCTGGCTTTAAAGGAAACGAAGTCCGAGTAACCTGAACACAGTCCACATTGCAAGAAGTGGCATGCAACGAATAGTGGCGAATGACCAGGATCAGTCGGTGCTGCCACGAGTCCAGGTCCATGGACTCGTAAACTCGGAAACGTCGGTTGCTGATGCGGATCCCCTCAACCTCCTCGACGATTCCCTTCGAGCCGAGGTCCGAGGTCGAGTGTAATGGTTGCAATTGTTGGCAGCCAAACAACCGTCATTTTCATCAACAATGGAAGAGGCGGCCGAGCAGGAGGGGTAATGAAGGAAAGGTGGGCGGCCAGGACACGAGAGCTAAGAGTCGACGATAATAGATGCCATGTGGCACATGAGGCAACTTAATTGCATGTTAAACAGGCAACGGCTCCAATAGAAGAATGTTGAATTATTAAAACAATATTTGCGCGCATTTGGACGGCACGACAGGACCTCGACAGGAAGGAAGAGGATAAGGAAAAGGCACCACTGGACGCCCACTGAGCCAAGCGTGAAGAAAATTACAATGCGGCGGTAATGGGAACGTGGCGCCGCGTCGACGACATCGTTGCCCACGCAGAAGATTGCGTTGAAGGTGGCAATATTTGTACGCTTTGTTTGACCTTCCCCCCTCTACCCCCTCCGAGCGCCTTGCCATCGCCAGATCCTCCATTTCATACCTTCGCCCCTGCTGACTGAGCCGTCGCCTGTGGCCAGTTAAAGAGACGCCGCACTCACCCCCTCACCCACATTGTGACGCTGCCTTTAATAGTCATCCGATTCCCCATGTCTCCCATTGAATGTCGCACGCAGTTCAAACGCAGAAGCGTCCGTGTCCCCGACACGCCACTTTATCGGGAGAAGGACACAAAGCATCGAAGGACTCACGCGCCATGGTCATAGGCAGAGGACTTTCAGGGGCTTGGAGGCTCAAACAACGCGGTAAGAGGTATCTTCTAGTCGGGCACTCCCCACCTTTTCTTGTCAGCGCCTCGCCGTATATTTAGATCCCTTTCTCTGGGTGGGGTAACGAGAGGCGAAGCTGACGCTCAGAGTCGAGTCGAGCTATTTTGGGAGACGAGCTATATTGGTGCTCGGATTGGGGTGTCCAATGGTGAAGCGGAAACAAGCCAAGCCCGGGCCAGAGGCAAAATGGGGGATGGGGGCTGCAGGTGGGGGCAGACCCACAGAGTGCAGCAATTAGTTAAAGGTTGGGCATGAATTCTAGAGTTTGGATTAAGCTTGGCACCTCATTTATCTTGTGCAACGTCAATTGGGTCAAGCATGGCATATGCCATGCACCCAAGCTCTCCCTCCCCTCCTTTACCATCCCAGCACAATTTTACAACCACCGCTGCAGTGATAAACGAAAGAAACACCGAGCTCCTCTTTGGGGTCCCCTGTTATCGCGCAGCAGCGTCAATAGTGGCCGGCCGGCAGAGGCAGAAGCCGCTTTATCGAATGGCCAGTAAAAAAAAAATACCAAAAAAGCAATAACAAAAATAAAGAACGAAACTAAACACTTTGGAAGTGCTGCAGCGCGTCATTAGTTGACCCCAAAACCCCAAACCGAAGTGAAATTAACGATGGAAAAAATGAACAAAATTAATTCCGTCTGCTGATAGGAGTTGTGCACTTGCCGTGGGAGGGGGCGGGGCAGCGCCGCAACAGGAGGCAGCTCTTATCACACGCACGAGCGAGACACACACACGCACACACACACGCATAAGCGATGTCATATATTCAAAGCCGAAATGGGAATAGGAATAGAGTTGGGAATGGGAATCGGAGTTGGAGTTGGAGTTGGAGTTGGAGTCGGAGTCGGAGTTGGATTCGTAGTCGGATTCGGATTTGGATGTTGCCCGGAGCGCTTATCAGCCGTAAAATCAACAGAGGGCAACTCGTAATATGAAAAAATTCCCACTTTTCGTGTGGCTGCCACACGCGGCAGGCACTCGGCAGGCTCTCGGCATGTGGTCAATGTGTATGAAGAGAGACAAGAGGCAGAAGACAAACGCCAAGAGGCATGGGGCAGATACATGCTGCACGCCACATGGCACAAGGCACCAGTCAGTAGCTGAATTTGCATGCATAGTGGCAAACATGACATGCTCCACATTCGTGTGACATTTGCTTTGCCCTTGCCCGCCCCACTATCCCCCCTCCCCCACCACGTCATCTTCTTCTTGCGCACGGCCCTTGTTGGCACCAAAGGAGGGGCTAGAGTGCAGGCAAAAGTGTTACATGCAACACACACTCACACACAGTCACACCACATACACTCATGCAACAGAAAGAACAAAGGGTGCCCCAAAATGAGGCAGCCTCTTATAAATCGCTTGCATTGCAGTTGTTGGGCTGCAGAAGGCTGAGACCTGCAGGGGATTTGCACATAAAGCAGGAGTGTGATCCGGGGGCGGGGGTGGGGCAAGGTTGGAAGTAGGAGCAGAAGAGGGAAAGGAGATAATTAAATTAATTGGAAACTATAAATTGAAATGCGCAGTTGAGACAGAGACTTGAATAATAAAGGAATACAAATTCCTGCAAAAACATATCCTTAAAGCAATTTAAAGGCGAGACTCCGTACCTGCGGCGGAATGGCGCTTTGCGAGTGTTTCCTACTAATGACATGGCTAACTCCTGGAGATGTTCCGGAAAGTTTTAAGCCAGAGTCAAACCCAAGCCCAAACCCAAACCCAAACCGAAATCTAAAACTCTAAGCCCAAAAACCAGGATAGAAACCGGAAATTCCCGTTACTTCCGACTTGAGTATTTAATTTCCTTACGGCGCAGCATTGCAGCCGGCATCGCGGCCGGGGTGCTCTCTGGCAGGAGTGACTGATGTCATTTGGCGTACACGGGCGGACCGGGCACGCCGGGTTGTATTCCACGTAATACGTGGATGGCAGACGATGGCTGCAAGCGATGGAGGGAGGGATGTGGGGAGCGCCAGGCAGGGAGCCATACGTGACGTCGCATATGCAAACGATTTGTGGAGTGAGCGCTGGCGGCGGGACACTCCGGAATGGGCTGGGGCGGAGGGGCCTCCAGACAGCAGACATTGCAGGAGGAGACGGTGACGACACTCCCACAACATAATATAAACAGAAGCAGCAACAGCAACAACAACAACAACAACAACAACAACAGCGAGACAAAGTTTCTTAAACCCCTCCCCCCAGCCTGCTCCACCCGCATGAAGGATACCTGCATGTACACACGCACACACAACCACACTCACACACACGTTCAGGTGAAAAAAGCAAAGCTGAGCAACAACCCTCACACGTATGCGACAAAAATTATGAATGAAGCCAAAGATAGGCAGACGAAAAGTAAAAAAAAAAAGGAAAAAAAAAGGAGAAAAAAAGGAAAAAAAGGAAAAAAAAGAAGTTAAGGCATATGTAACTCTGAGATACCCTGTAGTTTGGAGGTCCTTTTTTAGGGGTGTCAATGCCGAGCTATGTAATTTCAAATGTGCAGCCGCCTCCCACCCAAAGCACTCCCGCCGCCTACCTTTCCCTGTCCCCCACTGGAGGGGCACCACTTTCCTGGGTTCCGGTTGTTGCCTTCCTTGTATCTCCTCGGGCTGCAGGCTGTTAATGAGCCTTGGCAGGAACCGTAAGACTGAAGCGTGCAGTTCTCCGTACCCTAAACAGCATTAACGCTATAATTTTTGGTCTTGCTTCCAATCTAATCTCCCACCCAGCGTGGGTGTGGGTGTGGGTGTGGATGTGGATGTGGATGCCCGCTGCCAGTGCCAAGGGAATGGAGGGGCACGGAGTCCACATTCGTCGGATTGCGGGTGTGTTGCGTCATTTTCTTGCTTGACAACTTTAACAACACAGTCTGGACGACGACGACAGTCGAAGTACAAGCGAGAGCAACAACAATAACAAAAATAACAACACCAGCAACAACAACAACAACAGCTGTGAGAACAATAACAATAACAATCACAGTAAGTAGAAGAACAAGAGGCGACTTCAGTTTGAAAGAGATTTAAGATCTCATTGTGTGTGCGTTTTTCAGTGGATTCAGTGGATTCAGTGCCGAGTCCTACGACTTAGGAACAGGATGCAGTCTAGGGGCATAAAACTTTTTAGCACTTTTATTGCTACGGCGTCGGGCAACACTCAGACAACAAATTGTCAGGTTGTTGAGCGAGCAGCAACATCAACGAAGGCAGCAGCGGCAGCAGCAGCAGCAACATAAACAGCAGCAGCAGCAGCAACATAAACAGCAGCAGCAGCAGCAACAACAACAACAACAACAACAAGTGCAACATCAAACCAGATGCCAGACACAAACAATTTAACAACAGAACAGAGAAGAAGAAATAAACACACATTTCTTTGCAGAAATTCAGGCTAATAAAGCAAACCAACACACCAAAGAGGTGTACACACACACGCACACACACACACACACACACACACACACAAGTGTGTGCGCGTGTAGTACAATCAGATATAGGAGCAGAAAGAGCAGGAGGAGCTGCAGCTGGAAAGCAGGGCAGTTACCCGGACTTTGAGCCGGAGCCCAAACCAAAGCCTCTGATCCCTGGCTAAGCACTTGAACAACATTAAAACTCAACTCAGTTAGTTTTGTGATTACCGCGTTGCGTGTCGCCTCAAGTGGCAGCAACTCAAAGTGCGCTTATCAACGCCCGAAGCATCAGCTGGCTAGGTGGACACCGGCAGGGTGCAGGATGCAGAAGGTGTATGGGAAATGATGATGGGGCATGGGGCATGGGGTATGGAGTAGGGCGGAGGGCGGAGAGCGGGTAAAAGGACGACGGGAGAGGGGGAGGGCGAGGCGACGCGTGCTGCCTCCAAGTTTCAACAAATATTTTATAGAGCATGCACGATGGTCCGGGCTCTCAATGCAGCTCTGTGCGGGTACTTGACATAGTTTTTAGGTACCGCTCCCCTCCTTTCCTCCTTTCCCCACCGCACGGCGAGCGCTCCAGCTCAGCGCGTCCCTTTCGTATGCCGCGTCAATCATGTGCCCCCAGCGACTGAGCCGCTGCCCCTGCCCCTGCCTCTGCCTCTGTGGCTGCTGCTGATGTTGCAGGCCGCAAGAGACGCAGGTAAAGTTGATTTATGCAACAGCTTGCCAAGCGACACTTGCGAGCGGCATAATTTTATAAACTTGAAGCTTTTACACCTATTAAAATGTACACACAAATGGTTGAGTGTGTGCTCCATTATGTGTGTATCTTGGGTGTGTGTTTGCTTGCCACTCAAAAAACTAGCAGCGCAAAATTGGATTTAATCCTCGCCTGACTCGTAGCAGAACCACCACCGCACCACCGTACCCGCCAACGCCAACGCCAACGCCAACAGCACCACAGCAACTGCCACCTCCATCGGTGGCGCCAGGATGCCTCGTCCGACCGAGCGAGGGCCTTGGTTGCAAATTTTCATTAAATTTGCAGCGCTGCAACGAACGACGTGCAACGTGCAGCGTGCAACATGCAACTTGCAACTTGCACTTATGTGTCGTTATTTTATGCATGAAACCAAATAACAGCACCGGCTGCAACTCCCCATACCCCCCTTCTTATCCACCTCACCCATCGCAGCCCCAATACTCCCTTCGCCGAAGCCTGCACACAGATATTTTGGGGCTTCCGCCCACAACTCCGACGGGCGCAAGATCGTCCCGTGGCTTAAACTTCATTGGGATTTCAGGGCGAGCGCACAAATCGAAATGAAGTTTGCCCACTTCTTGGCATCCAAAGACCAAGCATGCCACGCCCATGCCCACACTCGGGGCAAACCTTCCACCCGCATGTGGAAACATCTGCTCAAATGTTTGCACAAAAGAAAACTATTAAAAATATAATCCCTAGAATTGAACATGGACGGGCGCAAGCGCTTAACCTATCACCTTACTGCGTCCTCAGGCTTCCCTGGGTATCCCTGACTATCTGCTCGTGACCCCAGCCGTGACTGCATATACATAATTAGTCATGAAAGCTGAGAGCTCTGAGCTGAGAGGTAAGAGTCGAGAGGTGAGAGTCGAGAGCCGCAACCCAAGGCCCGGCCACGACGAGCACTGAAACCATCGCACCCCAAGCCTTGGACGGGCGGCCGGCTTAGCGTGGGGGATGTTCGTGGGGCTTAGTTTTAGGCGACACTGGAGGGACAGGAGGAGCGGCCGTTGCGTGTTACCTTGTTCCTGGTGTCAACCGTTAGACGTAACCCTAGCCCCCGCCGAGTGGGGATCACAAGGCACTGATTTGTGGATTTGCCAACACGTTTGGCACGTTTTCACACTATAAACAGATTCGCGGGAAAGGAAACGGTCGCCGGACGACGGAGAGTGGAAAGTGGTAGGGGGTAATGGGGAATGGGGAATGGGTCAACAAAACTCGTTGTGAAACGCAATGAACTTGCGTGACGAGCCGAAACCCACTGAAGTTCGATGAATGATCGAAAATCTGACAACGGAAAACCAAAGCCAAGAACTCGACAAGAATTCCCCATGAACAATGGGAAGGATCTGAGATCCTGCTGCGAGAAGCAATATCTGAAAGTATTCATACTATGAATGATCGACTCTTTAATGAATAATTTCAAACGATTGAAACGCGGGGAGCCTTTTTAAAAACCGCTTAAAAAAAAACGCGTGTCTACGTTTTGGCCATTAAGTGGCAAATAAACTGAGGCAAACTCCGGTCTAGGTGTGACTTTAGGTCATTAAGTGCTCCTGCCCGAAAGGGCCATTAAATGTGGTTCCATGGCCGTAAAAGATTGTAATGAAAAATGCGAACAGAAACTAAATAAAAACAAAACTTTGAAACGTCAAAAAAATACAAAACACGAAATACGAAAAATGAAAAACGAAAAACTAAATTCTCGCCAGCCTCTCACCAAAAGCGTCTTTAGTCTTTCGGCAGTTGGTAGTTGGTAGTTGGCAGTTGGCAGTTGGCAGTCGGGGCTTTGGCCTGGCCAGCACAGAATCCCCCTAAACAACTATTAAAAAACTAGGCCTAACCGAGCGCTCGAGTTGAATGCTTTACGAGCAGCTCGCCGGGGGCAGAGACCGTTGCTAACCCGGCCAACAGGCAAGTGCCGAAAACTCGTTTTGGACTCCACTTCAAGAAGTGGAGCACGCGACAGAGCGACCGCTTCGCTGATTGCTGCCGCTTCTGGCTGCTGCTCCATCTCCAACTCCAGCTCCGAGTTCAGCTTCAGCTTCAGCTCTCAGTTCTCAGCTCGAAGTCCAACTTCAAGTCGGACTACGACTCCAGCTGGAGTTTGCGTTGGCTTTGCTCTGCCTCTTGCCAAGTTGCGCTTTTCTTGATTTAAGTCTTTTTTCCTCTGTAGTTTTTCTCATATTTTTCTTGAAATTGGGCACCGAACGGAGAACGTTAAGTGAGCCGAAGAAAAAGGAAACTGCGGCAGCGGGAAACGAAAATATTTTACGTTTAAATATGTGGCACTGGCTGTGGCAGTTGCACGCAATGCCGCAGCCTACTGATAAGAGTCAAACTCCCAGATCCTTGACAGACAAAAGCCCAAAAGCCCCAGCGATGCGTAGCCAACATTTTACGCAGCATCGACTGCCGTTGTACGGAATGGATTTCAACTGCCGAAATGTGTGTGCTCCAGGGCCAAGATTCCTCTGACCACATGCCGCATATCCCACCACAACCACTCCCTACTCAGTAGTCGATGCGCTTTTCCAATTAAAATTTCATCCCAGCCTTCAAGTCTGTGGCCTTCCGCCGTCGGAATTCATCTTTACTTCCTCCTTCTTGGCAACGGATGATGTGGCATCCTTTTACCTGCACCCATTGAAATCAATTCCTGGGAATATGAATATGGAAATGGGCACTGCTTCTAAATTCCGGACTGCAGCTTCTCTTTGAGGATCGGGAAGAGCTTAGGGCCAAGATAACTCCTTTCATTCTGCAATCCACATCCATCTCTCCATTCTTCAATATCAAAAAAAAAAAACGTGGAAAAACCAAAAATCGTCGATGCGCCGCACGAATTTTGCGTATCTACAAATGAGACCCCCACCACTATTCCCCGGGGATGACACCGAGGGGAGGGGTGGGGCGAAACGTCATTGCCGGGTTCCGCTTGTCACCCGATTTATCAACGTCGCGTCTCACTCGTCGCTCTTATCAGTGGGCGGCCTTGTCGCAGCGGACGCTTTCCCGAGTGCAAACAAAGAGCCAAAATAAAACACTAATAAGCCACGAGGAACAACAAAACGTACAAGAAATACAAAATACACAAAATACACAAAATACACAAAATACACAAAATACACAAAATACACAAAATACACAAAATAATAAATAAATAAAAGCACTAAAATAAAAATAATAAAATAAAAAGACAAACATCAACGCTGACGACGACGCGGCGCAAATATTGATTTTTATTCTATGAGCGACGATGTCGGTATTGCGTATGCGTGTGCGTGTGTGCGTGTGTGTGTGCGTGTGTGTGTGCGTGTGTGTGTGCGTGTGTGTGTGCGTGTGTGTGTGCGTGTGTGTGTGTGTGTGTGGCTGTACGTATGGTTGTGTTTGTGTGGCTGTGGCTGTGACTGTGGCTGTGTGTATCCACAAGTATTCGTTTTATGTATTCATGCATTTTTAAGGCGGCAGCAACTTGATTTCCTTCTGTATGCGAAAGCAACAGCTAGGCCCGCGAGTGCGTGAATAAAAAAGAAACAAACAACAAATAAACAAACAAACATATGCACGCACACTCCCAAACATACATACACTCACACACATGGCACAAACACGCACATCAACTGAGACGTCGGCAAAGGCCAAACTTAAAATATTTTAAACACGTTAAAACAATTGCAAGCAAAACAACAACAACAACAGCAACAAAAACATAAACAACAACAAAAAACATAAACAACGACAGCGACAACAACAACAAAAACAATGCCTTCAAATCTAGCAAATTATTCTGTGTTTTGCCTTATTTATGCACTAAAAAACAAGAGGAGTTACTGGGACAGGCGACTCCGAACTCCGAATACCCTACGGACCCGAAGGAGCTCAAAGTTCCCCCAAAGTCACAGATGGGAAATCACAATCGGATTATGATGATTGAAGGAAGAAGGATCACAGGATTATAGGAAATACTCGGCTTGATTAATAAACGCGAATATTTCAGTAGTTGGCAACGCGGGGCAAGACTCGTGCCAAGACTATGGGACCCTCTGCCAGGGTATACGAAGCGTAGGGAGAAAAAAATGAATCTAAGAATAACAAAACACGCACAGCGCATGGGACAGGGGTAGGGGCAGGGACAGGGACAGGGAAATACTGCAGCGCGGGGAACAAGCGAAAGGGGCGACATTGAGGGAGGAGCGGGGAGCGGGGAGCGGAGAGCGAGGAGTAGACACTCAAGAGGTTGCTAGCAATCACATTTAATGCCCCTCAGTTGACGGTACCGACGGACTCGATTCTAGGTGAGTGACTGACTGACTGACTGACTGTCAAGAATATGAGGGGGAGTGAGTGGAGGTCGCGTGGGTTTCTTTGTTAACAGGATTCCCCCTTCCTCCTTCCCCCAGTCTTCTGTTCCTTCTTCACACTTCACACTTTTCACCACCTTCCTTCTCCCCTCCCTCCCTTTCCACCCTTCCTACCCTCCAACCGACAACTACCCATCTTAAGCAATTTCGCCAGCTGAAATGCTCACGTGACCTGCTTACCGAATCAAAGGCAAACGGAAGTGCGCTCAGGATACGCTGACTCGCTGCCTCGCTGCCACGCTGCCAGGACGACCCTGCAGCACATTTCGTATTTATAGCGAGGGTTCGCTGCGACCCAAGCAGAAGGCGTATTGCCAGATGTATCACTTTCGGTTTCCAAGGGACTCCTAACTCATATTCTGCCCATCAGCCCATCTTCTTCTCGCCTTCTCTGTCCCTCTCTTTCACTCCCTTCCTCTTATTCTCTTTTCATATCTCACTTTATGCAGCGCTTGTTTCCTCCTATCTTCCATCTGCTACGCCCCCCAAAAAATATTGGTCAGCATGTGTTTGTTTTGGATCGTGGCACGAAGATAACTCGGAACCTTCGAGAGTGCGATGAATGCGTCGATGGAGGAGCCCAGGATGGTGCTTCCTCCCAACTGGATGCCTCAATGCTCCTGATTGGATATGCACCTATTGACCATTTCCACATTCATGTTTCCCAAAAAGAACTCTCCACATTTTGGATTTGAATTCATAAAGTTCGTATTTGTTTTCCAGGATTTTATTTTTGAGGATTGATTCATGCGACTGCGTTGTCTGCCACGAGTTGCATGGACTGCTTGCAACGTATACACTCAAATCAGAGACAAAACAGTCTCAAGTGCTACATGGAATCAATGTCCAAAGTGGACCGCATAAACAAGGGGCAAACATTTACCGAGTCATTGAAAGCTGTGAAGCGATCCTGTCCGGCAGAGTCCATAGCTGCGTTGAGTGGACCAAAGCCACAGTCACAGCCAAAGCTAAAGCCAAGCCCAACCCCAGCTCCAACCCAAGCCAGCCTATTGCCGCCCAAAGTCAACAAAGTGCGCAACATGAACAACATGAACAACAACAACAACAACAACAACAACAAATGGCCATCTCATGGGTGGCGCGTTGTAGCAGCCACACAACTTGCAACAAATACAATGCAACTACATGGGAACATTTTTCGGTTGGCGCCTTCTGGGTTGTGTTTTCCGAGCGGCGAGTGGAAAATGTGGGAAAATATTTTCAAATTGGCTACGCACCGCCAAATGGCAATAGAAATATGTAAATTTGCAATTTAACAATTTTGCAAATAACTCTTTGGGGCCTTCCATTCGAATTCCTTGCATGGGACGAAGCGAACCGGAAATGAGTCCAATTGCCAGCAGGAGCGGGGGCAGACACAGATCCTGATGCCTGATGGGACTTGTTTGTTCTCCTTGTTAGTCCATTGTAATATTTTACACGCACACACACATACACACACACACATGCACACACACACTCCGACAGGAACAAGGGACACACTTGAACAGGTAACTTGTTAATTGCATTGAATTTACATTGAGAATCTCCATGCCCATAACTCGCACCCGCTGCTCCCCCTGACCCCCCGCCGCACTAGCAGCGACAATAGGTTTCCAGCCTGAGTTCCAGGAACAGCACATGACAATCCGTGACACAAATGATATTGATTTGGTTCACAAACTGAATCTGTGTCAAATTGATTACAAGTAAATCCACAGCCACGTCACGTAGCGAGCTGAAAAGCTGCATAGCAACAAAAAAAAAAAGAAGGGCTGCGTTTGAGGGATCGACCGGAGGATACCCTGGCATAGTAGTTCCTGGGATTGGAAGAAACTTCAGAGACTACTGGCCATGGAATAAGGGTTGACTGTGTGGACACCGAGGGGAGCGTCAGATTCATCCAGAGACTGATCGATGCAGATGCAGGCGCAGACACTGCCGCTCGGAATCGGAATACCCGATTTTGGATTTTATCCGCACTGAGTATTTAAATACGAGACAAATAATCAGCAAAGTGCATTGCGCCGCCACATGGAGGGGGCTGGGCGCCTGGGGAGCTGCGTGGGGGCTGCGACTGCAGCTTCGAGTGCGCCACTAGACACGATTCCAGCAGCTGCATTGCACTTGAGACACACAGCAGAGCAGCCCAATGACAAATAGACGCAGTATCCGAGAGCTGTGAACGGGGGCATCGGTTACAAAGGGGGGGCCGCGGACTGCGGACTGCGGGCGGCGGGTAATGGACAGCTCGCTCCGGACTTTCAAATAATGTAGTCTGAAAAACTGAAAACTGAGCATTGGGCATTGGGCATTGGGCACTGGGGACTGAGAATTGAGACTGAAGTTAAAGCTAAACCGAGATTTCGCTCTCGGCACAATCACAGCGTGACATTTCGTTGGACAGTCAGTCAATTGTCGTGGGTAGAGTGGAGTGGGGTGGGGTGGTTGTGGCGCGGGGGTCAGGACAGGCGAGCAGAGACAAGGCAGCAAAACTAGAAAACTATAACAATAACTTTTCAGGCGATGCTACAAATTGCAGGCTGACATCCTTTAAGCACACTTCCTCTTTTTCCTTCACCCCCTTCACTGCCTGGCCACCACCCACGCAATCTCAGGCAGCGGAAAAGTTTTTGAGCGCTGCTTCCACTCATTGGATTTCCCCTGAAGCGCATTCGTATATTTCCCGACCCAATGACTTTCCACGGAAATGAGGATTCAAAGGGAAGCGCCTCCGATAGGAAGGAACGCAATGAATCAATCCTGAAAAATCTTCCCCGAGCAAGAAGCTCCTTTAAAATGGCGCTACGTTCAGTTAAGTCGAGTTCAAGGAACCCAAGGTAACAAAAGATGAATGCATTCCTTTGGAATTCATTAAAATTCCCTAAACTCAAAGTTGGGCCCAACTTTCTATCTGCTTTCCCGAGTATCAGATCCTTTGGTAGTCACATTTCCACAAATCACGGAAACTTTTTATGGCCCTAACATCTGCACATGCCGCATTCTTGGCAACTTCCGGCCGGAAGAATCCAAGGGAAGGCGGCAATAATTGTGGTGCATGTCCTTGCGGCATCAGTCAACCGCTCAACCACTCAGCTCTGCATTCCAAGGATTGCGGGCGATGTGAGGGGCTCCAATTGATGCTCAACTTTTTAATTTCATTTGTAAATTTCGAGCGTTCGGCACACGCGTTCAAGCAATAGTGAATGGAGAAGGGGGGGATGGGAGGAGAGGGGGACGTAATCCAACCCTTACATTTCCCACCAAACCGTATGTTCAAAGGGGTTGTTATGATTTATCAGAAGCTGTAAAGATGTCAAGTTTTTCCTTTCCCGAGTCTCAGTTCGAGTTCCGATACAATGGCTATGAGTAACCAACCCCCACCCTCCATCATCCTCCCTCTTCCTCTTTCTTCCATCTTGGATTATGCTTTGTTATGCTTAACCCCCCCCCTGGGCATATGCATCTATCGCCTCTAATGTCGGGCCGGGCATCTTCTATTCCATTTTGTGGCCTCGTTGCTCCACTTTCCATGTTTATGTTTATCTGCCTGGGAGTTGAACATGCCTCCTGGCAAATTCACACCTTGTCTGTCAGTGGATGGCAGGGATGATGGTGGGGAGCGAAGGGAGTTGGGAAGGAGTAGGTCAATGCACTCAAATTCCATTTGAATATTAGCTGTTGCCCCGAAAGAGACCCCGAACGACGAGCAGCACGGACTGTGTCCTAGACAAAGACGGAGACGGAGATGGAGATGTGTTTAGGGAAGCGACTCCTGGCATGTTTCAATTGCATTTCCAATCGACCTGCAACTTTTTGGTTGTTGTTTTTGTTGTCGTTGCTGCTGTTGTTGTTGCTGTTGTTGTTGCTGTTGTTGTTGCTGTTGTTGTTGCTGTCTTTGTTCTGGCTGTCACATGCAATACAATGGCCACATATTTTACAGCACCTGCGACCCCTTCACCCCCTCCCCAAGTTACAATTTGTAGAGCCCTGAATATTTACCGAGCCTTTGGAGCGACAACTCGAGACGCAACAGTCGCTTCCCCCAAATCCCCCCAGATCCCCGCCGATTCTTGTTGCATTTCTCTGTAGGATTAGCGCAAACTTTTCAAACTTTAATTAGATTCATGATGCATCGCCCCCTTCCCTTGTTATTACCATCTCTCAGCCCGTCCTTTCATCGTCCTTTTGATAGTTCGACTGCCAAGTTAACCCGAAACTTGGTTTTATTGGTCTTAGCCACGCAAGAGCTGTTTATTTTTTGGCGATTTGAGAAATACTCGTAAACTATGGGCGACGAGGAAGGTGGATGTGCGGCTGGCGGGGGAAGGAGCTAGAGAAGTTCTGAGCTTTTCGCATAATAAACTTTTATTGTCCTGATCCTTGTAATTAAAAAGTTTTCATTAGGTCTCAAGGCACTTCCATTTTATGGCTGACTTTAAGTCGCATCCCTTCTGGTCGCCGCAACTGCGAGCTGCAAGAAAGTGGGTCATTTCTCAAGTACTTAGGATTAGTTCTTGGACAGGCCTGTGGGTGGAGGGAGTGGGTGGGGTGGTGACATATTTGCAGAATGTTGAGAAAAATTCTCATATAGTTTTCACTTATCCGCAAGGATCAGCTGTGGGCTCTATACATAATGGAAGGAAGCGACTCAGAAATGCAGAAAATAAATAACATAGATTTTCCTCTCTCAGAATTAAAAAGGAATTATTTCTTGGACAAGTCCTTTCATACGCGCGTCCTTTCATCTTCTTTCCAACTAGAAATGTGTTCGAATTAAACAGCTTCCAGTTGTTAGCATGAGTTTTGAGTCATATATCCGAAGGACTGCATCCTTTGATGCAGACGTTGGACACCTGGATGGAGCTTGCAAATGCGGAACACTCGATGCAAAGGAAGTGGAGTTTTGCTCCTGCAGCCGCACTTCTAATTGGAGTAGTAAAAAGGCTTGGCCACAGAAGCGGCTTTATGAAAATCAATAAAATCGAAAACTAGCCTGTAACAACCACCCCAGCGAACGTTTCACACACAGCACACAGCACACAGCACATACACAGAACACATACACACATCACACTCACACACGCACTCCACCTCACGCACAGTGGACATGGAACGTGGAGTTCGGCCCGGAAACATGTGAGTGTGTGCGCGCTTATTGCCTGTGCCTGTGACTGTGAATGTGAGTGTGAGTGTGAGTGTGAGTGTGAGTGTGAGTGTGAGTGTGAGTGTGACTGTGGCTGTGGTTGGGACTGTCCCTGTGTCTGTGCCTGTGGTTCTGTCTGCGCCTGGGTCTGGGCTTGGGCTTGGGCTTGGGATTGGGCCTGGACAAGAAGTAGAGACCTGGGCGTTAATGGGGGGAAATGGCAATGGAAAGAATGAATGGCCGAACCGGAACACGTTGGCACAGCTCTCTGTGAATGTGACTGCTACTGCTACTGCGACGGTGACTGTGACTGTGACTGGGACTGGGACTGTGAATGCGAGTGCGAAGGCGAAGACGACTAGCGGCGAATGGCGAGTGGCAATGCGGAGCAACCACCGCTGCGAAAAGTTGCCGGCGGTTTATGGAATGAAACAATGTTTTGTTTGCCCGGGCGGATGTGGACTGAAGTACCGAACCATGGATCGGGGGACATTTGAGAATGTGGCATGGGTAACGTGGGGGTTGCCCGTCGGGTTGGGGATGGACGAAACATGCATCGAAAAAGTAAACAATGCAAAATGCTTGGAGTTGCGGATAGCCCGATGATTTTCCACGTGTGCGATGTTCCGAGTGTTTTATGGCTGTGTGACCTGTCCTAATCCCATAAATCTAATTGAGCAGCCCCGTTGGCTTTTGGGTTAACCGGTCATATACCCATCTAATTTCCCTACCTCCACCTCTTTCGTCTTTGCCTCTGACTCTGACTCTGCCTCGGCCTCTGCCTCTGCCTCTGCTTGAAACGATCCTGTTCCTGCAGCTGACCATTAAATGCGAAAGCAACTTTTTTCGCCGTCCTCCGACCAAGCGAGGAACTTAACGACATAAATTAGAACTTTGTCTCGCTCCAACGCTGCTAACGGTCCACTATGGAACGTAGCTGCCACCTCCCCACGTCGTAACGCCCCATTTTCCGTAACGAAAAACACAATCGAGCAATTCAACAACATCCCAGAGTTGCTATCCTGCAGCTGCAACGTTTTGCTGCACTTCATGTTGCTACCTGTCGGGCGGGGGAAAAAACTTTAAATTGTCAGAAAAACTTTGAACTCTTGCCTCCACGACTGGGCGTGGCATGTTGTCGGGGTAACTGTTGCAGTGGAATCATCGACCATTACCCGGATTGATGATAGTTCTGCCTGGAAAGCTCCCAGGAGCCTCACCTGTGTGGATGCGGACAGACGATGGTCAACGGTTCTTGGGGCGGGGACAGATGACCAGCTGAACAGATGAACAGATGAACAGATGAACAGATGAACAGATGAACCGATGAACCGTTGAACAGATGATTGATTGATAACCGAGTTAATCGAAATTAAACCGTTAAAGAAAAGTTCAATTCGCAATGAGAATCGATTTTATAATTTCTTAGAGTAGTTTTTACAAAAGTTCATCATTTGTTATCCTGATTAGAGAAGAGATTATACATATATATATTAAAAAAGTGCTGATAGACAAAAATGCTTGTGAATCGATGGCTGATGATATCACACAAACAAATATCGTCCCTCCTCAAATCACTCCCCCACCCTCACCCTCACTCTCTCTCTCTCTCCCACACCCCCTACAATTTTCAACGCAACTTTCAATTTTCTTATCAATAAAAGACTCATTCGCTGCCTTTACAACTGTGGCTGCCGCTCAGTTTTCTGATTTCTGTTACTGCTGTCGCTGCAGCTTCATTGTGTGAGTCCGTATGTGTGTGTGCGTGTGTGTGTGTGTTGTAAGTGGGCGATGTCAAAAGCTGAACACAAAGGCACAGCCGCGCTTCCAACAATTGAATTTTCTACATTTACTGCCTTGGCTACTTTTTCACTATTTAGCAGTTGCTTCTGCTGCCGCTGAGCTTGCGCGTCTGTCTTCCCCTACGCTCCAGCCCCCACATTTACAGTAATTTTGCCATTTGCTTTTGTGAGCCGTCCAATCGTAAGCGCTTTGTACGTGCAAAATGAAAATAAATCACAGAAGCAAAAAAAAAAATAAAAAAAATAAAAAATAAAAAAAAATATCAAGTAAAAAGAGATCTGAGCAAGTTTGCCGTTAGTTTAGAGCTAAGCAGATTTACCGCTTGCCCATTTCGCAATGATTTGTGAGCCGAGTGCGAGCGTTGCCCAAAAGCGTAATTGCCAAGTGGCAACACTCGAATGAACTTAATGGCGTTCTTCGCTTTCAAATCACTCAAAGGGTTTCGGCGGAATGGAATAAGCGGATGATGGATGGGAGGGAGAGAAAAGTGTGTGCATGGGCATAAAGTCTTCCGTCTGTTCTATCAGCAGCGACTGCTGCGAACTGCTGTTGCGGCTGCTGCGGCAAAGACTGCCGCCGATAAAAGCAACAAAAAAAAAAAAAAAGAAGCAATAAGTAAACAATCAAAACCAGAAACAACAACTTCAACTACAACTACAACAACAACTTGAAAGTTGTCGTCGGGTCGTTTCGTTGGGTTCTGTTGCGTACAATGTGTTAAGAAAAATCATTATTAGGGAACGGTGGGAGGAGGGCGTGAGTAAATTCACTAGCAGCCGATAGACTACAAAAGTAAGAAAAATATGTTGTGGCTTAAACTTCAAACGAGAAGCTGAACTGGAATAATAAACAGGCCAACAAAAGGTAAATAAATAAATGCCGTAAACGAAAGCCCCCTTACTCCAAACAAAATAAAAGAAATGAGCGCAAGCAACACAAGATTAAGAGAGCAAGAAGCGAGGAAAAGAGCGAGCGATCAAGCTAGTGGCTCGGCTGACTGCGAAGGCAGCATCAGCATCAGCCTCAGCATCAACAACAGCAACAATACCAGTACCAGCATCGGCAGCAGCAGCTGCATGCTGTTCTCTTCCCCTCTCTTTCTGTCTTCAGCGATCGCATGTGCAGACGTCGAGAGCAGCTGGTCGCCCGACTGGTTTGATTTGGTCCTCAGCTCAATTACAGGCAATTACAAGCAGCCACAACAACAATGCTCTTTGACTTTTTGTACATCGTACAACAGCAGCCGAGCATTTAAAATGGATTTGCTTTTTATCAGCAGCAGCAGCAGCAGCAGCAGGGCAAATGGAAAATGCAGTGAGAGAGCGAGCGATGCTCTCAACATGAACCTAATTTAGTTTGTTGTTGTTGTTGTTGTTGTTGTTGTTGTGTTGCCGCCACACTGCCAGATTTTGTGCTCAGTGCATGTCGTATTTTTATGTTTAGTTATTTGCCTGATGCGTTCATTGGCTTTTATAACGGTACTTTGGATTGCCGGACCCAGGCAATTATGCATTTTGTGCCAGTTTTTGACCAATGCGTTGGCCACACTTACTAGTAAACGGGCAAACGGACAGATGAACGGACGAGCAGACGAAACACAACGCACACGCACACGCACACACTTACACGCCAAAAGCATGCAGGAAAAACGAATAAAGGTGTGAAAAGGAGCCAAACAAGTTTTCAGGCTGAGCAGCCTCTACAAATATACTCAAAATAGCATCTTAGGCGTGTGTCAGCACTTACCTTTTAATTAGACGAGGCGGCAGAATTGTTTTTGCAAGCGTTTTATTGTTGGCAACAACTTTTGAAAGCTAGCGGCTTAGCCGCTTAAGCCAACGAGCATTTACAGTTACAGCTATAAAACGCAGTTACTGCTAGCGTTGCGCTGTTCTTGTGATTCACGGTCGTTGCGACTGCTGCCAAAATAAAAAAAAAAAACAACAACATTGAAGTTAATAAATTTTGGGATTTTTTGCTTTTGCGATTTGCCAAAATTATGCTAATTGGAAAGAGTTGAATAGGAAAGATAAGGTCGAAAACTATAATTAAACATTAAACACGTACACGCAAGGGGGAAAGGGGAAAAACGGCGGAAAATATCCTGCGGGCGCTTTGAAAAAGGTAGTGAAAAAATTGAGGAGAAAGATAACAAAAGAGTAACGGAAAGATTCATCGCGAGGCGTTGGTCGCGGGGGCGGAAACAGTAGCATAGACGTCTGCGACAGTCGGCAAAATTCCAAAAAGAGAAACAGAGAGCCAAAAGTGGGAGAGGGAAAGAGAGAGATAGATATAGGAAGAGATGGTATGAAAGAGGAAAAGCTGAAGTTGACGGTGGCAGTGGCGGTGGCGGTGGCAGCAACAACGCTGCGCAGGATATTTGCCGCAGTTATCTTTTATTCTTATTTATTTTAATTTATTTTCATCATCAACATGCACAGAAAAGCGGGCGCGTTCTTTTTTTTACTTCGCTTTGACACTTTATTTCAGTTTTTCCCATTTCTTTTTCGCTGGCGTGTCATGTGTGTATGTGCGCTTCAAATGAGTGAGTGTTGCTCTGTTTGTATTTCCACTGCAACTCCGTTTTACTTGCTGTTTGCTTTGCTTGGAAACTGAAACTTCTTTCCCTTTTTACATGCACAGAAACACACACACTCTCACGCACACGAATACATGCCGAACGGCACTAAATAACTATAACTTACGCGTCGCTTCGCTTCGCGTTGCTTGCCGCCTGTTATTAATAATGAAATAAGCACTTCTTATTTGTATTTAATAATCTTTTATTACACTTGAGTTATGTTTTTATTCTTATTTTTCACCGACAAAAAAAACACCGACCGACAATGCCTCGTACCAAATACTCGTCCGACTCGTTCAACGGTTTTTTTCGACTAGGAGAGATTCTCTTCCTCACACGAAATCAAAAAAACAGCAACAACACTGAGATCAATAGTGTGACCAGTCGTCGTTAGTACACATGGCAATATTTGTCACTTTTCCAAAAGCCCGAAAGTGCAAATTTAACGTTCACTCAGGCCTAATAAATTTAAACTATGCTGCATCATTTAATTTAATTTCAATCTTAAGAAAGACTTTATGATAAGAACAATTATATAATTTATTTATACTAAATTTAGTAAATAAATGATTGAACAGTTTCAAATTGAGAAAAATATTTGTTATATACCAGAATAATACAGTCTTTTTATACGCGTATTTAATAGATACCAAACTATTTAATATATTGATAATAAATATAATATAACATTTTAATATATTTTATTTACTTCTTAAATTATTATAAATCCTAAATTTATATAATTTTGTACCTACCAACAATATACCGTAGCAAAATACTGATTATCACATTCAACGATCCGGTAGCTATTCTCTTACGGTGGCAACGCTTATCATTGTAGTTGCCACACAAAAATATCACATCATTTCTGGCGGTGCGCGGTAGAGTTCTTTTATCTTGTCGATTAAAGTTAAAACTATTCCAACAATTGTTTATCCAACTGACCTTTAGCATTATAGCTAATCGGTGTGATTGATATATTGAATATTAATCATAGTTTGGTGTAAGCGATACCTCATAAGTAAACCGGCAACCAAACACTAAGATGCAGTCGCATAGCAAGAAGCGCGTTTGCTACTACTACGACAGTAAGTATATAATGACAAGGCTTAAATGATTGAATTTCATAAAATGGAGACTTTATATAAATATTTTGTATTAACGGATACTGCTGCATCCATTGTTCGGTTGAACGGTATCCACTCAGCAGTTTTGATGGCATTTTTGTAAATTTCAATTTTTACAACGACTGTACTAGCATTTTGCCGAACAGCACACTTTTGCCAACGACCGTAACCGATGAAACTCGTGGTGGTGTGCGCTTGTGTGTATGTACCTCTATGCTTTTGCCTCGTAAAAGTAAATTTGCTTGGTCGGTCGTTCGGAGCAAAGTGCGCTCTGTTCAGACGCGATGCCGACAGTGGTCGTAAAATTTTCGTTTTGCATAGCGTGGCGTTGAGCTGCGAATTATTTCATTTAGAAACTCATTTATAAAATTTGTTTTGTTTTAGGTGACATCGGCAACTACTACTATGGTCAAGGACATCCCATGAAGCCCCACCGCATACGCATGACACACAATTTGTTGCTGAATTATGGGCTCTACAGAAAGATGGAAATTTACGTAAGTAAAGAACCGGTTCATAATTTCGAATTTTTAGCTAATAAATGTTTACCAGCGCCCGCACAAAGCTACTGCCGATGAGATGACCAAATTCCATTCCGACGAATACGTCAGATTCCTACGCTCCATACGCCCGGACAACATGACCGAATACAACAAACAAATGCAACGCTTTAATGTCGGCGAGGATTGTCCAGTCTTTGATGGCCTCTACGAGTTCTGTCAACTGTCAGCCGGTGGCTCCGTGGCCGCTGCCGTCAAGCTGAACAAACAGGCTTCCGAGATCTGCATCAATTGGGGCGGCGGCCTGCATCATGCCAAGAAATCGGAGGCGTCCGGCTTTTGCTACGTCAATGACATAGTTCTGGGAATTCTGGAGCTGTTGAAGTATCACCAGCGCGTGCTTTACATAGACATCGATGTGCATCACGGTGACGGTGTCGAGGAGGCCTTCTACACAACTGATCGCGTCATGACCGTGAGCTTCCACAAGTACGGCGAGTACTTCCCGGGCACCGGGGATCTGCGCGACATTGGCGCCGGCAAGGGCAAGTACTACGCGGTGAATATACCCCTGCGGGATGGCATGGACGACGAGGCGTACGAGAGCATCTTTGTGCCCATTATTTCGAAGGTGATGGACACCTTCCAGCCAGCGGCAGTGGTGCTGCAATGCGGAGCCGACTCGCTCACTGGCGATCGCCTTGGTTGCTTTAATCTCACAGTCAAGGGTCACGGCAAGTGCGTGGAGTTTGTGAAGAAGTACAATCTGCCCTTCCTCATGGTCGGCGGTGGTGGCTACACCATACGCAACGTGTCGCGGTGCTGGACATACGAAACCTCCGTCGCACTCGCCGTGGAGATCGCTAACGAGCTGCCGTACAACGACTACTTTGAGTACTTTGGTCCAGACTTCAAGCTGCACATCAGTCCCAGCAACATGACCAATCAGAACACGTCGGAGTACCTGGAGAAGATCAAGAACCGCCTATTTGAGAACTTGCGTATGTTGCCGCATGCTCCGGGCGTACAGATTCAGGCCATTCCCGAGGATGCGATCAACGATGAGTCCGAGGATGACGAAAAGGTGGACAAGGATGAGCGTCTGCCACAGAGCGACAAGGACAAGCGCATTGTGCCCGAGAACGAGTACTCAGATTCCGAGGATGAGGGTGAGGGTGGCCGTAGGGACAACCGCACGTACAAGGGTCAGCGCAAGCGACCACGCCTCGACAAGGACACAATCATCACAAACTCCAGCAACAAAATATCCTCCGAGATCTCTAGCGACATAAAGGAGGAAAAGGAAAAAGGTAAGGATGCCACCAGTGAATCTTTCATTGCATTTTTTCCAATGATTATTACTAACTTCTTGTCCCCTCATGATCTTCTGCAGTTGATCCCGATGGCGAGGAGGCACCAGCGGCCAACAACAACAGCACCAACAACAAAGGCGACAACGACTCGAGTGCGCCCGTCGGCGGTGCCTCGGTCACAAAGGGAGCCAAGGAGAACAACATATGACGTGGCGGCCGCAATTGGTTATAGAAACCAATTAAGCGACCGCCCAAATACAAGCCGCCGGATTTCACCTAGCCCCCAGCCACATAGTTCCCCACATTGAAGCCCACTTTGTACTCCTGATCCCCACACTCGCCTCTGTCCACACATGTAATACAAAGGCACTCGAAGGAGCTTCATCATAATCATCGTTATTATATTCATCATTGTCCTCATCAGCTCACCCCTAGGCTAAGTTGTCGCTCGTGAAGGATACTAGGTAGTGCCCGGAACCGGAGGAGTTCCTTTTACCGTTAACAGACCTCATAACTGACTCTCCAGGTAGGCCATTAGATTGGTCCTTGGTGCAAATGCTGAAGCGAAGGCGCAGCAAAGAAGGAAACAAAGAGCAGCGAGCAGAAATTAGACAAAACAAAAAAGAAATAAGAAAGAAGAAGGAAGAAGGAAGAAGGAAGAAGGAAGAAGGAGAGAGATGTGAAAAGTGGGAAGAGAGAAGAAAGAAGAGAGAAGAGAGAAGAGCGAAGAGCGAAGAAAGAAGAAAGAAGAGAGAAGGGAAAGAAAGGAAAGAAGGAAGGATAAATACAACGTAAACTAAAATACAATCTACTGTAAGCAATTTCTACAGTTAACGGCGAATTCGTGTATAAGGCAAAAACCAGATAATTAAGCAGATAAAAGATAAAAAGTTAAAGATACGAATCCTGAAACAAACAATCCAGATACTTACCACATAAGCGAGATCCATTTTGGGGATCGAAGCAGCAACTAATTTTTACTCAATAAACGTTTATAAATATTGCCAATTAATCTCAATCTTGTGAACGCGGCGAATCCTGCGAATCCTGCCTTCAGCGGATGGAGTTCCATCCGAGCAGACGCAGAGGCCAGCTTCATTCCCGATACGTGTACATAGCTGAGTCCCCATGAATCAGATGTAAACTAGTATAGTCCTAGGTCTAAGATTGAATATCCTTTATCCTATATCTTATGTCTTTTATCCTTTGTTTCTATCTCCCATCCTTTACCTTATGTCTTTTATCGGTCTAATTGGATAATCTACCGTCCTTGTCTAGTTTAAGTCAATCTTAATGAAAACTAAAGTCAATTTGTAACTAAACCACTCAAAACATCGCATTCTGAATGATCCTTTAATTGCCATCCCTCGAATCCCGCAGATAACCCAGTGACCGTCCCAGAGCTCACGGCTCGCGGAGAGAGAGAGAAAGAGAGAGAGATAAACATTGAGAATGTGAGTTTGATTTTAATTCAGTTTATTTGCATATGGAAGGAACTTTAAGAATTTGTTAAACATTGACTAACTAAAATTAGAGACTAGCTAAGTGCTTAGTTAATTGTTACAGTTGCACTTCGGATGCCACTCGAGGATCTACGACGTTTCTCTAGAAACTATATGAAAAAAAAAATACAAAAAAAAGGGAATTAAATTGGAGCCCGGAAAAAGGAAGAGAAGCCAAGCTTTCGTCTGGGCTTAGCGGTCGGACGGCGGAGAGGCAATCCCCGGGAGCTTTGTTATGTCCAAGCAGCAATCCAATACTGGGTGGGCTTTGCGAATGGGGCGGACTTGATGGAAGCCTGTGACTAGCCTCGTTCCACTTCTCCTGTGGGCCAGGCGCTAATCCAGCGATAATATTGAGTCGATGCTGTTGCGATTACTGCGCGGATGCAGTCGTGGTCCACCCAAGTAACTAATTGGATTCGCGTAGCGGCGCAGCAGTGCACTCTCCAGATGAAGGGGAGGCAGTGGCGGTGGCCGGGGCCGAGGCTGGCCACTGTGCGAAGTCGACGCCGATACTGATGCTGATGCCGATGCCGATGCCGATGGTCTCTTCTCGCTTGACTGTGTTCCGTGTAATGGGGCTGAATTTGTTGCTAGTGACGTTGTTGCCTCTCGTGGCGATTGCAAGGGTGTGGGGCGATTTGTGAACTCTGCTTTGGGTGCTGTTGTCGCATTGGAATTTGCGGCGCTGACATCAAAGGGATGCTTGGTGTCATCCTCGGCTTTGTGGCGGGATTTGTTTCGTTGCGGCAGCTGCTGCGATAGATTGAGTCATGGAATGGCGGGGACGAGGTTTCATTTGATTCGGTTTTGGGTTCGGAATTGGGTGCAGGTGCAGGTACGGGTTTAGATCAAATAATTTAGGGTTTAATTCTATTTGGCTGTATTTTCAAGAGTTGGCGTATGGTGTATGGAAATGGACAAATGGACAAGGTATATGACCGAAAAGAAATAAAGTTTTTAAATTAATCGCAAGTTTCTTGAAATGCGCTCAGGCGTCCCACACAGCCAGGGGGCGTTGCTAGTATGGCAATGGGCGTGGCAGTGATACGAAAAGAAAGGATGTGCAATGTGATGATATGCGAGAATTTTGCCAACTTAATATTCTATTCCATTTCCAAGGCTAGTTTCACACACATTTCGACACCTGTCGTGATTCTGCACTTTCGCATTTAATATAAATGCCGGGGCAATGCGTGGCTGCATGATGGTGTTCAATGTAAATAAATGTGCGTGCGTGTGTGTGTGTGTGTTTGCGTGTGTGTGAGTGGATGAACGTGTGCTCTATTATATTTCGTGACACGTTCACCCAACAAAAATAGCAATACGTGACTCGCCAACGGAACTCGGCTCAAACTTCTGTGGGCACGGGCAATTTACTCAAAAATGCCGATTGATTGCCAAAAATGTCGATTATTTGGCACTTAATTGGCACTTTTATAAAGTCAGTGTTGGTCACACCTTTTCGAGCGACGATCGTCTTATTAGAAAAGTGCGGGCTTAAAGCTTGTGTTTTACGATTTCTAATTTAATAATAAGTGCCGATCTTAAGTGCGTACCGTGTTGTGTGGTGCGTAGTGTGTATTATGTATTGTGTGTTTTGCGTTGCCCCTGGTCGAAAATCCGCTTTGCTGCGCACTGAACTTGCTGCGCGTCTTACGGCTTTCCCGTTAAACGGCAACTCGGGCCCATTGTGTTTTGGCAACAATGGCGGCATTAGGAACCTTTCGGGCCAGCAATTGCAGACAACGGGCACTGAGGCTGCTTTTTAAAAGCCAGCAGCTACTTCGCAGTAGTTCCGAGCCGCCGCACATGATTCGATGCCCCAGGGTGGTGGCAAGTGCAACGGCATTTGTGCAACAATAAAAGGAGCAGAAGTTGTATTGCATTCAACTGCAAGCGCGCTGCTTGAAACTGAGTAATTCATTTGCTGGCCGCAAACGAAGCAACAAATGACCGGAGCTTTTGTGGTAAGGTCGCATTTTCAATACCGTTTTTTTTTTATTTCCAAATTAACCGTTACGGTATTTGCGAATGTATGTGTTGAAAAATACATATTACCTGCCGCCCAAATTTTAGTGCTTTTTTCTTGTCTTTCATTTTTATCGATATTTCTTGAACGAACGTTAATGGTATCGGTATTTTATAACATTTATTAACGTGGAAAAAATAGTGAATTTTCTTATTTACACTTTTTCTTATTGAGAATTGAGTATGAAAAATTGTAAATGGGATTTGAATTTCTAAAATTTTTAAACATTTTCAAACGCTAGGTTAATATTTGAAAATTATGTCCTTATGATCGAAAGCTGAAGTCTTTTTGGTTTTTAATTTTTTGTTGTTCATAAAATAAGTCCAGTCTACATTGGGCATTTTTTAAATAATTGTAAAATAGGTCGTAAATCTTTTACAAGAATTTTCCGTAAAAATGTTGTTCACGTTTAAGGAGCCCAACTATGAGAATAAACCGTAAAGTAGTTTAAGCTTTATGCATGCATAAAGCAATTTACGTATATAAATGTACATTTCGAATTGAATATTTATTGCAGGTTTTCGTCGAGTGTTAAGAAACGCATTTAAAATGTTATTTTTCACGAAACTGTCGTCCCTTTTTAAGGTATTTCATTTGACTTTAATTTGTTATCCCCTGAAAACGATTTGGTCGGGTCAGGCATTCGGATTTGCTCATAGCTTTGGTCGTAGCTCTCAACTTGACTGCGAGAGGCGTCGGTGTGCGTGTGTGCATCTCTTCTACTTGAACTCAGCTTAAGGTTGATTGTAGGGTATCCCCTGGTCGTTTACTCTCGCCTACGAATTTCTTTCTTGCATGCAGTTGCATTTGTGCTCAATTTTATTGTTCACTGTTGAAGGTTACAGCCATCGCAATAACAACGGCAACGGCAACAACATCAACAACAACAAAACCAACAACAACAACAACAACAACAATAGCAACAAAAGGCTAGCAAACTTGCACTTTTACGCACAGCCATACGCATACATGCACACGAACACATATACACACAGGCTGCATTGGTTGAATGTGTGTGTGTGTGTGTATGTGTGTGTGTGTGTGTGCATGATTGTGGGTTCATGATTGTGTTGTTGTTTTGATGGCTACATTACCACTGCGCGCATAGTTCTGGCATTTTTCATTGTGTATTGCGGGCGCTGAGTGCGGGTGAAAAGACCAAAGTGGGCGGTTTTCGTGCTGGGTGGGTGGCTGCAGTGCGGTGGGTGGCGGAGCGAGTGTGTATTTCAAAATACTTTGTGCCAGTCATCATTTGCTTGACTGCCACTGCTGCTGCTTCTGCCACTGCTGTTGCTTCTGCTGCTGCTGCTGCTGCTACCGTTGTCGTTGACTGCGAGTCGCATATTGCAATTTATTGCCCACCTGACAACAACAACGTACAAGCAAACACACTCGCACAGCCACACACATGCACACACATGCACACACATGCACATGTACACACTTGAATGTATTTATTACACATGTTTTACATTGTACGCACAACTTTGTTGCTCATTGGGTCGATGAGGATGGTCAACAAGCAAAATGCTTTGTTAACCATTATGGGCCATGTTTTAATGTGGCAACAACAACAACAGCAACAGCAAGGACAACAATAACTTTTCGCATTAAATACAGTGCGACAGAGACGGAAACAGACTCGAGACAACGGATCAGCCGCAACTACGATGAGGCGAGGAAGTGAGGAGGCGAGAAGGCGAGGGAGACTGAGGACGAATGCGCAGGAAAAGCGAATGAGAAGAAAAAGTTTGTTGTTTTTATTTCAACTTGTGCTTTTTTACTTTTTTGCTTTTTCGGCGAACAAGGAAATTAATAACAAATTGCTTTAAGGCAGAGCGTGACGATTGCACAGCACTAAGTGGGCTGTGACGGAGATGCTGCTGGGCGTGGCCGCCCCTCGAGTGGCACCAACAACAAGAGGCAACTTTTTGTTCTTTTCCTTTTTGCCACAATAAACACTCCATCGCGCACTCCAGTTAATTTGTCAAGGACTCGCAGCGCATATGTTTGAAATTATTGAAAAACTTTTCAAGTGTCGAAATTGGGGGCGGACCGCGGGTTGGCAGGACGGTGGAAGGGCAGTGCTGGCTGTCTAAGGAGCGTACGCGTTGTCCTTGGCTTGGTTCGGTAATGGTTTTTCATTAAACTCTGCGCTGGCTGGTCATTCCTGCCTCAGCCTCACACTCAGCCTTAGCCCGGACCTCAGCCTCAGCCTGGGCCTCAGTTTTAAATTCTTCCTGAACATGAATAATGCATGCAGTAAAAGTTTTATTAAAATGCATAAAGCCACAGCCCAAAAAATAGGGGCAGAGGCAGAGGCAGAGCAGAGGCAGAGGTGGAGAAAATCAAATGAAAGAGAATGGAATCAAGAATAGCCTCTAACTAGGGAGAGACGAACGGTGAATACCCTTGCAGGGTGACGTTAGATTCCCGGCTCGAGGATGAGCGCCTATCAAGCAGGATATGGAAAACCCAAGCTATCTACCAGTGATCAAACTCCAATTGATTGAAAGATTCATTTCAATCGAGCTACGCTCCTTGAGATTATCCTTGAACACGCTGATGAGCTTCTCCGGTCTCCAAGGCGTTTCGCGGCGCATTGGACCCGCTTATATCCTGTACAAATGTGTTAAAAGGCAAACAAAACTTGTTTTTTAAATTGCAGAGTTTTGGTAGCAAAAATTCACAATTGCCTCGGCCTCACAATTGGTGTCTGCATTGGTTCGTTAGGCAGTGTTTTCACTGTACCATTCGATACATCGACTGCCCGATTGCTGAGCAACCGTTATGAAAAATCGTCCGATTATTTTAAAACCTAGAAAAAGGATTTCCATCTTCAGCTTTCAGGATAATGCAACTTGTTGCAAGTCAGTGGAAAAAAACTGAAATTTCGTCCTGTTAAGTGTTTTACTTCTTTCGTCTCTTCTTCGCCTTCTTCCTTGTTCCCTCACCTTTGCTTTTTTTCATTTTAACTTTTTCGTCTTTCGTCTTTTGACTTGACTGCTCTTTCTCTCTCGCTCGGTCCCTCTTTCTCTCTCTCTCGTTTTGTTCAATAAACTTTAATTCGTGCCACTTGTGTGTGCATTCATTTGTCGCACGTTCACACACACACGCACACACACACATGCTCGAACACATGTAGGAACGCACACACGTACAGACAGGGATTGGATGACTAGAAGTGGAACTGAGGCCGGGAGACATACGTAGCTAGGAACACACTCGATTGCACACACACACACACAGTCGCACACACACTCGCACACACATCTTTGGTTGCACACACATATTGTACTTGGCATACATGGCGTATGAGTGACATTTAATTAAAATTTATGTAGTCTAAAAGGCAAAAGAAAATAAAAACCGAACAAGGGATGGAAGGAAACTCCAAACATTGCGACGACGACGTTCCTGAACGCCCCCCGAAGCCCCTCCCAAGCGCATACTCCATCTTCTGCTTCTTCTGCTTCTTCTTCTTCTTCTGCTCCTTCTGTTGGTCTTGCCGGCCTTGTTGCTGCTGGTGATGTTGGTGCTGCTGGTGGTGCTGGTGGTGTTGCAGGCGGCGTTCTTCTTGTTGTTGCAGCTCTTCAAATTTATGCAACGCGCCATTTTGTTTGAGAATTATTAAACGCTGGCAGTTGTAACACGAGTGGTAATCATGTGTAAATTTGTTTTTACACTATTACCAAGGACTACAGGAGCACAGGTCGACCCGCCGGCGTTGCCCGACCCTTGACCCAGCCGCAGAAACGTACTCATTTCCCCTACCTCTCCCCCCCACTCACACTCACCACTCCACCGAGCGATCGCAACTGCGAACAGGACCACGACCACGACCACGACCGCAAGTGCCGCCCCACCTGACGCCGTCAGACGTTCTACGTGTGGCACGCATTGTCACTGTCTAATATTTAAATGGGAAATTTTATGCCCGGGACATGATTGCACTTTACCCACTTTACCCACTTAATGCCCATCTGTGTGAGTGTGGGTGTGGGTGTGGGTGTGTATGTGTGTGGGTGTGTATGTGTGTGGGTGTGTATGTGTGTGGGTGTGCCTGTCTCTGTGTCTGTGTTTGTGTTTGTGCGCTAAGCGGATAACAATTGTGTGGCTGCATAATTAGAAGTGGAAATATATACTGCATATATACATATATATATGTATGTATGTATATGTATGTATGTATATGTATATATGTATATATAAGTATATATATATATAGTATATATATGTATATATCTATTTGGAGCATCTGTTCCGTAGTTGAGTTTCGAAGGAGAAGCTAAGATACAATATTAATTATCCGTACAGAGGACATTCTAGGCTAGTTTCCCGAATCTCGTGTCTGTCCTAATTGCAAATCGAGAGTAAAGGATTCTGCATTAGAAGTCCTTTTGACTTTTACCATTTCAATTTCAATGAATATTTTAAATTTCCAATTGTTTTTATTAAACTCTTCCTCGAAGTAGGGATTTCTCTTAACTTATAGACGATATAAAGGGGTATCAATATAGGTATATCCTAGGTCCTTATAAAATAGTTTAGTTTGTGCAGTTATCTAAAGGTATGTAAAGTCTGTCAATTATTATTGTCCTTTATATAGGATTTATCACTTTGGCTGTTATGTCATTTTGCGAAGGACTTTCTCCTCTTGCTTTGCCTATCTTTATCACATTTGACTGTTCCCTGGAGCAGTGGGTTTTCCTACTTGGAGATCCTTCCCTGCAGCTTGCCGATCTTGCCCCGCTTCTTGGACGCCATCCATGCCTGCAGCTGCATGCGTCGATGGTGCAAATTGCGCTGCAGGTTTCTCTTGAAGAGCGTCTCTCTGGCCAAGATCTCGAGGTCCTCGAAACTGCACTGGTTGATGTTCTGCTTGGTCCTGGCAATCAGCTCGCTGGTTAGATGGATCTTCGTTATCGAGGCACGTGTTGAGTGCGCTTTCCGGCGACGCAGCTCTTCGCGGTGCAAGTACATCACATAGGCGGCTGTGGGTGAACGTGGCTTCAAAGTGGCGGCCACATTGTGACCCACTCTCGATCCTTCACTCTGTGGCTGTGGCTGTGGCTGTGGCTGTGGTTGCGTCTGCTGCTGCTGCTGCGGCTGCTGGGCTTCCTTCTGCTGTTGATTCAGTTGCTGTGGGTTGCACATCTTGACTCTTGGATGGTGTGGCTGCGTTTGATGTCCAATCCAGGACTCGCTCCTGCTTTTATACAGATTTGCAAATTTTTGACCTGCTCAGGCCATTCATGAGGCGTCGGGCCGGCGGGCGAGCGCAGGTCAAAGGACCTGCGGGCTGCATCTGAGGGTTTATGTGGGTCGGATTTATTTTATGGGTCGCCGCGTCATTGCCTTTTTTATGACTCCTACGCCTGTCGAACGGACAAGCGAGCAACGAACAACGAACAAACGAACACTTCAAGTGGATTAAAAAAAGTGTAATCCCATTCATTACCTAAAAAGTGTCGTAAAGTCCTTCAGGTTAAAACGGCAAGAAGCACCTGAGCCACCACCAACAGCAACCACCCACATAAACAGCGCGCGAGCGAGAATTAGCGGCGACGGCGACGGCGTCGGCGATGGCCTGAGCCAGGGCCAGTCCTAGGACGACGACGCGGAAATGGACAGGGGTAAGGGCAAGGATAAGGGCAAGGACAAGGGCAGCCGCAGCGGCAGCCGCAGCCGTTGGCAAGGATGCGAGCAGAACTCGCTTTCACACGCTAATCCTGATGCATACATAACCGGATTAAGCGAAACGAACTGTTTATGGGTCAAGTGGACAGGAGTTAAAGCGGCAGTAGTAGCAGCAGCAGAAGCAGGAGGTATGTGACGTGTGGCACACCGTCTATCCTCTACCCTCTGCCCTCTGCCCTCTGCCTCTGCCCGTTGCATGCCGCACGATGCACGATGCACGTCATTTCGCGTTGTTAGCTAATCCGTTTTTTTTTTTTGGTTCGCCAACTTGCAATTAGCATCATAATGAAGCGACAGCTGATAGCTTTTTAGTTTTTGGGAATTTCACAGGACGGGACAGGACCTCAACGCGACCACCCAAATTGCCAGCTGACCCACTTTGCGGAAAGCCAAGCCAAATATTTGTCTTTAATCGCCTTCACCGCGCTGGAACGTCATCAGAACTTTTCCAACTTTCCAACTTTCCGACTTTCCAAGTCAAGATCAACACTCATGTGTGTGCAGGTCGCGGCGCCAGTGAATATCCTTTCAACTTGTCACAGTCTTGGGCAATGAGTGAGACTCCGCCCAGATCCGAAGAAGAGAGATCTGATTATTCCTAAGAGTTTATCCTAATGAATTTTGGTACAGTTGCTACTTCTAAGAAAGTGAATGTAAGGATTTTATTGTATTCTGATTGTGTCCTGGCGTGTCCTGAGCTTATCCACGATAATCCCTCAACTCAATAATGATGTTTTTCCTAAATTAATCCTGTCGCAGTTAAAACCACAAATGGGTGTTAAAAGGTCGCTTTATTTTATATCCTGTCGTGTTCCTAAGGACGATTTAAATTTCTGCGCTGCTCAGGCTCAGGCCAAGCGCTAGATGATCCTCTTTACCTACAGCAATTTTAATGGTCAGGGATTGGATTTTCTTTGGTGCTTTTCAATAGGGAACAATTTGGGTCGTTGGGAGGCTTTACCGTGTTTTGCTATGGAAAAGGGTTTTCCCTACTTTTCCCCGCTTTTCGCCACTTCACACCGCTTTTCTTCGGCTGTGCGAAAATCACAACATTTTAATCTCATAATCTGAATTTATGAGGAGACTCAATTTCGTTATGCTTAACGACATTTTATGCGGTTATTTTATGCAGGAAGCTGAGGGAGGTGAAGCATACGCCCTTCTGACCCATTACTACCAACACACACACACACACACACACGCGCACACAGATAGATATACACACTCGCCAGTCACACAGATGCTCGTATTCTGCGGTTTGTTGGCACCCAAAATGTGAGCAGCAGCTGCCAACTACAAGAGTAAAAACAACAACAACAACAACAACAACATCAGCAGCTACAACCTCGCCAAACGACGAAAGTTAAGTACATCAAATATTGTGTGTGTGTGTGTGCGTGTGTGTATGGTCATATGTTCGAGCGTGTAAGTGGGTGCCTGAGATTTAGTTGGGTCGCAGAAAACACATTAGTTGAAAGTACTGACCAGCAAAGCCACTAACAAGCTCTTGGTCGAGTCTCTCCCTCTCTCTCTCTCTCTCTCTCTCCCTCTTTCTTTCTTTCTTTCCTTCCCCTCCCTCAATATTCGCCATTTAGCACACGCACACACACACACACACACGCGCGCCATCTCTCTCAGGTCTCCCTTCTTTAACTGCATTACATATTGAAGTGCCATTATGTGTGTGTGAGTGTGTGTGTGAGTGTGTGTGCGTGAAGATGTTTCTTTGCTGTCATTGTCATTGCTTTTATTGTTGTTGTTGTTGTTGTTGTTGTTGTTGTTGTTGTTGTTGTTGTTGTTGTTGTTGTTGTTGTTGTTGTTGTTCTCGATGTCGTCATTTTGTTTTTTGCCCCACACTCGCCGCTGGTGGCTTTTGGCTGGAGAAACATTTTCGCTTGAAACTTTTTTAATAAAAGCATTTAAATAAATTAATTTATTTCTTCGTAATATTTTGTTCTTTAATAAGAAACAATTTGAAGTCGAGTTTTCGTTCGCTTTTATCGCTTCCCCGAAGCTCTTCGAAATTGCCAAAAATAAAAGAGACGGAGACGGTGACGGAGAGAGAGAGAGATGGGGGGAGAGAGAGAGAGAGGTGCGAGTGAGAAGAGACAAAACGAAAACGAAAAGAGAAGCACAGAAGAGAGAGAGAAAAAAAACTTTTATTACCTTCGTATATCACACACGGAGCGAGAACAAAAAGAAGTTTCTTAAAACTTAATACACATATGAGAGACAGGAATTTCTTGCAACAAAAATGCAAAGATTACAAACATTCACATACACATACACATACATATACATTTATATACACCCGTATATGGGGATAAGGTATTTATTTTTATAACTGAATCAGTAAACGATTTAATTAGCCGTCCCAACCCTCCGACGTCAACTGCTCAAGACATTCTGGGCCATTATTCGAAGGTCGCCCTCTTCTTGCCACCTGCTCCTCTGCCCCCCCTGCCTGTCACCTGCCCACATGAAATCAGCTTTGGAGCTGATTTGGGGCTTAAAAATATTCGCTTGGATGGGGGAGGGGTAATTTGGCATTTCCCAGAGAAGAGGAGGATTCGAGTTGCGTCCCTCCTCAAGGCTCCACTGATTCTACTTTCTGCCACTTCCCAGGGATATTCTCAATGCCCCAAATGTTCCGTTCCAGTGGAGAATGTTGTAGGCTATCGTATGATCCAGTAAATAATCTCTCGCTACTTATAAATCGCTAAATATCATTTCTCTATTATCCAAGTGCAAACTTAAACTATCGCCCAATCGCATATCCTGTTAGGACGTGTGTCTAAACTATCGAATGTTTGCTCGTTCCCATGAATCGTATACCGTGCACTTAACTATCGTTCGCTTCCTTTTATATCCTCAACCCTTGCCCTCGTCAGACACAAGTCCAAACTATCGTATCCTAGGCAACCGAGTAGCCCCGCCGGGATCCTGTTCTCGCTCTTCTCGTCCTACTTCTATTGGTCCCCTAAACTATCGTATTATTGGACTGTGTTTTCTATGATTCCTTTGTTGCGTCGCTCTTTGTGGTCCTCGCCTCGGCGTAAACAGATCCTTTTCAAAATTTATAAGTATCTCTCGTCATATTATATTTTCAATATGCTTTCTTTTGCTTGTTTGTTCCCTCTGTTCCAACTGTTCCCTCTGTTCCCACTGTTCCCACTGTTCACTCTGTTCGCTCTGTTATTTTCTGTCTGTGTGGCCGCAGCCCCCACTCACCCCTGGCCTTTGCTTGACTTATTCTGTTGCCTAAATATTTGCGTTATTTTTTTCAATTTTTTCCTCTCGTTTTGTCTCCTTTTTTTTTTCTTTTTTTTTTGCTGTGTTTTGCATATTTTCTTTTATTTGGTTTTTGTTCGCGTTCGCTTTTGTTTGCGTCTTTATTGTCAATTGCGGGTGGTTGTCGCGCGTCTATTGACCCCATGATAGCCATTCTGCTTGGCGCTCTTGCGAGCCGCCTCCTTGCTGGCCAGGCCCGTGCCTGCCACGAAATCTACATCCGTTTCCGCAACGATGGGCGGTCCCCACGATACTTGTCGCCGCACAGTGGGCACTGTCGTCGCTGTTGTCGCTTTGCGTCGCTTTGTGCTCTGCTGTTGAAGTGTTGCCGCTCTTTGTAGCGGTTGTCTTTGTTGTTGTTGTTGTTGTTGTTGTTGTTGCTGCTGCTGCATCTGTTGCTGCTGCGGCTGCTGTGGCTGCTTCTGCTGCTGCTGCTCCTGCCTTTGCCTTTGATTCTCATTCAGTTGTTGCTGCTGCTGCTGCTGTCAAAGTGCAGAGATGTTTGGTATTGCATTTTATTAAAAAGTTTTTCGTTTCATATTTTCTTTTTTGTCGTTTTTGAGAATTTCATTTTTCATTTTTCATTTTTCATTTTTCACATTTCGTTTTTCATTTTCATTTTTTACTTTATGTAGGAATTCATATACATAAAGCATGCGCTTTCATATTGCATGTGCTTGTCGCTTACGTTGCATATTCTTTAATTAGTTTTGTTGCACGTCGCCTTCTTTTGTTGTGCTGCAGACGCTGTTGCATGCAACGTTTGAAGTTCACTGTCCACAGCTCAGAGATCGCAGCTTGCAATTCACAACTTACAACTTACAATTTACAATTTACAATTTACAATTTACAACTTGCAACTTACAACCTACAATTTACAGCTTACACTCTGCATACGGCTTAGAGTCTACAGTTAGGAGTTAAAAGTTAGTTGAGAGTCCTTCATGCATCCTTTCCAATTATCATGCAGCTTATTAAACGCGAATATCCGCATTTACCCAGATTCAGGCCCAACTTGAAGATCGAAGAAGCAACTTCGCTATTCGAACTGTTACCTAAACTGCTACCTAAACTGCTACCTGAACTGTTACTTAAACTGTCGCCTAAACTGTCACCGAAACTGCTACATAAACTGCTACATAATCTGCTACCTGAACTGTTACCTAAACTGTTACCCAAACTGTTACCGAAGGTGTTCCCAAAATTAATCTCTTTCCTAAGCTGTTCCCAAATTGTGACCTTAAATGCTGCTTTAACTGTTCCCAATCTGTTCCCAAACTGTTACTTAAACTGTGACTTAAACGCAACCGTTCGACAAATGAGGCTGGAGGACAGGCATAAGATCGAAGAAAGGACTCGCACACGAAATCAGTTACTCAGATGAAATCAAAGCCATCGCACATCAGGAACAGGATTTAAAGGATTCAAAATTTCCTATGGTATCTACCCATGGCTCTCCATAAAGCTACATCCCAGCAATCGCACGGAAGGGTTTCCCATTTCGCCTCGTTAGTGGCTCGTTGGGTGATGATGGTCGAAGTTCGGTACGAAATTTGAAATCCGTAAATTTGTTTATTTCTCAATTCTGGTTCAGAACTGAAATCTCGAATTTCTTGCAACTTTTTTACTAATTTGATTTGAAATCGGGAATGGGATGTGGAGTTTAGCTTCTGGTCGGGCATTTATGTCCTGCTACGTCTCGGAAGCTATCCGATAAAATGTCAGACATTTTATTTGATTTGATTAAAGGACTGCTAGAAAAAATATTTGTACATATACATATACACACACACACACATCCATATGCATATGTAGAGGAATATGTGAGTCGCTTTAAATAAAGGACACGTTTAAAATGTCCTGACAATGCAGAAAGTTTGGTGCTTTACACTTGTCATTGGCATAGCTCAGGGTGACCCAAGAGACCCCTTAGAGAAATTTGGGCACACTTGCAGGATTGAAATGTCCTTTTGGATGGCCATGAATGTGGGTGGTCCCAAAATGGATATTAGTTTGCCTCTTCTGCAGATTTTCCTGCTTTGACGTTGAATCAATTTGAAAATGTTCCCTGCCATCGCCCATTGGCATTGGCCAGCGGAAAGGGTTTATTTGTGTGTCAAGCAAACATTATGTATACGCCCGGTGGACCGGGTCCTTGTTTGCATTGAGTGTTTATTAAACTGCGGCGGTTGTGTTTTAATTTACACATCATTAGTTTGGCTTCTTGGCTTCATTAAGATTTATCGAAAGGCTGTACACACGCGTGTGTTGTGTGTACAGTTGCGCACAACAATTATTACACACACACACACACACACACGCACATTGTTTTGTCTATTTTGTGTGTGTGTGTGTGTGTGCCCCTGATTGAGGTTTCCTTTTTTGCATTCTAAGCTCGTAATGAGTTTTACCACAGAATTGTGGTGGCTGGCAAAGTTAAGTGCGTGATGCGTTTGTGGCAAGGCCAAATGAACATCAGCAACAAGGCAACAGCAACGGCACCACCACCAGCAGCAGCAGCAGCCACAGCAACAACAGCAACAGGAACAACAACAAGAATGGAAAGAAAACAGAAAAGACCAAAAGAGCCACAAACAATTTTGGAGTTAAAAGAAACTAGGCTCTAGGACGAGGCTGCAGCTTTAGGACGACTTGTGTGGAAGTCCATGCAACAACAGTTGTGGCACTTGCACTTTTTGTGCTGGCGCTTAAACAAAAGCGCAGCCCCCCGCCCTTCCCCATCCGCCCCGCCCCTACCAGCCATGGGCTGTAAGCGAAACTTTTTGATTTGGGGGAGGGACGCCGAAAAAATAGAAAACTTTTGGATGCGCTTCAATTTTGGTTGCTTTGCAATCAGGCAGGAAGACGGCAACGGCAACGGCAACGGCAACGGCAACGGCAACGGCAACGGCAACGGCAACGCAAACGCCGCAAGTCAAGCAAGAAAGGGTTGAAAGCGTTGGGTGGCTGATCCAAGGGGACGGCGTGACTGGGCGGGGCTGCTGTACAATGCCGCCCAGACAATGGCACACGCACTTTGCCCGGGCAACTTTTGCCATTTCAATACCCAGCACTTGCGGTAGAGGCTGTGGGCGGGTATGGAAGACTATGGACTAGGAGTGTGGCTTGAGTTGAGTTGCTTGAAGTGAGTGGCAGGCGAGGAGGTGAAATACCCTGCAATTATGACAGCATTAAGCTACCTTGGGCCGGGGCATCGTTGCAGGGTAAGTGAAAGCCTGTCATAGGTCCTTGTGTCGGTTGTCGCATCGGAAACCAGCAAATACCATGACATCGCAGCGAAATCACCAGATTTGAATGGAGCTCGACGAGAATCAGGACTTGCGACTCATGACTCGGGATCTGGAATTGCGAGAATCGAGACTAGAGACTCGAGACTAGAGACTCGAGACACGAGACACGACAATCGAGAATCGAGATTGAGGCTAGCAGCAAGGAGCTTGGGAAATTCAATTTGGCTTCAGCTTAAGTTGAACTTGGGCAAAGTACATGCTAAGTAAGCTCAAAAGTAACATGCAACCCCGCGCCGTCACCCGCAAACCCCCCGCCTGCACCTCTTTCAACGTTGCCCGGGACCCACCGCCAGCAGCAGAGCCACTCCCATGACTCCCCTCAAAACTTACACGTCGCTTCGATAGACACTTTTGACGCTGAAACTACATAAAAGCCAATAAGTTCAATATTTTGCTTTTACAATTTTCGCAAAGGATGAAGGGACTTGCGATATTGAAGGGGGCTGGGATGCACGGGCTCCACCAGTGGGGGTCGAGGAATGCAGGTATTGCCTGGCTGGTACGTTGGTTGCAGATGGCAGTGGTGGTTGTGGTGGTTGTGGTGGTTGGTCTCTCGATATGCTGGCAAAAAGTTTTTTTCTTTTGGGAAGGAAGGCAAAGTCGTTGCAAAGTTGCAAGTTTCTTGCAAAGGGGCATTTGCAACGTGTTGCTTGGTTCGAGGTTTTGTCTCAACTTCTTCTGCCATAGAATTGCTACAAATAAATCATGGGAATACCCATGGAATACCCATACCTACGGCTACCGCTACTGCCTTCCTCGTGTGTCTCTGCCACACTACTTCTCTGCTCCTCTGCTCCTCTGCCCCTTTGACAGTCCTTTCCAATTGCCGTACCACTTACATAAGTAAGTTGGCTCGACCAAAAATGATATCACATAAATTGTGGACTGGCTTGCAGCAATTGTTATTATATTGAGTAAGCTGATCCTTTGTTGTTTTACGGTCAACTCTGCCCCCTCCACGCTCCACGCTCCACATGGCTTCTAACTTTTTTATTCTCTGCTGGAGTCTCTTTTTGCCCGCTCGCTTATTAATTTTGCAAATGTCCTTTGCAACAAAGGACCAATTGCAATAAGCCCTAAAAGCTGCAGTTCAATTTATTTGTGTGCGTGTGCGTGTGTGTGTGTGTGTGTGAAGTCAAAGTGTGTCCCGTATACTTTTTCCTATTAAATAACATTTTAGACAATAGCGAAGCAGCAGGAGGGAGAGTGGGTGGAACGGGGGGGAAATTGGGGAATGCAGTGAGCGTTCAATTTGGACCAACATAAGGGGTCGTCTTAGCCAAAAAATTGTTGGCCAGCAAATCGCATCGGGAGGTAGGCAAAGGGGAATTCCTATTCGGCGCACATGAAAATAAATTTTCAATTTCGATAAAGGAAAATTCATATTTTATTTTCACCTTTGACTCCGATAAACATTTTGCAAAAATGGAAAAACGGCGTTCTATAAATAAAAATAAATGGTTAAATGCGATCCTGTCAATTGTTCAATCGCTTCAGCAGTTACTAAACAGGACCTTTCATGTCAACCCACTCCCACTCGCACTCCGACCTCCCACTCCCACTCCGACCTCCCTCAGGGCAAATGCAATTGATTTTGAGTTGATTTTAATTAAGCAGTCGCGTAGTAAGCGCATTTGATATCAACAATTAAAATAACATGCATAAATACACGCGAATACCATTAAATTAAGGACGTGCACTGGCCCTCGACTAGCCGATACCCTGCGCAGGAGTCAAGCTGTCAAATGCCAATGACAGAAACTCCTTTAATGCCTCTCCCAAGCTCTCTCATAGGGCGGCAATTCTTATATGGCATATATGCAACCATACAAGCAGACAGACATACACACATACACATACATACACGGATATATAGATGTGGCAGGACTCGCAGTCTGTAGTCGTATATTCCCCATCTGCACTCCCCCTGACAATCCTCTTATAAAGTTTTAACCGTACAGGGTATTAAAAAAAAAATAAAATAAAACTTGTTGTTGTTGTTGTTGTGGTCAATTCATGTTCACACGTGTGTATCTGTGTGTGTGTGTTTGTGTGTGTGTGCGTGAACGGAAATTGAACTAACGAAGAAAATGTTCAATTTAAATTTCAGTCCCATTGTTTTCACATATATTTATTTATATAGTTAAATCAAATTAATTTAAATTCAATTAATTTAATCGTCGCTTTAGCTTCAAGCTGTTGCTGCTATGTACGTTTAAGTCACACGCATATGCAACGACACACACACACACGCACACACACACACACACACAGCCACACACAGGCAACATTAAAGCCGACATAATCTTTTCGCAATTTCCCACTGATAAAGTGAAATGCAAGCCGATTGTTATTACCGAAAATCGGATTTGGAAATATATCGGACGTGCAGTGGGCTCGATATATTATTCGATTGAAATTAATAGTCGTCCTGCTAATTATCTTGACCTCGAGCAACTAAATCTTAAATCGATACTCAGCGCCGACCATCTGAATAGCTCATGCCATAAATACAGTTAAATATATGTGTATATGTATATGATAAATTAATATATATATATATATGTATATGTGCATATATTTATTAAGGGGCCGTTCCATGCCATAAATATAAACAATTATCTATGATTAATTATGATAAGCCAATTGTTTGTTTTCGCACTTTTATTTCAAGAAAAGAAAAAGAATGGAAAACCAGAATAAATGACGCCAATTCCGGCAAAAGACTAGAATATTTTAGTTTTAATATTGCATTTAAAATTTAATTACAATTCCAATTCCAATTCCAATTCCAGTTCCAATTGAATTCTAATTGGGTTTTTTATTCAAATCGATAACTGCTATCGACTGCCTGCTGCTTGACCTCATCTCTTGTGTTCACATTTGACATTTGTAAATACAAAATTTAATTTTACTTTCATCTCGGGGTTTCTTCTTCTTCTTCCTTGAGTATAAATCGATGTGAAATTAAAACTTAAAAATACTATAAAAATACTAAACTTTCCTTCTGCTGATCCTTTTTGGCTATCGGTAAGCAGTTTCGATTACTTGTTATCGAAATGTTTTCTAGTTTTTTTTTTATTTGGTTTTCCTTCCGTTTTCTCTTATATTAATGCATGCATGTGTGTGTGTGTGTGTGTGTGTGTGTGTGTGTGTGTGTGATCTTAGTGCGTTATGGCTCCACATGAGTGCCATGATATGTTTAGCATGCTGAATATAGACACACACACAAGCACAAATACACCTATATACACATATATATATATGTAATTATATATATGTGTGTGTGTGTGTGTGTGTGTCGCTGTGCACAAGTATATATGTATGTATGCATATGCAATGACATGCAGGTGTTGCTTTGTATTATTTACATGGGGTGATGATGCTGGGCGGCAGGGCGTGGCAGCCGTAAGGCCGCAAGGCCGAAACGCTCACAATTCATGCAAATTCGTCTCACTAATTGTGACGAGGGGCGCCAATTTGCTTACCGGTAGCGTTGCAGGCGCTGTGTCGTCCAAGGATTCCGGATGGCCGTTCTGGGCGGATGGAACGGGGACAGGTGGCGGATCAGTGGGGTCAGCAGCTGAAAGGATAATGGAAAGGCTTTGTCAGACCTTTTGTGGAACTTTTCAGTAATTTACATGACGCACCATTTGTGGCAGCCGCATCCGTTGGCGTTGCATCCGCGCTGCTGTTGAGCAGCTGCTCATTTGCTTGCTCCTCTGGCTTCTTCTCTTCTTGTGGCTGCTGTGGGTGTGGCTGCTGTTCCTCGTCCTCCTCCTCGTCCTCCAGCTCCTCTTCAATGCGTGCTGCAATGTCGCCATTCTTTGTGGCAGCTGTGGGGGTGCTGGGTGCCGATGGCAAAGGCGTTGAGTTGCCATTCTTCAGGATGCTTACCAGTGGTGCGCCGTTGCCTGGCTTCTTGTCGTCTTGCGGCAGCTGAAGCCCGACAAACAACCAAGAGCAGCAAAGGGGGGAGGGGGATGCAGGACTAAGTTACATGTCTGTTAATGCAACATGTTGCAAGTACGTACCGCTTTATAGATGTAGGGAGGTAAAGCGGCGCCCGTCTTTATGCCTGCGCCCGACGTCGGCCCAGTGCCTTTAACACCTGGCGACTCGTGCATTTTGGTTGCCTGCTCCTTTGACCAGATGATGTCCTCGTCCGTCTCGCGCTCGATGCGCTTCTTATAGGCCAGATGGCTGCGATAGACCTCGAGCAGGCAGCAAATGACAATGATGACAAACACGGTGGTCAGCGTTATAAAGAGCACCTGAGTTGAGTCCTCCTTCTTGTCGACGTCATAGACGAACCTCGATATGTAGGGCACACGCTGCGGCGGCTCTTCGACCCACGGCTCCGGTATCTGCCGCAGCAGGATGAGAAGTAACAGATAAGGGATGAGAGATGGGAGGTAAGGGTTGACCAAAAGCATATTCATTAGCACAATTTGGCTGATGGCTGGCTTCTGCTGCACCCACTTCATCCACTTGATACACTACACCCACTTTACCTACTTTATCTACTTCACTTGTCCCACTCACCCACTTCATCCTCTTCGCCCACTTCACCCACTTCACCCACTTGATCCACTTGATCCACTTACCATGCTCACGTTGACCATCGGCTCCTGCGTTGGCTGCTCACTCACATCGAACTTGGCATTGCACTGGGCACTGCGTACGCCCTGCGGATTTATGACCGTTATATTGTCAGCCCCCGACTTGGTGAACAGCATGTACTCCTCCAGTGGCTTCATAATGTGCCCGTTCACCTGGATGTAGATGTCTGCGTCCGGACCGGGCCAATTGGGAATATTGGTGAAATTTTCATTAGTATTGGTCATTAATTCAAATTGAAATGCAAATGTGTTGCGGTCGCTCGGGTCGCCTTGAGAGCTTGGGGAATGCGTTTTGGGGCCAGCTTCTATTTCAGGCTTCTGCTCCAAGTAGAGCTGCCGCCCTCTCTGCTTGCCGGGGGTCAAGTGCGGGCACTTCTGTGGGCGTGGTCATTCGTGCATATTTAATGCCTTTGCCCAAATTAGCAATAAAATTTTTAATGCCTAACGTTAACTGTCCGCTTCACTGCCTGTGTGTGTGTGTGTGTGTGTGTGTGTGTGTGTGGGTGTACATGCGTGGGTGTGTATACGTATTTCTGCTGACTTGTATAAACTATATGGTTTCCCTCTTGGCGGCCCTGTTTAAGTATCGAATACATTTTTATCTCTTCCTTGATTTTAGTTACTTCCTGGTCCGACTTAAGATTAGGCGCTACTAAGATCTCACTTCTGCTTAGTGGTGTCTAGTACATGTGACTATGGCTTAGATGTTGTTTTTAGAAAGGAAATCTCGAGTAGATCACGAGAAGTGAGCTGCTCCTTGCTCTCCATCCATGGGAGTTGTCCTGTTCGCTTCTTAATGAGGCGTTGGCAACTATTGTAACGCTTTCCATAATCTCGTACAAGTTAGTAACTGTAACTGAGATAATCACCGATTTCACTGATAGTTGGGGGATTATTATTTCATGAGTCGTTACCTTCACAGAATTGACTGCTCTTGGCCAGACTTTAAAGCGTTTAGTTTCTAGTTCCTAGTTTCTAGTTTCTAGTGTCTAGTGTCTAGTGTCTTGTTTGTGTCCTTGCATGCAGGGAGGGAGGGGCCCTCCTGGACAGAATCAGGGAGAGAGGGAAAGTGATAGGTACGTGGAGAGGAAGAAAAGTTTTCCAATATCCATTCTGGGCACCAATGTGCAATCACGGAGAGCAGCTCTGGCGCTTCCGCCTGTTTATGGCCATTGGCAACCTAACGCGCTCCGATTGCGCTTTAATGGGCCACGTTTAACGGCGCTCACACGTGCCACTCGCCTCATTCTCATATACATGAGCGACGTGGAGTATGGGCGTGGCTGGAGCAAGGACGGTGGCGGGGCGGGGCGGGGCGGGGGCGAAACTAACAGCTGGCTAGCTAGTTGAGAATTTTAATCAAAGTGCTGGCCACAGCAGCAACGGCAACAATTTAAATATGAGCCACAGTAAATCTTGAGCTGCAAGAATTGACAAAATTTATGGCATCGGCCACGGAAATGACTTTTTATGGCGGCAAATAAATTTAATTTTTGGTCAACAAAGTGCTGCAGCGGCGACCCCATCAGTTCATAAACTTGCAACAACATGGGGCAGCTGCCGGGCGTAGAGCGCACAACAGCTTGATGAGACCGCACCACAACAGCGGGAGCAGCAGTTCCAGCATGGGCAAGAAAAAACAACGCTTCCTCGAGCAGTGCCTGACAACAGGATACTCTGTAGTCAACTCTAACTTTCAGCTCCTTTCCTCCACCAACAAAAACTCCTGCTCATATCCTGAATAATGAAACTAGTAAATATTTCCAGTTTATACTAGGTGACCGACGGACAAATTCTGCTTGTTTTTACCATACCGTTAACTACCATATAAGCCCGACCATATACATATATGTATATATATGTATATGTATAGGTATATATTAATATGCTACCTATTCTGGAAATTTTGATCCGTTTATTACGTAAGTCCTTCCATAAGCAAAGACCTCATTAGGTGCCTTTCGGGCACAGGGTATAATTAATGGCAAGGCAAGCTCAAATTTATGACTCCGGCTTGGCATTGGCAGTAAGGATTACCCGGCTACCCGGGTACCCGGCTACCCGTTTATCCGGTTACTTAGCTACTCACTTGACAGGCATCCGCTGTAGCTCTTGAAGACGGCGAACCGGGAGTCGGTTGTGTTGATGCCTCCGATCTGTGCTCGGTTAGCGCCCTCGCCCGCGCTGCTGGTTAGCACACGAGCGGCGAAGTCCGTTAGGGGCACCTGCTCGCGATCAATGTAGAGCACGGCCTGAGTCCCGTTTCGAACGTAATAAACTGAGTGCCTGGCGCTGTTCAGGAAATTCCGATCGATACGGGCACCCACTGTCTGGCCGCGTTCGCGATCCTCCTCAAACTGCAGGTAGCCGTCCGAGGTGATGGCCAGCAGAAGGTAGTAGCTGCGCTCTGCCGCCGTCTGCAGCAGAAGCATTATCCGATTGGCTCGACGGAGGTCGAAGGACGAAAAGGCCAACTGAAGCCGCACGTAGTTCACGCTGCCGGAGCTGGGCAGCTCGAACTTTCGCTGCAGCGTTGACTCCCCGCTGAAGTCGGCGCCCTTCTCCACCGAACAGAACTCGCCCAGAAAGCTTGTGTGCTCACAGTCGCAGGTGGACATCTGTTCGGCGAAGTGCTCCTTGCAGATGCCGCCGTTCTTGCAAGGCTCAGCATCGCACTTGATCTGGCAATTGGGCAGAACTCCTTCCTGGGCTGTAACGATACAATGGGAATTACTTAAGTCTGCATTGTTCGACGCCAGTACTCAGAGTATCCTTTATTTTCTTCATTGAAATTCAGTGTAGTGTGCGAATTGATTTTTCTCCCTTTGGAACCGTTAATATTGACTTATCGTTCCTTGGCAGGATTATACTTAATCGTATCAATGTGAGGTACGGCAATTTCCGCGGTGTGCTCACTTATATGTATGCAGAGGGTGCGTGTATGTGTATGTGTGTGTATGCGTGTGTGTGTGTGTGTGTGTGGCCATTGCCGCATAAATCATACGCCGCATCGTATGTGGCCAGTTATCTCATCGGCATTAATCTTGGCGCCACAAAGTGGCTCAAGTGGCATGCCCAACAGGCGCTGCACTTAGCGGAAATTGCATGCATATTAGGTTGCAGCGGGGCAGCCGCAAAGCGGAGAACTGGTTGCCCGAAATCGCATTAGACTGCCATCCAGGACTCCCTGGATTCCCTGACTTCCTGGCTAATAGCAATCGCCACAGCAACACAGAAAGGATGACGGTAACGAGAACGGCATTGGCCTCGGTTTGGTTTCGGCTACGAGTTTGGTTTCAGCTTGAGTGTAGTTGTCGGTGTCGGTGTCGATGTGAATGGGAGTGTGTGGATGTGGATATGTGAATGTGGGTGTGGGTGTGGGTGTGGATGTGGATGTGAACGTGTGGCATGGATACTAAACAGAAAATTGATTTATAGTCAAAGTACTTACTGGGCGCTATATTCCTTTCATTGATTTCCGCCAAGTCGATCAACTGGGCGCCAATTTTGAGGCCGCGCACACAGCCGATGTAGCCCTCCAGAGCGGGCGCATCCGCATTTGGGCGGAGCAAATTCGCCGGATCATAGCCGCCAACGTGGAACTGGAAGTACTCGGTGGGCGGTGCGGGTGGTCTATGTGGCGATAGAACCTCTGCAAATAACCAAAATCAAATGAGTTACCGAGCGAAACGTTTGTGCCTCGTTATCTGGCCTGCTCCTGACTTTCAGGCTCAGGACTGGCGCAGCACTAGCTCCTGGCCCTGATCCCCAGCCCGGGCATCGTTGCTGCTGTGTGCCCTTGCGGAAATGAGCCTTCATTGCCGTGGCATTTCGGTTTTGTGGGTCTCGTTTGGGCTCCGTGCCTGTCATGGACTGGCATTTCCAGCTTAAGTTTGTCTAATTGAAATGTTTTCAGCGCAGTTTGAATTCTCCTCCTCCCATTCCTAGCCCACTCCTAGTCCCCTCCTAGCCCACCCTGGGACCCTGTCTGTTCGCCCTTCAATCCTGGTGCACAGTGTGCCGGGATAGTGAATAACCATCATTAAATTTGATGTTCGACTTGCTTACCCACAACTTGTTGCAGTCGACTTAGGTGTTGGGGCCTCGCCTTGCATTCTACAATATAATGCTCTTATTTATCGATAGCACCAATCGATAATTCTCAATTAATTAAAATCTCAACTTATAGTTGCCATTCCCTTCCAGTGCACTGGGCTAACATCTGTCGATCTGTCCATCTGTCCATCTGTCCATCTGTCTATCTGTTCATCTGACCATCTGTCCATCTGTCCATCTGTCCGTCTGTCCATCGGCGTAGTAACCCTTTCACCTATCAGTGCGTCAGCCTGGCTATTATTTCAGTGCAAGCCTTTAATTACATCAGTGCTTATGTGTTATTCTGTCGACCAATCGGAATGTTGTGTTGCCGGGTTTCAATTTGAGATGTGGGGCAGAGTGGGGGTGGGATTGGGGAGCATTGCATCCACGCTGGGTAATTATGATTGATTTTAGGTGGGATGCTTGCCTGCAAATTTCACCAGGATTGAGACAAGAATTCTCTGATTGATTTGCCTTTCATTCGAAATTCAATGGAAATCAGGTGGAGCTTGAAGGGTAAAGTTAAGGGGAAGGATACTCGAGATTGTTGATTGTAGGCTGCAAATTCGGGTGCAAAGTTATTGGAGATAGTTATTAATTAAACTGAGAGTCCAACATACAGTGAAACCGGAGCTTAAACCGGACTAGAGTCCTTAATCAAATCTAAAATCGAATTCAAAATAGAAACTTTCTAATGGAAAGTGAATGAAAATTAAATGAAATGAAAGTCTCTGAATAACAACTGAATCACCGTTGTGCTAGCATTGGATTCAAATTTTTAGATTGAAACAAAATCACGCCAAATATTCTCCCCACCCCCACCCCCCTCCCACCAGCAGCGACACCTCATGAGCCACTGCGCATCCGCCCCTCCCGCCCCACTCTGGCTTTCGATTTCTATTTCTATTACGCTTTTGTTTTTTGTTTTTGTTTCAATTCAAATTCGAATTCAAATCCAAATGCAGATTCAGATCCAGATCCAAATCCAAATCCAAATCCAAATCCAAATCCAAATCCAAGTCCAAATCCGAGTCCAAATTCAGATCCGAATTCAATTCGATTGGCCAAACAAGTTCCAATAAACGCTTCCCGCTCCAACAATTCACTTTTATTAACATATTCGTTAGAAAATTTGCGAGCGAGCTGAAAAGCAGGTCTCTGTTTTGCTGCCATAGTGAAAAGTTTTGGCAATTTGAATTGCTCTCAGTTTATTCAGTTTCAATTCATTTTTTTCCATTTTCCATTTTCCTTTTTTTTTTTTTTTGAATTTTTTGTTTTTCTTGTTCTCGTACAGCAAGTTGCCACAGAAAACACGCACGGGCTCATATATGCACTCTGACTTACACACACACACACACACACACACACACGCACACACACACACCCACCCACACACACAGTGGAACACATGCTGACACGCAGATACCCGCGGTATAGAAAAATAACAGATTTCAAGTGCAAATAATTTGGCGATCGGAGTGCACAGATTTTGTGTGCACATGTGTTGGGTGTGCCGGAGGTGTCCGTGTGTGTCCCCCCCTTTGGCTGTGTGAGTGCAAATTTTTGGCATTTTTGCAACTTTACTTTGCTAAACTATTTGAAAATTTTCATGCTGCGCTTGGCAGCGCATAAAAAATTCACTCAGGACTCGGGAGTCAGGCAGAAGTCACCAGCGGTGGAGCTCGCAAGAGTAGCGACCAGCAGAGGCGACGCAGGTGCTGCGCCAGGAGGGCTGGCAGAGGGAAAGCAACAGGAGCAGGAACGAGAGCAGGAGCAGGAGCAGGAGTAGGAGCAGGAGTAGGAGTAGGAGTAGGAGCTGGTGTTGGTGCTGCCAGGCAACTGACGACGCTAAAGAGTTGTGAATATAGTTTTAGTTTTTGTTTTCTTTTTATTTGGGCGCTATAAAAGCCAAACGGACGAAGCGACAGGACGACACGACGACAGGACGACAGGACGACAGTGTACGGTGGCAGGTTGGATAGCAGGAGGTCACAGGGACAGGGCGAGGAGGGAACAACCTTTGTTGGTTCAATAACTCGCAGTCAAAAATCAAACAAGTGAAGCGACGCGAGCCCGACGCGACGCTAGGCAACGCCGGAGGACGCCGGGGGACGCAATGCAAAGCTATACTAAAATATATAGAGTCGGCGGGAACGTTGGTGGCGCTGGCAAAAGGGGCGGCGGAAGCAGCGGTGCTTGTGTTTCTGATGGTGGTGCTGGTGATGGCGAAGGAGGTCGAGAGTGCGAAGAGGACGGCGATTGTAATGAAGCAAGTTTCGTTGATGGAATCACCGGCTGTACGGTGGGCGACTGGACGCACGCCTGGCGCATTGCCAGTCTGCAGTCGACAACCGAGCAGGGCGTAACCACGATGTACGGCCGCTTACCGGGCACCGGCGGTATTGCGGGCAATTCGACGTGTGGCGCCAATCAGGGCCATGACAAACTTAAAATCGGCTTCTGCACAGATTTGGACAAGTCCGTGCTGGTGAACAACTTTGAGAAGCGCGGCTGGCACCAGGTGAACGGCGACGATGACTGGCACTTCTACTGGGCGGGGGTGCAAACCTGTCGCAACATCTTCAGCGTGGACAGCGGCTATCGGATGCACGACAACCAGATGATCAATCACTTTCCCAATCACTACGAGCTCTCGCGTAAGGACTTGCTGGTGAAGAATATCAAGCGGTACCGCAAGGATCTCGAGCGGGACGGCAATCCACTGGCCGAGAAGACCGAATCGAACAACTCAAGCGGCACCCGATACCTTTACCTAGACTTTGTGCCCACCACCTTCGTCCTGCCGGCGGACTACAACATGTTCGTGGAGGAGTATCGCAAGTTTCCGCTCAGCACTTGGATCATGAAGCCGTGCGGCAAGTCGCAGGGAGCCGGCATCTTCCTCATTAACAAGCTCTCTAAACTCAAGAAGTGGTCCCGTGAGGCCAAAGGACCCTTTCATCCCCAGATAGCCAAAGAGTCGTACGTCATCTCTCGCTACATTGACAACCCCCTTCTCATCGGTGGCAAGAAGTTCGATCTGCGTCTGTATGTCCTCGTCGCGTCGTTCCGCCCCCTGAAGGCATACCTCTTCAAGCAGGGCTTCTGTCGTTTCTGCACCGTCAAGTACGACACGAGTGTCACAGAACTGGACAACATGTACGTGCATCTGACCAACGTGAGTGTCCAGAAGCATGGCGGCGAGTACAATACGCTGCACGGCGGCAAATGGTCTGTCCAGAATCTAGCCCTATACCTGGAGGGCACGCGTGGCAAGGATGTTACGGATCGGCTTTTCGGTGCCATCTCCTGGCTGATTGTGCACTCGCTGCGCGCCGTGGCGCCCGTCATGGCAAGTGACCGGCACTGCTTTGAGTGCTACGGCTACGATATCATCATCGACAACTCCCTGAAGCCCTGGCTGGTGGAGGTGAACGCCTCGCCGTCGCTCACGTCCACCACGGTAAATGATCGCATACTCAAGTACAAGCTGATTGACAATATTTTGTCCGTCGTCCTGCCGCCAGACGGAGTGCCAGACGTACGCTGGAACAAAGTGCCGAGCGCAGATGCTCTGGGTAACTTTGAGCTGCTCATTGACGAGGAGCTGGCTGCCCAGGACGAGGCACAAAACAGTAACTCAACTTCCCACGTCAAATCGTCGAAGCTAAGCAGTCGATGGAAGTGACGAAGGTAGTTCTCGGGGGCTGTATGTCCTGGGCAGGGGGAGGGGCCAACAGAAGTAAATTTAATGGTAGTTAATGTGTTCGCAATAAACGTTTAAGTAACCGCATTCCCTACGACCTTCCTCATTAAGACATTTCACGACCTTACCCACTGGCTTTTTTCTATCCTCATCCTTTTACTACTTCAAACTCAGTCAAGTCCCCGCCCACTCACCCTTTTCGGGATTGCTCCATGGCTTGTTCGCGTACTCGTCCAGGAGGAGCGTGCCACGTTCTATGCTGACGCTGCGCTGGTTCACGTGCATGCGAGTCTCCTGCTCCCCGCGAATGATGGCCACTTGGATGCTCTTCAGATTGCTCATGAGGGTCTCGTCCAGGAGTGTGAGATTGACTATCTCGTCGCCGTAGTTGTAGAGGAAGACAATCTCGCGGGCTTGACTGATGTAAAGATGCACAAAGTTGTTGTAGTGATCGTTGGCGTAGAGCACCAGGGCGTTGGTATCGTAGGTGCGCAGATTGATGAGCAGATCCTGGCTAAGGATGCCCTTGAGCACGTCACGTTCCCCCTCGATGCCATGCATAAGAATGGCTGGCGTGGCAGTTAAGCTCAAATAGTTTCGCATTAGGAAGGACTCGCGATTGATAAAAGTCAGCGCCTTCTCATTGATATCTGAAAGGAAATGAAAGGACATATTGTGACTTGTCAGTTTGCTCATCATTCGCTCCGTTTACATTCTGCGACTCGCTGCCTTTTACTTACTCGTCTCACAGAACTCGCCAATGTGTGCCCAGGGATTATTGCAGACACACTTGAAGCTGCTCCACAACTCCTTGCACTGCGCGCCATTGCGACAGGGCGAGGGCACACATGACGGCTTACAGTCCTTGATAATCTCCGAAAGGTGCACTGACATGTAGCTGTAGATGTCGAGTATCTCCCCGTTGACCACCAGGCCGCGGAAGCAGCCAATGAGACCCGCCTTGACGGACAGCTTCTTAAGGAGGTCGCTGCGGATGAGACGTGAGGGGATGTGAAAAAAGGAGCAAATGCATTTTCGCAATTGATTAAGGATTATGCTATATTATGACCTTGTCATAACTATTCAATAACTTGACGGCGACCGGAACCTGCAGCGCAAACAAAAAATGTCCTTATGACTTTCTCCTTCACTTCAATCACCTTCCTCGCTTTTCCGCCCTTCTGCCCTTCTGCCCTGCTGCCTTGCTGTCTTCCTGCCTTTCTGTCGTCCTGCCGTCCAGCCGCTCTACGTACTCTCCCGCTGCCTCCCTATCTTTTATCGTGCCCGACTTTATGCAAATAAATTGTGACCCTCACTCAATCCCAATGTTGATGCGGCAGCGGCAGCGGCAGCCTTTGGGTTTTCAAGTTTCCCGGCTGAAAATTGATGCAGACGACAGAGAAAGTCACATGAACGGGTGTGAAAATGTGATGCTGGGAGGGGAGAGTGTCAAGCAGACAGACGGCTGGACTGTCGGAAAGGCGGATGGGCAGATAGGTGGTTGGTTGGTTGGTTGGTGATTCGAAGGAGTTGGAATCCGCTTCAATCGGGCAACAGTGGCAAAAGTTGCCTGTCCTGGGTCCACTTTTGCCATTTATTTTCTGCAGTTTGGATCCCTTTTTATACGGAACTCCTTTTCATACTCTAACTAAGAGGAAGGCTCTCCCTCCTGCATAGCAAAGCTTCCCTCCATATCCCTCCAGCGAGTGAAAAGGGACATTGCAAGTCCTTTATTAAGTGTTCGGGAAACTTTGCTTACATTATTATTGACATGCTTTCAAATGAAAGTTGGGGCATAAAAAGTTACTCATCTATAAGTTTGATGGCACCCGCAGTTTAATATCTTTATCAAATGTAGTGTACACCAAAGGGCAGAGTATATCCTCTTCGTCCTGCCTCTGGATACCTCTGGACTTTTTTATACTTTTCACCAATTTGCAAGTTTCGTTCGCTTCCAACTTTTGCGCACAGAATTCGTACCCTTCATTTCTTTGTCCACTGCCCCCGTGGCTACTCTCAATCTCCACTTTATCTCATTCGCTCCGTCGCCGCTTCGCCCACACCGCACCCCTTGCCCGCACTGTTTCTCTTTCTATCACGGCGTCTGTGTGTAGCCAACAATGAATTGGCCAATAAAATCTCAAGTGTAAGCTTTTGAAAATTAAAGTGGCGGAAATGTCTTGTTTATACGCCGGCAACGAAAGTTCCTCAAAAATGTCTTTCTAAATTATGTAAATTTCATTACAAGTCTCCCCTTTGCCACTCCCACTACTCCTCTCCGCTCCGCTTGGGGGGCGGCGTCTTGGCGACTGTTGTCTCCGAGCAGCTCTAAGTAAAATTAAAATTCCTGTTTAAAATAAAAGAAATTCCCAACTCAGAACTCTCGGTGGGCTTTTTATTTCATTCCTTCACACTGGCCGCCCATTTCCTTATAATTTCTTTTCACTTTGTCATCGCTTTCCTTGTAATTGTTTGCTAAGTTGCGTAATTGTCCTTTAAGCGCCAAACTTATTGAATAATGCCAAACGGACTGGCCAGCTGGCAGGGATAATGTACACTGAGAGAAATAACCATCTCTCCTTTGATACCTGATATCTGACATAGAATGAAGGCATCCTGCATCTGTCCACATGGGCAAGGCAACTGTCCTGAGACCTCAAGGATGTAAGGGCATGCATGCAGCTGTCCATTGATATCTCTTGTTGGTTGCTTTTAAGGTTGCATTGCTTTCTAATTACTGAACCTCTTTGAGCATTCTCAAGGATATTAGAAACACTCTTGGGATGAAAGCATTGCTGGAATTGTGTTTAATTAAATGCACTAATAAGGACTTTGGGCTTCTATCTTGTTGGACTATCACTGTCATCCTTATCCATGTGATACCATTGTGGGGCATCGAAATGCTGTCAGTTTGGCCCTGGACCCATTGTCCTGCATTCTGCATCATTATGCTTGATGTATTTTCGAAATGTCCTGCACAACGACGTGCTACCTTTCTTAATTTGAGTCCTTCTTGGAGCTCCTTAAATTTGGGCCCGTTATGACCTCTACGTAATTACAAAGCCGTGCAGCTTGTGCACTCGTAAGCTATTAAGTCATTAGTTTTTGGAACGTGTGCTGCATTCTGTGTGCTGCATGTGTCACATGTTAATTTTTTGCTCATTTCCCCCACCGCCAGTGCCACCACCACCACCACCACCACCACCAGTCGGCAGCAAGGCTGACGGCAGTGAACGTTGCGCATACGCCACGTGTTGCGGCAGCAGAGAAAGCGAACTCTGGAAACCCTTGATGCTCGCGTTGCAAAATGAAATTTAGCGTTTTGCCTTGCAAATGATGTGCCGTCGGACTGTCTGACACTTGGCTAAAAGGATTTGCAACGCTGGCTGGCTGGCTGGCTGGCTGGCTGGCTGGCAGATGGCTGGTTGGTTGTTGGCCGAAATGAAAAAATGGAACAAAATTAACGGCAATAAAATGAAAGAAATTTGACAGTCCCTGTATAGAGGCATGCGGCATGCAGCGTGCTGCACGCCGGTGCACGGCGAGAGCGCAGAGGACAACAGGCAGCAGGCACCAGGCACCAGGCAGGAAATCCTATTAACGTTGCAAACGCGCAAAGTGCGAAGCAATTAAGAATTTATTTAACACCGTCACAAGCAATTAAGCACTTTTCATTCATTCATGGCCGCTGCGACGCACACGACACATTCAACACGCGACAGTCGCCAGTCGACAGTCGCCAGTCGCCAGCCGCCAGCCGCTAGTCGCCAGTCGCCAGTTGGCAGCAGGCGGAAGACGGAAGGTGGCGAGCGGCGAGCGGCGAGCGGCAGGCGGCGGTCGAGAGTGACACAATTTCCCCAATGGCAACCACGGCTGCTACGGTCACTGGTACTGCCACTGCCACTGCCTCTGCCACTGCCACTGCCACTGCCACTGCCGATGCCACTGCCACTGCCGATGCCACTGCCGATGCCGACGCTGATGCTGATGCCGATGCCGTTGATGGTGCCACCTCTGCTTTGCATCAGCGTCAGCCTCTGTCGATGGCCCAGCCGCAGCCTGTTTCCTGCAGCGCGGCAAATAATTCGCATATTTGGGGCGCCAACTGTCTGTGTTTTTCGGCCATGTGGCGTTTGCTGCGTCCGTCGGGTAATCGATGACCATGCAAGTGATCAACAGGACGCGCACGACACGGGACAGAGGATGCAGCACGCAGCACACAGGAGACAGGAGACAGGAGGCAGAATTCCGAACACTGGACAAAGGACAAAGGACATTGTACACTGGTCAGTGGACATGAGATTTCCACTGCCTGCAGATGCTGCTTCTAAACAACATGACATGAACGTGGACGTGCGCATGGCCACGGACATGGACACAGACGCAGACACAAACACAGACACAGTCACAGACACAGGCACAGACACAGGCACAGACACAGGCACAGACACGGACATGGACATAGACATGGACATGGATGTGGACGTGGATGTACCAACCGCTGACAAAAACCCCGATTACAGCAATCACCAGCGGCATTGTTCATCTAGACTTTTGGGTGCCCCATATGCCCCCCGCTCCAATGCTCCCCTGCTCCCCTGTGCGGCTGCTCCGGCCGATGCAATGAGCTGATATCTGGGCCCAATAATTGCAATCATTGCCGCCAGCGGAAATCCAATTGTTGGAATGAATTTCTATAATAAGATAACTTAAGTCCGACAGCAAATGAATCAGATTTCCAGATACATTCTTATACATCCGCTGAAATCTGACTCCGGGGATTAATTGAAACGCCATCAATTTGCTTCGACGGCGAAACACTCTACCTTAATGTGAAGCCAATGCCCTGCTTGCTCCCCCGTATCCGAGCCCCTCCGCCCTTTTCCTTTCCCTTTCCCTTTCCCTTTCCGCATCAACATCTGCGCTCGCCTCCACTGACCGTGTCTGTGTCAATATGTTGATTAACTGATTTATTTATGAGCTGATACTGATTCGACTTAATGGCTCACGATGTTGCCTGCATCCTTGTCGTGGCCTTGCAGGAGCTGAGTGTATCAATATTTTTATACCTCGCATACTCTGCATGACCTTGTGTGGGGTGTCTGCTCGCCTCTACTCGTCGCTCCCGGAAGGTTAATATATATCCCTTTGGGAGAGGTCCTTAAATTGAATGCAAGCTTGAGTCGATGTAACTGCAGGCTGCACTCGAGCAGTCGCAGTCTATCATAGGGTATCTCCTCGTTGAGCATGCCCTGCAAGGACACTCCCGCCCGCCCGGCTTTCTATTATATGTACTCGGGCCTGTAATTGAACTGTGTTTTTACTCTATATCCTTTTCTCTTGTTATTTTTATTTTTGGATAAATAAATTGAACTCATTAATTGGCCGACTGAAAGGAGACTCGGGAAATGCTCCGTTTGGCCGGGGCATATAAAGCGGAGCACTTTACCGTTAATTACTCTGCGTGTTTACCGCTCATCGAAATTTTATGAATTGCCCGCTGGCGATGCGGCGACTTCTGCGGGCTTGAGGTTACGTGCAAATGTGTGCACAAGCTCTCCCCCTCCCCCTCCCTCTCCCTGTCACCCTCCCCATCCCACTCCTCCTCCCTCTCTCTTTCTCTCTCTGTCGCGCTCACTCACCTGTATTATCTCTCGTTCTCTCTCTATTTATTTATAAATATAAATATAAATATATTCATACGTATGTGTGTGTGTGTGTGTGTGTGTGAGTGTTTTTTTAAAATTGCATTTTTCGTTTTATTAAAATTTGATTTTTGCACATTTTTAATAATTAAACAAGTGCCGCACAAACATAAACACACACATTCACACACACATGTAAATATACATTAACGCACTTATATTGCTGACGGTCTGTAAAGTGCCCCTCGGCATCCCGCTTCCCCCTTCCCCCCTCCCCGCTCCCCTCTCAACAACCCATTTTCATTTCCATGCAGCGTATCATCCTTCTATCTATGAGGGGGCACATTTATCTGTCGTTTTTTCCTTCAGTTAATGTAAATGTGCGTGTGTGTGTGCGTGTGTGTGTGTGTGTGTGGGTGTGTGTATGCAAAATGAAAAACCAAACCAAAAATAAAAAATAAAATAAACTTTATAAATTACGCCAATCAAGCTTAAGCGCGTTTTAAGTGCACCCCCCGCCTTACCCAGCGGCAAAAGGTCATACGATGGACGTTGGGGGATGAGGGAGGGTATGGGGTTGTGGGGTGTGGGGTATGGGGTGCGGGTGGTGGTGTATCTTGTGTGTGGGAAAAAACGCAAGCGATTTTTGAGCGAGTTTGAGACGACTTTTGCAGTCATCACTCTTACTGAAACACACACACACACACACACGCAGACACTCACAGGCAGTCTCCCACACACTGCCAAGGCTTGATTATTGATAATGACTTTGAAATGAATTTCCTGCAGGAAGGTAATTTAATTAAGACGATTCTTTTGATACGAGTACTTTGAGAATTAAGGGGCGTCTATGTGGTGCAAATGAGTGGTGCGACGGCCAGTGGCAACGGCCGTGGCATTAACTCGGCTTAAAGCATGCGAGAGAGTAAAAAAGGACAAACATGAGTAGTTGAAAGGTCCACGAGCTGTGGACTGCGAGTTGCGAGTTGCGAGTCCTGCGCGGTAATTACGGAAATATAATCAGCTTTAAAACTTTATTTGAAATGTCCTAATTGTCCTTGGGTGCTTGGGTGCGTGGGAGGCATGGGATTGTGTGGGAAGTTCGTTGACCAACAATTTACACTATTTGGCAAGATAATCACCGTTTATAGCTGGAAGTGACCCTTGGGAGCGTTTTTCTGCTCATCAGCGAAGTGGACTTTGTCCGCCCTTCGGCTCCACTTTGACAGTCCGTTTTGGCAGCTTGTCTTTGTTGCATGTTGCATGTTGCACGTTGCCTGCTGTCGCCTCTCCACTGTCCACTGTCCACTGTTCACTGTCGGTTTCCCGTTACGGGTTACCAGTTACCATCTACCAGTTACCAGTTACCAGTTACCAGTTACCAGTTACCAGTTACCCGTTTGCAGTTACTAGCGCGTTTATAATTAAAACGTAATTGCCGCAATAAATTGCACAGACCGCAATGGCCAATGGCCACCGAATGGTGACCAATTGAGCTAGTAGCCGCGACTTTTTTCACTGTGGTTATTATTGCAGCTGTTGGTGGAACTGCGTGTGGCAAGCGGCAGAGCCATAAAAACGATTGGCACGGTTGCCATTTCTCCTCATTTGCTGCACTATCCTTTGCACACACACACACACACACACACACACACTATACACCCGCTTGTTTCCTCCCCCATCCTTTATCCTCTATCCCCGTGCCCAACCCCGTCCCCCATCTCTATCATCTTTTCCCCTTTATCAAAGCCCGAAAGCCATTTATACAAGTACTTACAATGTGGCGCCACCGATGTACATGCTTCCCTCGAACGGACCGAACTCCTCCTCCGGCAGCAAATCGAGCATCTGGTAATCGGTGTTTATCATGAAGCGCACATGATACTGGTTATAGTCTATCCATATTTTATGCCACTCTCCGCCGTTCAACCTTCGGTGCGGGATAATCATGGAGCGTGGAGCAATTATCGGAATCAGGACATGGCCAGTGACAAGTTGTTCATCATTTAAATCGTGGAACGCGACATGAAAATGGAAAATGGAAAATGGGAAATGGAAAATGAAAAAGGACAAACATTTGCATTAGGAGCCACACTTGAAGAGCTCAAATTGAGGTTCAATACAATTAAGAGTTAAATTTTTAAATATCGTATCTGGATGTATCTGGATCTGTGATGGCATGCAGGATGCAGGATGCAGGACTTGGAAACTGTTGTTTTACCGGAGGTGTGCAAATAGAAGTAGGTAGGTTTACCAATGCTCGTCCATCGGACACTCACCTGCGATGCGAGTTAATCACCAGCTCCCGCGTGGTGCCTGTGCTGAGGGTGAAGTTGAAGGTCAGTTGATAGTCGCCAGTGAGGGCGACCATAAACGAGGGATAGTGCGCACGGATGGGTGGCTGGAAGAGCAGGATGGCCTTCTCGCCAGTGGTGCGGAAGGAGAACGCAATGTCGCCCTTGCGCCAGCCGGGCACCTCGATGTACGACTGGGATGTGGTGAAGGTGACCACGTACTTCTGTGTATCTGCATGTGTGCCGCTCGAGGGGAGCGAATGGAGATTGGCTTATTGGGTTATTTTTGGTGCTTTGGAAACTCACTTGTCTCAACGCATTCCAGTGGGCCGAGGGTGATGCGGCCCTGTGCTTCGTCGTCGAGGTCCTTCTGCTGCAGGAAGTACATGTTGGTGATGCCCAAGCTGTGCGGTTCCTGGTAGTAGCCCTCGTCCGAATTCCATTTGTTCTCCTTCACATCGCAATTGCATGATTGATTCGGGTCCACGCACGTCTTGTTGACGGAGCACGGGCAGGCGCCTCTGTGTGTGTCGCACGGTGAGGACGGACGGGCGGTAGCGCAAGCGTAGGGCGGGTACGCGTCGAGAGGGTAGCAAAAAAAATGAAAGGTATTAAAAAAGTAGCCCCAACGCATACATTTACATGCATTTGAGGCACTTCTGTCGACGGAGCTGCCGGCAATTTGACGAGTCCAGTTTGATTCAATGGGATGGGTGACCCACTTGGGTCTGGGGATTTCTTTCAGCGATTTATTGTTGGCATTTTTGTTTTGCCATTTATAAGTGCCAGAGTATCTGGCGAGAGTCCTGCGAGCGGTATACTAGACCACTGGGAATCCAAGGGAATTCGAAGGAACCTTTCCCAATTTTGCTTGCTTGAATCCTTTCTTTGAAAGAACTGATTTCTGTACGTGAGAATTGGCAGAAATCGGAAGGTCGCATCCCTTAAAGGATGCTCAGTAGCCTAGCTTACCAACAGAAGCGCGGGCAAGTGTTTGCCTTGGCCTTACAGGGTATCTCCTGATGGAACACTCCCTCAATGAGCGGCTCTATTTGTTAGTTCATGGCGTTTTTAGTAGTTCGTTTCCAGTTCGTGTACGTATGCGGTTTGCAATGCATGTGCCACATCCGTTTCCGCTTTAGCGTCAAGCAACGGCAGCAGAAAGCTAGACCCAAAGCCAAAGCCCTGGTCAGAGCCCCGGACTTGATGCGATGGATGAGGGAATAGGGGAGTGGTCTGAGTGGGAGGGGGATGTCAGGGGAAGGGAAGGCCTAACACCAACAAAAACAACAACAACAACAACAAAAACGACGGACAAACAAACAAATACGCAGCCATATACAAACACAAATTTACACACACACACACACACACACACACACACACGCACGCACACATACAGAGGCAAACAAACAAACAAACGATGCTGTCAAATTTTGAATGAGTAAAGACCAAACTACGATCCAATGATGGATGGCTCAATGGGTTCCTCTGGCCGCAGAACACACGTCGGACAAAAAAGAGCTAACTTGATTTTTTGTTGTTGCTGCAGTTGTTGTTGTTCTTCTGGTCGGACTTTGGCAGGACTCTGTGTATAAACACACACCCATCCATCCACCCATCCACCCACACATAAGCACACGCCCTCCCACACACTCACTTATACTGATGAATTTTGGTTTGGAATTGTGCTAAAACGCAGTTTGATATTCCTGGTAGAACGGCAGCCAAGCAGAACGCCATTCGATCCCCCTGCCCTCCACCCTTAAGCTCACCCAGCAACCAATACACACTGCCCCAAAATAAGGGGTGGTCAATGAAAGGGATGGAAAACATGTACGCTGTTTAGGCTCTCGAATTGATTTAGTGAAAGCGGAAATTAGTGACGGAATAACAGCAAAACAAAACAGAGTATGGGAAGTGCACAGAGCCAAAAAAAATGAAAAGGAAAGAGAGAGAGGAGAGAGGAGAGAGGGGAAAGGGGAAAGGGGAGCAGGAGGAGCCGAAGGAGACGTACGAGAACGAAAACAGAATCAACTTTAAATTGCCGCCAGCAGCTGTTGCCTACTTTGCTGCGCATGATGTATTGTCAAAGTCCTTTGGGAGGAGCCCTTGTCTCTGGCCCTTAACCCTTCTCCTTCCCCTTCCCCATCTCCTCCCTTTCGCTCTCTCTCTGTCTGTCTCTCTGTCTCTCGCTCTCACTCTCTGCGGTGCTTGGAAGCGGCAAAGAAATTAGGCGTAAAGACTAAATTTGTGCACAAAGCCATTCATTTTAAAAAGGCTGCCATAAGAAAAATTACCGAGCAAAGTTGAAAAAGAGTTGTTCGACAATATGGCGGCAGCTTACACACACACACCCACACACTCCCACACAGCCACACACATACACACACCGCTCGCCGAGGAGGCTCAGTCATAAACCTTATTAGCGCTGAGCCGGAAACATATTTGCCCGACATAAATACAACTCAGCCTTTTATGCCCACACATGCATCTGTCTCTGTGTGCGTGTGCGTGTGTGCGTGTGTGTGCGTGTGTGTGTATATGTGCTATGCTCTTGTTTTGCACTTTTGCAATTTTATATTTTGCTTCATATGTTTTACTTTGGTATTTGCCATAAATTTGTTCCTGCCTCTCATATCTGAAAGTTTGCTCTGTCTCGGGTATGTGGAGTCCGGTATTGAGATGGAACCGATATCAAGACCTAAATATCGCGTCTATTACTTCAATGTCCTGTCTATATCTTATTTACGGTTATTTCCTATTTTGGCCTAAATGTGGCATCATTTTCAATGCAAATTTATCGATTGAAATAAAACTGAGCTGAAGAAATGAAAGCCAGAGAAAGAAATAGGAATGGCCATCTTTCACCTAAGAGAGCGAGAGAGAGAGAGAGAGAGAGAGGGGGAGAGAGAGAACTGCCTGATTGGGAGTTGATACGTGGATTGATGTTTTTATGGTTAGTGTACATAACATTCGGCTTCAAGGATCGAGCCTGTGTCTCTTCTGGGTTTGCAGCATTCGCTTGGGTTTTCAGCGCCATAAAATTTTATGCTCCAATGAATAGAAACAAATGCCGCACATATAACTTACTCAAGGCAAGGGGTATCTCCCGGGTGGGTGGGCTTGAGCTTGTTAGGTGAATTTTGTGACCAGAAGCTGCCGGAGTGGCCAGCCGTCTGCTCCTCGGGGGCGGGATAAGTTTGCAACAGATTTGTGCACGCACGCATACATATAGGAAAAATCAAATTTGAAGAGCTAAGCCAACAGCAGGCGGCCACTTGATGTTGTCCAGTCAACCAGCAGGCCGAGCAGCATGACAAATTATGCAACTGACACATAGCCATACACACACACACACACACTTACATACACCCGTGTGTGTGTGTGTTTAAATTGTGTGGTATAAAGACGAAGCCTATAGTTGACAATTGTAGACGTGGCTTAAGAGTTGACTTCTGATTGTAGTTGCAGTTGTTTTGTTGTTGTTGTTGCAGTTGTTTTGTTGTTGTTGTTGCTGCTGTTGCTGTTGCTGTGATGTTGTTTTTGTTGGCTTTGCTGTGATGTTGTTGCAGCTGACACAAATGCAACGCAAATCGATGGGTTATGAAAGTGAGTTGCATTGTGTGTATGCTTGTGTGTGCGTGTGTGAGTGTGTGTGTGTGTGTGCATGTGTGCTACCACTGAGGTCTGCGGACCACCTCCCCTTGTGGATAAATATGTCAGTTAGCATTAAGTATAGGCCCAGGCGCTTATATTATGCATGTTCAAGCAATTAATTTAAGTTTCGTTTACAATTGAAATGCCAGGGCCATTGGCAGTGGCAGTGGCAGTGGCAGTGCCTGTGCCTGTGCCTGCGCCGGAGTCGAAGCCGGTGCAGCTGCAGCTACTGGTATACGGTTACTCATGCCGTAGAAGGGCTAGGTGCAGAGACAGGGAGACGGAGGGACGTCAGCGGCAGCGCGAATAAGAGCGGGAGTAGCTGCCGGTCAGCTAGAGGCCAGGAGGAGGGACTTGAAGGCGAGAGAGAGAGAGAGAGAGAGAGGGAGAGGGAGAGGGAGAGGGAGCGAGGCGGGAAGCAGAGGTACCGCCGCCGCTACCGCCACCGCCGCCCAACTGCCAGCAATTTGAAATGAAGGATTTATATTGTTGGATTACTGCACGTACGCAGACCGGGCGAGGCATTCACTGGAGCAGAACGTGCCACACAATGTACAGTGCCAGGACCAACAAGTTAAGCAAATAGACTGCAACATTAATTGTGTGGCCTGTGGTCGGATCTAGGTGCAGAGAGAGAGAGTGAGTGGGAGAGTGGGAGAGTGGAAGAGGGGGGAAAACCACATACCGTCAGACTTGTGCCACACACACAGCACTGAACAGTGGTCATAATAAGGCTGGACGAGTGGCAGGTACTCAGCTCGATAATTATAACCTAATTACTTGCTCAAAAGGGGAGGCCACCGCACGGCCACGTCCCAAATTGGTCAATCATCGGAGCTTTCGTCTGTCGGTGGTCATAACAACAAATTGAAAATCAATCGCAATTTTAGCATTTCGTGACCTAATCTCTGAGTGACATGGATTTCAGCACATTCGCCCCACTGTGCACGTGGTCATACGTTAATCACAAATGTCAAGGGACAGGGCGGGTGGAAGGGACGCGGACGCGGACGCGGACGGGAGGTGGGGAGTTAAGTCAACTCAACTCAACTGAGCCGAGTTGATGGACAGTTCGCTTACCTTTTGACATTGCCGAGGAAATCGACGGTGAGATTTTTAGCCGAGGATGTGAACCACGTGGCCGAGTGGAGCTCCAACTGGGCCCGATAGCAGTCATACTTGATGTATTGCGTGCAGTAGAGCGAATGAGAGATCAACTCCTGCAGCATGTGGGGCGAGAACTCCCTGTAGCGTATATTGAAGCTGAAGTCCGACTCGCGGGCAGAGCGCACATCCACCTGGCTGGGCAGGTTGTGCTCGACAATGGTTTTGGTGGCGTTCTCGAGGCTCTGGAAGTCGCATTTGACGTGCGCGGGCGGGAAGACGCCATTGCCGTCGATGTCAATCAGATAGACATCCGACTTGGTGAAGCCCAGCAGTGCCAGCTCCTCGCAGGTCTTTCGGTACTTCGTGAAGTGGCAGTTCTTGCCAATGTACCCAGTGTGCTTGCAGTCGCAGGTGACGCGATCGTCCTTCACGAAGCACTTGCCGCCGTGCTCGCAGGTGTTAGGTCGCTTGCAGGGATCAATGTAGTTGCAGTTGTCCAATGCCACCTCGCCCACCACTCGCTCCGTCTTGACCACATGCCGCGGCTCAATTAGATGGCCATTGATCTCAATGTCCCGAATGCAGCCAACGAGTCCCAGGGCCGCGGACTTCAGGCTGCTGCCGATGATCAGCTTGTCGCCGATGTTAAAGGTTAGGCCAAACATTTGGCTCAGCGTGTGGCGATAGTCAACGGTGAATCGAATCTCGCCCTGCTTGTAGTCCAGCTCCACGCTGTGCCAGGAGGTGGCCCGGTTGATTTTGATGGTCGTCGAGTGGGTCACGTTGTTGTTGACGTCGGGCACCAGATCAAAGCTCAGCTTGTCCGAGCTGAGGCGTATCTGCCGGGCATAAGACAGAGGGCGAAGGGCAGAGGGCAGACAGCAAAGGACAGACAGTAGACAGTGGACAGTGGACAGTGGACGGTAGACGGTAGACGGTGGACAGCGGCAGCCATTTTGTAATTTCCGTTAGTTTTACATTTCCGGCGCACGTTGCGTGTTATCGACAGTTCGATTCGGTTTTATCGCATCGTTGTCATTGTTGTTGTTGTTGTTGTTGTTGTTGGCAAATGTTGCACGCAGGTGGAGCCCCGAAAATGGCATGTTTCAAAATATAGTTTTGTCAGCGCATGTAAAATAGAGAGAAAAATGGAAAACTCTGTTAACATTTGGAGTTCAAACTGCGTTTTTGGGTGCGCAAAATAAATCAAAATTGCCAAATGCCCGCAAAATCCACAATGTGCGCATTGTCTGCAATGGACGGCATACACTCACATGCACACGTTCGCATACACAGGCACACACACACACACAGGCACACATCTATTTCAATTTTGAAATGCCTTTATGCATTAGTCTCGCTTAAATCATATTACGCATACGCCGCGTAGTCGCGTTCCGGATTTGCATTTAACGCCGACGATGCATCAGTTGAGTGCTTGCGGGGGTGTGGGTGCACGCGCCAGTGTACTGGGTGTCAGCCCGATAAATTGCTAGTCATTCATTTGCAACAACAAAATCGAATAATATTTGTACACCCGCACACACACACACACACACTCGGTTAAGCCCGGAGCTTGGTCTCGGTCTCGGTCTCGGGGTATCGTAATGTTAGGGTGCTGCTGGGTGTTGGGTGTGGGATGGGGCACATTTATGACACGCCCCAACAATCGCCATTAAATTTAATGATTGTCACCCATTCCCCCGCCCGATTATATTGCGTGTAATTTATTTGTTTACCTATTCATATATATGACCCGGAACCCGTGAACTCCAATGGAGCTTCAAAGTTTTGGAAACTTCTGAGAACTTAAAGAGTTCCTTCTTCGAGTGCCCCCCCTGAGTATGTCCTTTGACTCTTCGCCCCAGAATGTCAGTTGGTCCCCACAGATTGATAGATGGAGGAGTTGGCTGGCCACCCCCCTGTCCGCCCGCCCCCCTCTACAGCGACCTATTCCGATATATCTTCCGAAACGCAAACTCTGCTCCTATTGAATTACCCGATTAAAGCCGCAATCAATCAATTTTTATATTGGATTTGTTGTAAAAGAGCTTAAAATTTATATTTGATAGTTTCACAGACTTTTCTATATTCGAAAAATCTCTGCAGCTGCCTGTCAAACGATTGCTGAGGCCTCGCAGTCTCGCAGCCCCACAGACCTATAGACGGGATGCCTTCCCATTTATCGGGTGCTTATTGTGAATGGCATTCCGCATTCCGCTTTCCAAATCCCGCTTCCCGAGTCCCGAGTCCCGCTTCCCGAGTCCCGCCTCCCTAGTCCCGCCTCCCTAGTCACGCCTCCCGATACTCGCGGCTCCCCTGCCCATGCGGCATTGTAAATACTAAAATTTTATTACATATTTCATTAGACTTTTGCCAGGGCGTTCCACATATATTGGAAGGCAAACACTGCCACACACACACACACACACTCACACACACACACGCATGCATGTACACAGTGCAAATACTTGAAATTGTTTTTATTTGTTGCTGTTGTTGTTGTTGTTGTTGTTGTTGTTCGACTATTTCGGCCATTTGTGCGCTGTCAATAAATTCGATTTTCGATTTTCGATTCTCGATTTGTGCAAATCACGATTTGCGATTTATGCGGGCGTGCATAGTTTTTATTTACGTTAAACGAGAGCCCACAGCCACGCCTTTCCCTCATATTCGTACATACTCAAACACACCCACACCCACACCCACACCCACACCCACACCCACACCCACACACACGTACGTTGCGTTAAAATAGTGTGGCATGTGACATTTCGAGCGCCGTCCACTCATGTCCACCTTCAATTTTAGGGTAAAGTTTGGCGGTGAGCTTTTGGGGTAGGGAAGAGCATTGGAAATTTATGAGTTTACTAAACGCCACGCAAATCGCAGGTGGTAATTTTGTGGCCAAATCGACAAACTGTAAATAAATAAATAAATAAATAAAGCGTCCGGGCGAAGGACTGGAAAGTGATGCGCTCTTGAAATATGAGTGCGAGTGTCGAGCAAACATATCGACAGCAGCTTGTTTATGTGGCAAGTGCTTGTACCCTGTTGAGGCAGCTGCGGCTGCAGGGTATATGTGTCACATGCCACTTGCCGCACGCAGCACGCAGCACGCAGCTCGCAGCAGCATTCAGTTGCAAGTTCTCAGGATTCCGGTCATGATTCAGAATGGATATATTGACTGTCTGTCGTTCCTGTTGACGCTGCCTCGTTGATGGTCCTCCCTCTGATTATTTCTCAGGATACAAACCGTTAAGGAGGAAAGAGTCCTTCACCATTCAAGCACTTTCAATTGGCATTATGCATTGAGAGTTGAGTTGAGTTTAAGCTCAGGTTTCGCTTACATCTGTGAGCACTGAGCACGGAGAACGGAGCACTGGGAGCTCCAAGATTTTTGCATTTTAAGGACATAAGTTATTCGAGGATTGTAGCCAGGCTCGATATCCGGCCAGTGGGTATCTGTTTAATCATCGCCTCACACCCAACGATCGCCCCGGCAGTTATGGCCTATCACAACAATTGCCAATTTGGGCCGAAAAATATTATTAACGTTTTTGGCCAAAATGTGCAATCAATTTCGTATTAATTTTGCGGCCGAGCATAAATCGTCAGGCAATTTCAATAAGCCAAAAATCCAAATGGTAAATTAAACGGCTCTCCAGCATTGCATAAATATTCATTGGCATTACAACAATTTACGAGATGGCCAACAATTTGTTTTCAACTCGATGCTCCTTCGAGCCACGTCTATTGACATTTCAGAGTTGATTTTAGGGTAACGACTGAGCAGTCGTGAGCCGGGAGACGGGAGACGGGAGACGGGCGACAGGAGACAGGAGGCGGGTGACAGGAGACAGGAGACGGGGGTCGGGGAATCGAGGATATTTCCAGGACAACGGCAGCAAAAGCTTTTCCAATCAGAAGCAAGAAAGCCAACAATAAAATGCAAATAAATATTGCACATATAGCACACACACACACACACACATACGTGCATCTATATATTTATATTTATATATATATATACATATATATATATATATATATATATATATAAGTGTGTGTGTGTGTGCTTATGCTTATTCCCTTAGTGAATTTCCAAAATGTCAAATAACCAAATAAACATTTGAGACTAGGACATTTGTTTGTTTAAATATAGATAAATGCCACTGAAATTTAACATACACTCACACACATGCACACACACACACACATACACACACTATCATAGTACACACATCTGTATAGATACGAGAAGTGCATAATCGAGTCTGTTGCTGTCTTTATCCTCCTTCCCCTCCCTCTCCCTTCCGCTAGGACTCGCTCCCGCCCCCACTACCACCCCTCTCGCTCCACCTCTCTTCTCATCCGCTCTTCTGTATCTGTCTCTTTCTGCTACTCTTACCTTTGTCTCGCTCTGCCCGGTGTCGCATGCAGTCCATGCAGCATTGAGTGGCATTAAGCTGTTGCAGCCTGTTCGTATGGCCAGTAATAACGCACTTTTATATGCAACGCACTCGTTGGGTGTATGACATATGCACCGTATTATGTTTTATATAACGGACATTTATATCTCTTCCTGTGCCTTGCAATAGTGGCATCAATGCCATAAATCTGTACAATTGGCATGGACAATGAGTGACGGCAAGCTTTATTGAAAAGGAGATCCTTCCCAAAAAATACGCCAAGAAGCAACTCATCCTTCAGTGATATTAAGAGTCTATGGCAGAACTTGCTTTTATCTTGGGCAATATGACTGTTAAGTATACAGCTTAGTAAGTCCTTAGTCAGTTAAGTCTAAAAGGCGAAAAAGTTGCCTTTGCATTAGCTAAGAAAATGTCCTTTTACCTTTTGAAGTTGCCGCAGATTCAAGCTATTGTTTTATGTAACAGATTACGTATTATGAATCATGGATTATATCCTATAAATTATGGATAAGGGATTAAAGATTATTGTCTGGGAACAAAGCTTTCCGCTTACAGAAAGTTCGAAGGATGAGCTGAGGAGACTTGTACGGACCTAATCGCTCCTTGTCGTAATTACAATTTACGCCACTTGACGAGCCAATGACTTTTATGAGGAGCCAAGAGCCAAGTCATTTTCATAGATCTGAAGCCAAACCCTTCGGGCGCTTTCCACACACATTAAACAATTATTGCATTGAGTTTTCCGGAGAGAAACTGCTTTAGAGAACGTTTTGCCAATGTTGCCTCTTCTCGAATGTTGCACGCTTAGTACACGTTCACACATAGATGCAGATGCAGATACAGAAACATATACAGATATAGATACAGATACAGAGACAGAGACAGATACAGAGACAGATGCAAAGACAAATAAAAGCTGCCACATTCATATTCACACACACATTCATACACTCACGCACACATATTCGATTTGCATTCCGCTTGGTCCCAAAACATCGTTTGCTAAGTCGCCTTAGCTGCCATTGCCGACGCAGCCGTCAGCGTCTTTGCTTTAGTCCTTTGCCTGTTTCGGCAGTCCGGCAGTCCGGCAGTCCGGCAGCCCAGCCGTCCGGCAGTCCGGCAGCCCAGCCGTCCGGCAGTCCTTAAGTCCGACAGTCCGGTAGTCATTCTGCAAATTCTATATGCACACACAGTCTCCCCCACACCGACTCATACCAACCAGCACACACACCTAAACACACACACACACACACACACACACTCACACACGTGCGCTCAGACCCATGCGGGTGTATGTGCAACTCATAAACTGGAGCAATATGCTTGAATGCTCCAACGCACACTAACCTCCCAGAAGCCATTTCCGGCACTGGTCGTGACGTCACTGTAGGCTAGCACCGCGCCGGGGCGGCTGCTGCGGAAATCGAATTTAATATTAAATTCTTGGGCATGATTTATGGGCCACCAAATGTGTGATGTCGCAAACGGATATGTGATGGGTATAACATTCACTTCGTTCTCGAAGAACTCCGCTTCCAGGACACCTGCAAAGAGCCATAAATGCGATTCCTTTTAGTTGAACGTAAATGCAACTCACATCGCACAGCACCTGTACGTGCGTATGCGTATGCGTGTGTGTGTGTGTGTGTGTGTGTGTGACTTACCGTGATAGTGCACCTTGGGATTGCCACGCTGCAGCTCGTAGAGTATGGATATGTCATTATAGTAGACATACTTGAGGCTGCCCACGAAGTTGTTGTGCGAGATGAGACCCTTCTTCTTGTGCAGCTCCGGGCCGCCGCCAAAGTAGATCTCCGGATCGAAGAGCAGGTTCCCACTTGCCGTCGCCGGCAGCTCAATGATTTTCTGCTGCTGATCAAGTATGATCCGAAGGGTGCGATGCTCGTGCAGAATGGTCAGGTTGTGCCAGTAGCCGCGCGTGAGGTCGTCTGTAAGGATTCTCGACATTACGTTGTCGCCAAAGTCCATTTCCACGTAAATCGATTGGTTCTTTATGGCTGCGGCTATGTACTGGTGCTTCAGGGACTCTCCGCTGGCGTAGAACAGGGCCGAGTCGTCGAAGTTCGTCCGGAACATCATGCTGATGCGTATCGTGGACGAGTGCACCCGATCCTTCCAGTCGTAGATGCGGTAGGACACGTAACTGGCACCTCGCAGTGTGATGATGGTGGCGGCTGGCGAATATTAAATAAGGTATCAGATGCATTATTACTTTTTGGAAGGATTCTGATAGCCCAAGTCCCCAATCCTGGCAAAGGCTACTCGGACAAATGTAATACTAAGAAAAGGACTCTACCTTCAAGTTGTCATTCAACGGAAATTCAAGTATAATAAAGGCTATCCTTTGAGTGGTCCACTAAGATTTGAATCAGAGGTCAGTCGGGCGGGGCGCCGGAGCCTTTAACTTTCGTTCAATTCCCCCTTCCCCGAAGAACCGATCCACCGGTCAATCGGTCGACCGTTCAACTCTTTCAATTGTTCAACTAATTCAACTGTTTGCATATTTGCACTTGCCTGGCGGTTGCCTGGCGGTCGCCTGGCGGTTGTCCGGCAGTAGCCTGGCGGTTGCCGTGTTCGCAGTTTGCCACAAAAACCCTAAGCAAATTTAAACAACTTTCCATCGCTTCGGTTTTTTCCGCGTTGCGTTTTATTTCGATTTGTTTTGTTTCTTTATTCTTTGGTTTTATTTTATGTTTGGTTTTGTCTTATTTTCAGTGGTTCAGTGGTGCGGCTTTCACTGTCCGCTCTCCCCTGTCCCCAGTCCACTGTCCCCTGTCCACCGTCCACTGTGCGCTGCATTATCTGCATGGCAGACAAAAAACACAACGTCGAGAGGCGGCGCAAAAATAGATTATATTGTTTGGACTTTGAATGTCTGCGCTTGTGTGTGTGTGTTTGGCCTCTAGGCGTTTATGCAAGCCACCTCTACCCCTTTGCCAACACAACAAATGCCTCTGTGTCTGTGTCTGTGCCTGTTTCTGTCTCTTCTCTCTCACTCACGTACAAAGTGTGAAAGTGCAAATCGTGTAGCACATTTTTTTGTCGCTCTTCTCTGTCGAGATGCTGGATGTTTGAAAGGGGGAGGGAGGGGGACAGCAGTGACAGCGAAGTGCTGTTCACTTATCTGACACATTCTCACACTCGCAACCGCACACACACACATACATACAAGCATACATAAACTGGAGCGCTGGAGGAGTAGGCCGCAGCTTCCACGCCCATCCGATAACGCACTGCAGGCAGACTTCATAATTTTTTGGCGGAAAACTTGCTGGCGCAGAAAAGTGTGCTACAGATTTTGTAATCTCTGTGGACTGTGCTCTGAGCTCTGGGTAGTCCCTCTTCCTGTTTGTGCTTCGTCTGAGGCACCTCCCACACCTGCCAGCTGACACCAACGCCCCTCATTAGCCTGTCGTCTTGGTGCCAGTCCCCCGACATGCCCCAAGCAGAAGCCCTCCACTCGTGGTCCTAGCCCACAGAGAGGCTGGGGTTCCGCCTAAACTAATGGTTCAGGGTAACAGGACCTCTGGGAATCGCTGATAATGGCATTAGGCATATGAGAGTATGTCTTTTGGCTGTGACGCAGCTAGCGAAAAAAATCTATTCATATATTCTATTCATCCTCAAGGGAATCTCCGAAATAAATGGGTTAAACGTAAGCATTGCCGCCAAGCCTGGGATTCCATGCTCCCTGTTAAAGCCTAGATATGAGCCGTGTCCTTCCAAGGTATTAAGTCCTGCCAATGATCCTCTTGCGACTGCTTATATCATAAGCCGCGACTCTGTGTGGATCATGTTGCCTGATTCATAAAATCCTTCGGAGAGAGCCTCTAGTTTATTCCGATTTTAAATCGGAATCCTTAAAATCCTTGAATCGGATTTATTTTAAAGATTTGCACATTGCACTTTCTGTGGAAACTGGGGATTGGCTTTTCCCTGTGGCCTGGAGCCAACCCAATACAAGGATCAGCAGTTGCTTATAGAAATGTGAAATATTTTTTGACCTCTTATAGCAATTTGACATGGCAGCCGTAAAATAGCTAAATCTGGCGTGAAACTCAGTTTGTGTGTCCCCGAGGTGTGTGCGGACTGTCATCTGTCCGGCTGAGTTTAAGAAGCAGAGAAGCAGACCGCGTTTGACAGTGTCCACGCTGGGGATATGGCGCTCGGCCGGATGCCAAAAAATCTGGCAGTCCCTTTTCAGGATATTTCATGGCTGGGCTAATGATTTTCACGCTGCTTGCATTCCGTTGACACTTGGGCCAGACTAGCGCACGGATCCGGGCCCAGATGCGAACACAAACGCAGACACGGACACGGACACACACACATAGACACAGGCACGGACACGGACACGGACACGGACGCGGACAGTCGGTTGAGGCGGTTGAGTCGCGATTGCAGCGGCGGGGGAAGTCGCTGGCACTCGGCGGCTGTAAAGGGAGGAGACAGCCAGTTGTCATTTCAGTTATTGCATTACAGGACCGTCTGCGTTTGATTATGTCGCACATTCATGTTCAACCTATGAGCTGTCTGCTGCGGAGCCGGCTGCCTGCTGTGCTCAACGCTTCGCTTTTAATGGCCTGACACTGTTTCCGTTGCAGCAACAACGCCAGCAACAACACCAGCAACAACAGCAGCAACAACAGCAGCAACAACAGCAGCAACAACAGCAACAAGAACAACCGAAATGTCGACAACTGCAACATGCAACTAACGACAACCGGTCCTAAGGGCCGTAGACGGAATAAGGCGGGGGCGATGGGTGGTTTGGCGGTGGTTTGGCGGTGGTGCGGTGGTGCGGTGGTGCGGTGATGTGATGGCGCGGCAGAGATGTGGAGTCATGCCCGTGGACTACATCTGTGCAATTTGCTTGGCACTTTTACCGCCTCTGTTGTCCCCTCCTTTTGCTGGCATATATCTTATTCGCTCTTCGCTCCGCGCTCCTTGCTCCTTGCTCCCTCCTTCCTGCACTCCGTGCTCCCCGCTGGCTCCCACCTCTCACTCCACGTAATTGTGATCAGTGGTAGCAACTCGAACGGCAAATGCTCGAAAAACTCGCACACGTCACGCGTCGTGCGCCATTTGTCCTTGACAGACGCCATTTAGAGAGCAAATTTTCCAAAATGGCCGCCACATGCCGTTAGTCCTTGCAATTGTACAATTTGCAGCTGTCGAGTCCGCGCTTTCATTAGTTTTTATAAAAAAGCACAAGCCACTCACACTTCTTCATTTGTAGTGTTGCATTGTTGTTGTTGTTGTTGTTGTTGTTGCTGCTGTCGAGCGCCATTTGCATGCAACACTCAGCTGCAAGCACAATCGGGTATATCCCCTGCGCGCATACCCTGTGAGTCGGCTTCAAGCACGTACCGACTGCCAAACTGAAAAGGACACCCTGACGTCTGAGTGAACTACTTTCAATCACTCGTTATCAATTATCGATGGAGGTCCTTGAGGCATTTCATTGGGTTGTTGTTGGCTGAGTTGGCTGTCCTGTCTTTGCTGTGGCTGCTCAGTGGTCATTCGCCCGGCACCTGCTTGTTATCCTTCGTCCTACATTGGCTTCAATTATGCAATCTCAAATATGTAAAAAGCAACACAAAGCCGAAAGGAACACATAAACGAGCTGCTCAATTTTTAATGGCCTGGCATTTTTAATGGCCTCGCGTGACTTAATTGGAATTATGGCGGCCATGGAATTGGCTTTATGTCATTAACTAAATGCCTGCCAAACAGGCGACTGACGGCAGGGCGTGGCAGGAGCACTGCCCGGGAATGGAGGGGATTGAGTGGATGAGTGGTTAAGGGCTCGGGACTGTGGGTTAGGAGTGCGCGTGAGTGTTGGGTTTAGGAAGGGGGGTGGGGTTGGAGGTGGGAGGCTACTAGGGGTTAGTAGAGTGAATGCCCAGTTAGTATATTTTGAGCTCAACAAACTAATTTTGCGCACATTTTGCCCGGCAGTCAAAAAGTCAAACACTATTTTGCATAATTTATGGTCAGGTCATTAGCGTGTTTAAAACTGCATGCAGGCCCGCAGGGAACAGCCAACGGAGAGGCAGTACTCCTCTCGCTACGAGGGCGAGGCGGGGGGAATGGCAATGGCAATGGCAATGGCATTGGGACTGGGAATGGGAATGGGATTGGGTAACCGCAAGCAAACAAACATAGTTTATAATTAAAACAAAATGGTGCTGCCGGAGGCCCAACACTCGTGTCCTGCTCGACCCGAGCTTCTTCCAAATTGTCTGGTCATATGTGTGCACAGGCCGACACACATAGATAGGGGAAGGGGAGGGGGGGTAGAGACTTGGCCGCATACTCACTGTAGATGTCGCAGTGCTCGCCCTCGTAGTGGGTGCCAAAGCAATCGCATGAGAAGCCCGCGTAGTGGTTGATACAGCGGGATCCGACGAAGCAGAGATTGTGCCGGGAGTCGCACATGTCGAAGCATCCCTCGTTGACGTTCTCGTGCTTGGTGGCCACCAGCGGTACGATGGGCAGCAGGTCGGAGGCAGCCTTCCCCGAGCTGAGCACCACATTCCGTATGCATCCGACAAACGATTCGGTGATATATTTCACTCCATGCAGCTTCTCCTCCGATGAGAGGCCTGTGGAATTCAATTGAAAATGACAATCAGAGATGGAATCGTGGACTCTGGACTCTGGACTCTGGATTCCAGATTTTGGATTTAAGATTAAAGATGATAGATTTTGGATTCGGGATTTCGAATATGGGACTTGGGGCTTGGGATTGTGTGCTCTTAATTGAGTGCTTTGGGCTCTGGGCCGGCCTAATAGTTGGCCAAAACTCAGTACAAAGAAGATTAATTAACACGGAGGAAAATATTTAAAATGTGAAAAGCGGATGGTGGATGGCGGATGGCGGATGGCGGATAGCGGACAGGAGATAAATCGGGGGAAAATCGGATTTGTGCTTCCCTTTTCTAAACTCATTCAGATCCCCTCCCATTCCGCGCACCCCCCCTTCTGTTTCGGTTTCCATTTCCTGTCACCCAAAAAGAGCCAGGACAAAATTTATGTACAACATCATTTTGTTTGCAGCTCCAAACTTTTGATGGCCTCTCCCTGGGCTCTCCCGGCTTTAGATATTGTTTAATTAAAAAAGTTCGCCAATGTTGTGTCCACGACAAAATTGTAACCTTGTTTATGTTTATTTAAGTTCTCAAATTTCCTAAATTTGAAACTAGCTCGGGATTTATTGAATTTCGAACGCCCACTCCTGCCTCGCAGGACTCCCATGCCGATTTGCCTGTGACCAGCATTGCGCGCGTCTAAGTTACAGAGGCCTACTATACCACTACTACAATATATACATATATATATACATATATATAATATATATATTTTCGATTTAGAACTGAAACTCGAATTTCGAAGGATACGCTCCTCTTGATTTCGAAATTAAATGGGAAAATTCTTTAAAGTGAAACTCATGGCGGAGCCTCTGGCTTGCAATTCGAAACTTTCGAAACTCTCACCTTTCAACTTTTTCTTGTCAAAGCTTCCCCCTCATTTTTTTCTATTTGTCTTCTCTTCCCTCTCGCAGCTCCCCACCCCTTCGCGCACTGCCACAATCGCGTATCCTTCAGCTCTGCTCGACGCTGCAATCAATAGCCCATTCTGTGCACACAATGTGAGCGCTTCCTATTTCGTCATGAGTTTTGTGTGTGCGGCTTTCGAATTGCCAAATAATTAAATTTTCAAATGGTATACAAAAGCAGCTTTCAAAGTCACACACACACACACACACACACACACACACACACACACACACGCTTTCACACAATACCTGCAAAATTCGATGGTAAATGAGCAAGCATTGCACAATGGATGACTGTATACATGTGTGTGTGCGGGTGTGCGTGTGTGCGTGTGTGTGTGTGTGTGTCGCGAGCTGCGTGCCAAATTCGATTTTCTATTTTCATTTTCAGATTTTTCGTATCAAAATTATTTTCAATTCTTTCTTTTCCGCCCGACGCTCACTTGTTCCACTTCATGCAAGTTGCATGTTTCACTTGCCACAAGCGCGTTGCATGTAGTGAAGCGTCGTCAGCCTTAATGTGTCGCTTGTGGGCGGCAGCTGTTGGCGTTGCGTGTGGAGTTAGGGAAATGAGCCGGGCCAAGGGGTGGGGCTTGGGAGGGGGGATAGGTATACATATATCGGTGTTAAATTTAGAGTCGCAAAACACACTCAAGCACACACACGCACTCACACACACACACGTACACACATTCGCTGGCAAAGACACAATTGATTTGACACTCACCTCCGACCAGGACAACCGATGGCAAATTCGTGGAGACGCCGTAGTTGTACTCGTGATTCAGACCTTTCAGATAGACCTCCTCCTGACTATTGTCGACGCGTGCAATTAATCTTGCCCCATGGACATCGATGCGCACCTGTGCAACAGTCGTGGCAAAAGATACCGCGTTAGAGAGAGATACGAATAAAGAGAGACAGAGAGAGAGAGTGATAGAGAGAGGGGTGGGGGGGAGAGTGTGGGTGTGGGTGTAGGATATGAGCGATATGGAGCATAAAACCAATAAACCAGCGAGCTGCTGAATGGGCGTGGCAGTATGCTCGAACACACCCATACCCACACCCACTCCCACACCCACACCCATACCCATACACATGCAGACAAATGATAAAAATTTATGAATTTATGCGTTTTGGCCCCGAGTTGAAGTTGCAAGCGCCATGCGATAAATTGTTGTTGTCTCTCTTGTTTCTGTTGTTGTTGTCGATGTTGTTTTTTCCATTATTGTTGTTGTTGTTGTTGTTGTTGTTGATGCTGCTGAAAAATCTACGAAAATGAATTGCAGCAACTGCTGCTCGCACATTGCAGGGATCAGCTGAAATTCATTAGGAATTTGCGTGTTATTTATGAGTGCGTGCATGTGTGTGTGTGGGTGGGTGGGTGCGTGGGTTGACTGGGTGACTGGGTGCTCGGGCGTGTGTCTGTGTAATAGTGAGTGTGCGGGGGTGTGATAAGTAGTGGATATGTTTGTTTTAAATATGAAAACACGCAACGATCTCAATGCTGTCTGTTATTGATGATGATGTTGCAGGAGCAACCGGACTCAGGACTCAAAGCTCCGGCCAACAGGCGAGGGACTGCCAAGGGAGGGGGTGGAGTATATGAACTCGTGCACTCCAGAATCCGCTGCTCCGGGCGGGACTCACAACTCCTGCACTCTGCACATCCGCAGGAGGTGAGTTAACAAAAGTTGAGCGTTCATAAATCAACCTGGACGTTTTGTTATAAAAGTTTGATAAAGCGTTTTACACGTTCCAACATTCAACACACACAACACACAACACACAATACACACAACAAACAGGCAGGCAGGCAAACTCGGCATAAGCAAACACAATAACACACACACACACACACACACACACACATACACAGGCACACATGGACACCCACACGCACTGCAATCTTGCTAATTGCTAGATGAACGCATGTCCAACCCAATCTCACCAATGGCCGTAACATATTGTTGGCCAGGAGCAAATGCGACTCGTCCTTATGCAAATGGATAATTGAAAGCCGACGTCCGACTATCCCGATACACTTACCAAGGACACGATACCAAATCGGGCCAATGACTGAGTCAGCCTCTGAGAGCTGAAGAATCTTTCTTTCTCTTGAGTGGGAAGGACTTCATGTCTCCTTATGGGAATATATCGCTGCTCCTTCGAGACTTGGAAGTCGATCAACTAAAAGTGTCATTTTGAAGGTATCTCTATAAAGTGTCCCCGGGGTCCTCTATTCACATCAGTCGCAGTTCGGGTCCAGGACAAAAGTTGCAGCCGGCAGAATCTCTTAGCCTGCTTGTGGATTTTTAAGGCTTATTCACGTCAAGTCTTCAGTAAGCAGTTGTAGGTGTTCCTTCGCAGAGCATCAGTCAGAGCAACAACAACAGCAACAACAACAACAACAACAACAACAATTTCTGAGTCTGGCTGAAACATCAAACGGAAGAGTCTGTAACCAAGGCCGAAGGCAGAGTCTGGTCCATCAGCAGCTCGTAAGCCGTAGAGCCCGGAATAACAGGAGTCTGGCTGCGAGAGGCGTAGAAGCCCGTGTGTCTGGGCATCTAGGGATCGGGGTCGAGCCTGGGGCAGTCGAAAGTTGGAAAAGTTGGACGCGGGTGCAGTACTCACCATTACGCTGTGCCATTCATCCCGGTTTAAGCCCTCGCCCACAGTGACACTCGTTGAATGCTTGCCAAAGACATGTACGACCTTCAGTTGACCCTTCTCGACAATCACATAGAGTGCATAGGGGTCCAAATTAATGCGATCCGGATTCTTAACGTTGTGATAGACGAGGAGGCCGTGCGGCAGTCGTGTGCGAAATTGAAATGAAATCTCACGGCAAAGTCTGTGGACGAGACAGAGACAGAAACAGAGACACAGGGAATAAGCCAGTGGGGTGGGGGGTTAGTAGAAGTTGGTATGGATAGAGAGGGAGAGGGGAGAAGAGTTCTAAATTTATTTGTTCTCTGCTCTTGACAACATGAGTTACAATTAAAAGTACAGCCCGAAATTGTCAGGCTGGTCGAGAGGCATCATCAGAGGCAGCTGCAGGGGAGGGGGCACAGCCAGTAGCAGAGTCAGGAGCCTCGACAACCACATCCTCACCACATTCACATCCACCCTCACCCTCACCCACACAACCACAATCGCATCCACAGCTACGACAGTCACGATAACAAGAGCAACTTTTGTGCAACAAAAGTTATGTTTAATTTTATTTGAGTGTCCAGCAGTTGAAATGCCTTCAGATGTGGCAGCTGTGTGGCTTTGTGTGTGCCCCCTGCTGTTTGTGGGCGGGTGAGTGTTTATGTTTTGTATTAAAATAATATTTTTTATCTTAATTTAATATGCAAATTTGAAATTGAATTTAAAATCTTAAACAAAACTGCTCTCAACTTCTGAAGGCGAGTCTATAAATTGAGCAGAAAATCAACTTTGACATTTCTGTTCTCGCCAGCCTCCGCCCCCGCCCCCGCCCCTCCTCCTTCTGCCACACTGCATGATCCTTGGACAACAAGTTTCCTTGGAAAGCAACTAAATTGATTGCTTTGAATGTTAAAGTTCAGTGCAAGGAAACGTCCTGTTTACTAATTGCAACTAAAATAGTCAACATTTGGCCACTTAACCCACTGAAGCCGGAGACTTTTACGGGTCGAGAGGTACAAAATGCTTTCCTCACTCCCCCTCTCCTACTCTGCGAGACGAGTATGGCGAGTGTTGGTGAGTGTTTTTCAATTTAATTGACTTCCTGGGGTTAAGAGACATCAAACACTGAGTTCGAGCTGCAAGGCCAACAATCTGGCAAATGACGCGCGATTCACGGTCTTCGTGGGGCATGAAATATGCAAAAGACTTCAAAAATGTTGCACAATGAAATTGAGGTAACTGTGCCGAGTATTTCGGTCATCAGCGGTGCACCCACTCGTCCGCTGCACCGCATTTCTAGCTGCGCCCTCTGACTGCATGGCTCTACTGTACTTTGGCATGGACCCCTGCGCTATTGGACTGTCGGACAGTTGGACAGTTGGACAGTTGGACATTTGGGCAATTGGACAGTTGGACAGTTGGACAGTTAGACAGTTGGACAGTTGGACAGTTGACCATTTGACCAGATGGCCAGCTGAACAGCTGAATATTGTGCCAGTTGGCCAGTTGGGCAGCCAGCAACCAGGAGCCAGGAGCCAGGAGCTGGCCACCCACTCACCTTAATTGAAATGTCTGTATGATGTCGCCGTCCATTTGGATGAACGTGTTGTTTTTGGCAAACACGAAGGTCTTGCCCTGACCTGTTTCCGCAAACGTCAACTCGGGGCCGCGCTGCTCGATGGGCACTGGAGTGGTCCCGCCGCTCATAGCCCCGTCGCCACCGCCCCCGCCGCCGCCGCCAACGCCACCGCCGCTGTAGCCGACCGGCGATTGAACGGGGCTCTGCGTGTAAATGGCCTGGGATGGTTCCGTGGTGCTGGGCTCGCGGGTGGTCGATTGCAGGAATGGTGGCAATGTGTCTGCAGGTGTTTGGCTTGAAACAAATTTTGACTGGTTAACAACAACAAAGGATCGCTTACGTGGTCCACCAATGCAACGGAAGAGGCACTCGGCCTCCGTGTTGAAGCGGTTTTGCGGATTCCCGTCGCAGCCTCCCCAAATGAAGGTGGCGCACTCGTTGGTCGTCGGCTCGTAGCGCCACTTGTAGATGTATTGCTTGCACGGCCCAGGATCACCGGGGCCAGTGCACTTCTCGTACTGCTTCTCCTTGGGCGCCTGCATCAGGGCGGAGTTGTTGCCACTGCTGCTACCTCCTCCCACTCCCCCCGTGCCGGTGCCTAATGCGATGGCGCCGCTGCCGCCGCTCGGCTCGCTGTTCAATTGCGGCCCTCCGCCGCTAATTGGCTGTCCTGCACCGCTGCCGGCGCCACTGCTGCTGGTGGTGTTGCTGCCCGCTCCTAATCCCACGCCCAATGTGGGCAGATTGACACTGCCAGCGACAGTGCTGTCACCCAATCCTGAGACAACAGTGCCATTCGGCAGACTCAGGGCCGCAATGGGGCGGACACTCAGCAGCATTGACAGTGACAGCACCAACAACAGCGACTGTGCCATACGCGGCACTCGTGGCAGCTGCGTCAGCGCAGGCGGCACATGCAACATTTCAATTTGGATGCGAATCTGCAAAGAAAGGATGCATATGTTTAGAAATGTCGGTAGATTGAAGTCCTTGAATGTGAATACCACAAGGAGTTACATTTTGATTATTGAAGGTTGTGGGTGGGACTAATACTACTACTGCCTGGCTTGCAGGACTCAAATCACTTTAAGCCAAAAACCTTTAAGTCTTTGCTCACTTTCAGGATATTCCAACTTGTATATTTTATCCCGGAAGGAGGATTTTGTGAGTTCATAACTTAAGAATTTGTTTCCCCTTTTACTTGCGACTTTCCTCAAAAGGCTGTTAACACTTAGTTGAAGTATCGGAGCCTGCGGGTTGTGTAGGAGAGGGGGGGAGGCTAAAAATAAATCGACTGTCTGCGGTGGCTTCATGATCCACATCCCCTCTGGCCGCCAGCTACTCCTTCCGACTGCGTCTTGTGTTCATTAGATTCCTGGTAATTGCACTATAAATTCACTAAGGCAATTTACTCGCTTGTCTCCTCGGAGACAGGGGGAATCAGAGGAGGACGCGGCTATGGCTGGAGTAGCTAGCAGAGGAGTTCCTTGCGAATGGGGATGGAAAGTGGGAGGCGCACAAAAGGAGCTATCACAGCTTATGATTTCAGCTACTTGTTATATCTGTGTGTTGGTGTCTCTTCCTGTCTGTCTGTCTGTCTGTCTGTCTGTCTCTCCGCCTGTCTGTCTGTCTGTCTGCGGGTGTGTGTATGTTTGTATGTGTGTATGTGTGTGTGTGTGCTGGAGCAGTTTACTATTGTCATGGCGTAGTATAAATCCCATTTACATCATCATCCTCATCATCATCAGTCAATGTCTGAGCTGAGAATGAAGCGACGCTGCATTTCTTGCTGGCATTTAACGAAAACGAACTTTTGTGCTTACACTTCCGGAGGAAATGTGACGACACACAGCGTACAGACACCCAGCCATGCACACACACACACACACACACACACACAAGTTACTTAAAAGATGCGTGAGTTTTGGCTCGAGCTTCAGTTGATTTACAAGTAGCTTATCTCTCGTGAAAAAAACTGTCAAAAATTCAAAAATAATGATGCGCATAGTTTACACTAAATGCCCCCGGATGGGCGGGAGGGGGAGTGGCCACTAGTAACTGGTGCATGGTGACTGGTGACTGGTGACTGGTGACTGGTGACTGGTGACTAGATGGTGCTGGTCGGGCGTGTTGATGCTGCTGATGGCAACCGTCAAAGGAAAATAGTATGAAAAAAGGAAATTAAGTTTTTCCACCTAAAAACTTTGAGTTTTGCATAACGATCAAAGTGGGCCATTTGGGTATTTCCCTCGCCCACTCCCCCTCCATCCTTGGAACCTCTTCCCGAACTCTTCGCTTTGTAACCAAGTCGTTACGTAAGCAATTTTTAATTGCGGCTTTAGATGCCTGGCCAAGGCTTCTGCAATGCTGAGGAGTTTGAAAAATGGGCGCTGGCAAAGTTTGTGCAAATTAATAAACCGCATAACGACTGAAAACGAGAGGCGACCGGCGACAGGCGACAGACGAGGGGCGGGAGGCGAGAAGAGGATTCTAAGCAAAGGAAAATAACAGATGGTAGACAGACCTAGAGGAGTGGAAGGGGGGGGAAGGGCGAGAGATTGTCAGTGGCGAACGTGACGTGCGTCAAAGACGTGGGCGTTGGCCAAGTTATTGATGCATGCCTGCGCCAGGAAAAGGATGTGCGTGTCCTGGCCGTCCAATGCATTCCGCATTGCAGGCCTCGCAAGATGCCGCGCCGATGGCGTTGCCATCGTTGATTTTTTGGGTTAGCCAAGCGCGAAAGTTTGCCTAACTTTTGACTTTCCGCCTCTGTTGCCTATCCGTCCGGAGCCGCTACTGTACACCGTACGCTTCCACCCTCCACCCTCCGACCAACCGTCTACCTGCCTATTCGATCGTCTGCCGTTTGTCGGCCTGCCTGTCGCTTTTAGCCTGCGAGTGTCATGCATATGCGCGCAATTTTCCTAAAGTGCATTAAGGACACAACACGTAGCCAGGACGACTTTGGCCGAAATGCCGTTAGATAACAGTAGCTACCTGTCTGTGTGCTAACATATGTGTTTGTGTGTGTGGGCTTATGTACGTCCCCATGCGCAGGACTGCGGCTGCGAGGACTCTGCCTGTGATAACCTGTGCAGCAGGTAAACGACGCCCAAAAGAATTGGGCAGGGAAAATCACGAATTTTATCCAGTGCTATCCCAAATCCTGCCACCACCCGATCCGCGGACTAGCCCGCCGCTGCCTGGGGTCCTCGTAGGTACCTGCATGCATATCATTATCTCGGGTCTCAGAGCAGGTCAAAGCTAGGCCGCATATAAAGCACGGCCACCCTCAGGGATCTTCACACATTCAGTGAGCAATCGTCATGGCATCAACATCATCATCATCATCATCTTCGTCTTCATCGCCATCATCATCTTCGGACCAGATGCCTGTGGAAGTCTCAGTGCCGCAACCAAGGACTGCGTACGCCTTGTTCCTGCACCGTGCCGAGTTGCAACGCAAGCGGATCCACTACGGCAACATTTCGCAGACGAAGGTACAGTTAACTATGGAATTGATTGCCAAGCTCAAGCAGAATTTGGCCACAAGCAACTTCGAGGATCTACAGGCGCTCGTCCGGGAGTCCAAATTAAAGAAGTCGCTCAAGAAGAGGATCCGGCACCGCAAGAAGCAGCTCAAAACTCTCGCAAAGCACTCGCGCATTCTGAAACGATATCAGGAGTGAGGCAAGGATGCGGATCAGGAGTCGCCCGGATTGGCAGCTTAGCTAGCCCCATCCTTGCTATCGGAGCTAACGGCATATTTGTTTCCTTTTACACAAAAACGTGGAAATTCAATTTTCAGCTCTAGTGCACGAAGAGTATGTGGCAAACACGTGCACTTTACAACACTGTTTGTCCTTCGTATCCCAAAGGACTAGCTTACATTTCTTATCTCCTTTATATGCTTTAAGTTTTTCATGAATAAAGCCTTATATAAATTGAATATCAAACAAACTTCATCTTTTAAGTCCTTTGCGGGGAGCATTATACATTGGGCAAATATCTGTTATCCTGATAATTCGAAAGTTCGATGGAAAACTGAACAGTTGTCACAGGAGAAGAAAATGTTACTCTTTTGTTCGTCCTTCCTGTTCCTCACGCATGTATGCAACTTTCCGCAGGAATTGGGCATGGAAAATCACGAATTTTATCCAGTGCTATCCCAAATCCTGCCACCACCCGATCCGCGGACTAGCCCGCCGCTGCCTGGGGTCCTCGTAGGTACCTGCATGCATATCATTATCTCGGGTCTCAGAGCAGGTCAAAGCTAGGCCGCATATAAAGCACGGCCACCCTCAGGGATCTTCACACATTCAGTGAGCAATCGTCATGGCATCAACATCATCATCATCTTCATCTTCGTCTTCATCGCCATCATCGTCTTCGGACCAGATGCCTGTGGAAGTCTCAGTGTCGCAACCAAGGACTGCGTACGCCTTGTTCCTGCACCGTGCCGAGTTGCAACGCAAGCGGATCCACTACGGCAACATTACGCAGACAAAGGTGCAGTTAACTATCGAATTGATTGCCAAGCTCAAGCAGAATTTGGCCACATGCAGCTCCGAGGATCTACAGGCGCTCGTCCGGGAGTCCGACTTCAAGAAGTCGCTCGAGAAGAAGATCCGGCACCGCAACAAGCAGCTCAAAGCCATTGCCAAACACTCGCGCTCTCTTAAACAACTTCAGAAGTGAGGCAAGGATGCAGATCAGGAGTCGCCCGGATTGGCAGCTTAGCTAGCCCCATCCTTGCTATCGGAGCTAACGGCATATTTGTTTCCTTTTACACAAAGACGTGGAAATTCAATTTCTGATGCAAAATTTTCAGCTCTTGTGCACGAAGAGTATGTGGCAAACACGTGCACTTTACAACACTGTTTGTCCTTCGTATCCCAAAGGACTAGCTTACATTTCTTATCTCCTTTATATGCTTTAAGTTTTTCATGAATAAAGCCTTATATAAATTGAATATTAAACAAACTTCATCTTTTATGTCCTTTGCGGGGAGCATAATACCTTGGGCGAAAATCTGTTATCCTGATAATTCGAAAGTTCGATGGAAAACTGAACAGTTGTCACAGGAGAAGAAAAGGTTACTCTTTTGTTCGTCCTTCCTGATCCTCACGCATGTATGCAACTTTCCGCAGGAATTGGGCATGGAAAATCACGAATTTTATCCAGTGCTATCCCAAATCCTGCCACCACCCGATCCGCGGACTAGCCCGCCGCTGCCTGGGGTCCTCGTAGGTACCTGCATGCATATCATTATCTCGGGTCTCAGAGCAGGTCAAAGCTAGGCCGCATATAAAGCACGGCCACCCTCAGGGATCTTCACACATTCAGTGAGCAATCGTCATGGCATCAACATCATCATCATCTTCATCTTCGTCTTCATCGCCATCATCGTCTTCGGACCAGATGCCTGTGGAAGTCTCAGTGCCGCAACCAAGGACTGCGTACGCCTTGTTCCTGCACCGTGCCGAGTTGCAACGCAAGCGGATCCACTACGGCAACATTTCGCAGACGAAGGTACAGTTAACTATGGAATTGATTGCCAAGCTCAAGCAGAATTTGGCCACAAGCAACTTCGAGGATCTACAGGCGCTCGTCCGGGAGTCCAAATTAAAGAAGTCGCTCAAGAAGAGGATCCGGCACCGCAAGAAGCAGCTCAAAACTCTCGCAAAGCACTCGCGCATTCTGAAACGATATCAGGAGTGAGGCAAGGATGCGGATCAGGAGTCGCCCGGATTGGCAGCTTAGCTAGCCCCATCCTTGCTATCGGAGCTAACGGCATATTTGTTTCCTTTTACACAAAAACGTGGAAATTCAATTTTCAGCTCTAGTGCACGAAGAGTATGTGGCAAACACGTGCACTTTACAACACTGTTTGTCCTTCGTATCCCAAAGGACTAGCTTACATTTCTTATCTCCTTTATATGCTTTAAGTTTTTCATGAATAAAGCCTTATATAAATTGAATATCAAACAAACTTCATCTTTTAAGTCCTTTGCGGGGAGCATTATACCTTGGGCAAATATCTGTTATCCTGATAATTCGAAAGTTCGATGGAAAACTGAACAGTTGTCACAGGAGAAGAAAAGGTTACTCTTTTGTTCGTCCTTCCTGTTCCTCACGCATGTATGCAACTTTCCGCAGGAATTGGGCATGGAAAATCACGAATTTTATCCAGTGCTATCCCAAATCCTGCCACCACCCGATCCGCGGACTAGCCCGCCGCTGCCTGGGGTCCTCGTAGGTACCTGCATGCATATCATTATCTCGGGTCTCAGAGCAGGTCAAAGCTAGGCCGCATATAAAGCACGGCCACCCTCAGGGATCTTCACACATTCAGTGAGCAATCGTCATGGCATCAACATCATCATCATCTTCATCTTCGTCTTCATCGCCATCATCGTCTTCGGACCAGATGCCTGTGGAAGTCTCAGTGTCGCAACCAAGGACTGCGTACGCCTTGTTCCTGCACCGTGCCGAGTTGCAACGCAAGCGGATCCACTACGGCAACATTACGCAGACAAAGGTGCAGTTAACTATCGAATTGATTGCCAAGCTCAAGCAGAATTTGGCCACATGCAGCTCCGAGGATCTACAGGCGCTCGTCCGGGAGTCCGACTTCAAGAAGTCGCTCGAGAAGAAGATCCGGCACCGCAACAAGCAGCTCAAAGCCATTGCCAAACACTCGCGCTCTCTTAAACAACTTCAGAAGTGAAGCAAGGATGCAGATCAGGAGTCGCCCGGATTGGCAGCTTAGCTAGCCCCATCCTTGCTATCGGAGCTAACGGCATATTTGTTTCCTTTTACACAAAGACGTGGAAATTCAATTTCTGATGCAAAATTTTCAGCTCTTGTGCACGAAGAGTATGTGGCAAACACGTGCACTTTACAACACTGTTTGTCCTTTGTATCCCAAAGGACTAGCTTACATTTCTTATCTCCTTTATATGCTTTAAGTTTTTCATGAATAAAGCCTTATATAAATTGAATATTAAACAAACTTCATCTTTTATGTCCTTTGCGGGGAGCATAATACCTTGGGCGAAAATCTGTTATCCTGATAATTCGAAAGTTCGATGGAAAACTGAACAGTTGTCACAGGAGAAGAAAAGGTTACTCTTTTGTTCGTCCTTCCTGTTCCTCACGCATGTATGCAACTTTCCGCAGGAATTGGGCATGGAAAATCACGAATTTTATCCAGTGCTATCCCAAATCCTGCCACCACCCGATCCGCGGACTAGCCCGCCGCTGCCTGGGGTCCTCGTAGGTACCTGCATGCATATCATTATCTCGGGTCTCAGAGCAGGTCAAAGCTAGGCCGCATATAAAGCACGGCCACCCTCAGGGATCTTCACACATTCAGTGAGCAATCGTCATGGCATCAACATCATCATCATCTTCATCTTCGTCTGTCATCGTCTTCGGACCAGATGCCTGTGGAAGTCTCAGTGCCGCAACCAAGGACTGCGTACGCCTTGTTCCTGCACCGTGCCGAGTTGCAACGCAAGCGGATCCACTACGGCAACATTTCGCAGACGAAGGTACAGTTAACTATGGAATTGATTGCCAAGCTCAAGCAGAATTTGGCCACAAGCAACTTCGAGGATCTACAGGCGCTCGTCCGGGAGTCCAAATTAAAGAAGTCGCTCAAGAAGAGGATCCGGCACCGCAAGAAGCAGCTCAAAACTCTCGCAAAGCACTCGCGCATTCTGAAACGATATCAGGAGTGAGGCAAGGATGCGGATCAGGAGTCGCCCGGATTGGCAGCTTAGCTAGCCCATCCTTGCTATCGGAGCTAACGGCATATTTGTTTCCTTTTACACAAAAACGTGGAAATTCAATTTTCAGCTCTAGTGCACGAAGAGTATGTGGCAAACACGTGCACTTTACAACACTGTTTGTCCTTCGTATCCCAAAGGACTAGCTTACATTTCTTATCTCCTTTATATGCTTTAAGTTTTTCATGAATAAAGCCTTATATAAATTGAATATCAAACAAACTTCATCTTTTAAGTCCTTTGCGGGGAGCATTATACCTTGGGCAAATATCTGTTATCCTGATAATTCGAAAGTTCGATGGAAAACTGAACAGTTGTCACAGGAGAAGAAAAAGTTACTCTTTTGTTCGTCCTTCCTGTTCCTCACGCATGTATGCAACTTTCCGCAGGAATTGGGCATGGAAAATCACGAATTTTATCCAGTGCTATCCCAAATCCTGCCACCACCCGATCCGCGGACTAGCCCGCCGCTGCCTGGGGTCCTCGTAGGTACCTGCATGCATATCATTATCTCGGGTCTCAGAGCAGGTCAAAGCTAGGCCGCATATAAAGCACGGCCACCCTCAGGGATCTTCACACATTCAGTGAGCAATCGTCATGGCATCAACATCATCATCAGTCTTCATCGCCATCATCGTCTTCGGACCAGATGCCGTGCAGTCCAGTGTCGCAACCAAGGACTGCGTACGCCTTGTTCCTGCACCGTGCCGAGTTGCAACGCAAGCGGATCCACTACGGCAACATTACGCAGACAAAGGTGCAGTTAACTATCGAATTGATTGCCAAGCTCAAGCAGAATTTGGCCACAAGCAGCTCCGAGGATCTACAGGCGCTCGTCCGGGAGTCCGAATTGGAGAAGTCGCTCGAGAAGAGGATCCGGCACCGCAAGAAGCAGCTCAAAGCCATCGCCAAACACTCGCGCTCTCTTAAACGACTTCAGAAGTGAGGCAAGGATGCAGATCAGGAGTCGCCCGGATTGGCAGCTTAGCTAGCCCCATCCTTGCTATCGGAGCTAACGGCATATTTGTTTCCTTTTACACAAAGACGTGGAAATTCAATTTCTGATGCAAAATTTTCAGCTCTTGTGCACGAAGAGTATGTGGCAAACACGTGCACTTTACAACACTGTTTGTCCTTTGTATCCCAAAGGACTAGCTTACATTTCTTATCTCCTTTATATGCTTTAAGTTTTTCATGAATAAAGCCTTATATAAATTGAATATTAAACAAACTTCATCTTTTATGTCCTTTGCGGGGAGCATAATACCTTGGGCGAAAATCTGTTATCCTGATAATTCGAAAGTTCGATGGAAAACTGAACAGTTGTCACAGGAGAAGAAAAGGTTACTCTTTTGTTCGTCCTTCCTGTTCCTCACGCATGTATGCAACTTTCCGCAGGAATTGGGCATGGAAAATCACGAATTTTATCCAGTGCTATCCCAAATCCTGCCACCACCCGATCCGCGGACTAGCCCGCCGCTGCCTGGGGTCCTCGTAGGTACCTGCATGCATATCATTATCTCGGGTCTCAGAGCAGGTCAAAGCTAGGCCGCATATAAAGCACGGCCACCCTCAGGGATCTTCACACATTCAGTGAGCAATCGTCATGGCATCAACATCATCATCATCTTCATCTTCGTCTTCATCGCCATCATCGTCTTCGGACCAGATGCCTGTGGAAGTCTCAGTGCCGCAACCAAGGACTGCGTACGCCTTGTTCCTGCACCGTGCCGAGTTGCAACGCAAGCGGATCAACGACAGCAACATTACGCAGACAAAGGTACAGTTAACTATCGAATTGATTGCCAAGCTCAAGCAGAATTTGGCTACAAGCAACTACGAGGATCTACAGGCGCTCGTCCGGCAGTCCAAATTGGAGAAGTCGCTCAAGAAGAGGATCCGGCACCGCAAGAAGCAGCTCAAAGCCATCGCCAAACACTCGCGCTCTCTTAAACGACTTCAGAAGTGAGGCAAGGATGCAGATCAGGAGTCGCCCGGATTGGCAGCTTAGCTAGCCCCATCCTTGCTATCGGAGCTAACGGCATATTTGTTTCCTTTTACACAAAGACGTGGAAATTCAATTTCTGATGCAAAATTTTTAGCTCTTGTGCACGAAGAGTATGTGGCAAACACGTGCACTTTACAACACTGTTTGTCCTTCGTATCCCAAAGGACTAGCTTACATTTCTTATCTCCTTTATATGCTTTAAGTTTTTCATGAATAAAGCCTTATATAAATTGAATATTAAACAAACTTCATCTTTTATGTCCTTTGCGGGGAGCATAATACCTTGGGCGAAAATCTGTTATCCTGATAATTCGAAAGTTCGATGGAAAACTGAACAGTTGTCACAGGAGAAGAAAAGGTTACTCTTTTGTTCGTCCTTCCTGTTCCTCACGCATGTATGCAACTTTCCGCAGGAATTGGGCATGGAAAATCACGAATTTTATCCAGTGCTATCCCAAATCCTGCCACCACCCGATCCGCGGACTAGCCCGCCGCTGCCTGGGGTCCTCGTAGGTACCTGCATGCATATCATTATCTCGGGTCTCAGAGCAGGTCAAAGCTAGGCCGCATATAAAGCACGGCCACCCTCAGGGATCTTCACACATTCAGTGAGCAATCGTCATGGCATCAACATCATCATCATCTTCATCTTCGTCTTCATCGCCATCATCGTCTTCGGACCAGATGCCTGTGGAAGTCTCAGTGCCGCAACCAAGGACTGCGTACGCCTTGTTCCTGCACCGTGCCGAGTTGCAACGCAAGCGGATCAACGACAGCAACATTACGCAGACAAAGGTACAGTTAACTATCGAATTGATTGCCAAGCTCAAGCAGAATTTGGCTACAAGCAACTACGAGGATCTACAGGCGCTCGTCCGGCAGTCCAAATTGGAGAAGTCGCTCAAGAAGAGGATCCGGCACCGCAAGAAGCAGCTCAAAGCCATCGCCAAACACTCGCGCTCTCTTAAACGACTTCAGAAGTGAGGCAAGGATGCAGATCAGGAGTCGCCCGGATTGGCAGCTTAGCTAGCCCCATCCTTGCTATCGGAGCTAACGGCATATTTGTTTCCTTTTACACAAAGACGTGGAAATTCAATTTCTGATGCAAAATTTTCAGCTCTTGTGCACGAAGAGTATGTGGCAAACACGTGCACTTTACAACACTGTTTGTCCTTCGTATCCCAAAGGACTAGCTTACATTTCTTATCTCCTTTATATGCTTTAAGTTTTTCATGAATAAAGCCTTATATAAATTGAATATTAAACAAACTTCATCTTTTATGTCCTTTGCGGGGAGCATAATACCTTGGGCGAAAATCTGTTATCCTGATAATTCGAAAGTTCGATGGAAAACTGAACAGTTGTCACAGGAGAAGAAAAGGTTACTCTTTTGTTCGTCCTTCCTGATCCTCACGCATGTATGCAACTTTCCGCAGGAATTGGGCATGGAAAATCACGAATTTTATCCAGTGCTATCCCAAATCCTGCCACCACCCGATCCGCGGACTAGCCCGCCGCTGCCTGGGGTCCTCGTAGGTACCTGCATGCATATCATTATCTCGGGTCTCAGAGCAGGTCAAAGCTAGGCCGCATATAAAGCACGGCCACCCTCAGGGATCTTCACACATTCAGTGAGCAATCGTCATGGCATCAACATCATCATCATCTTCATCTTCGTCTTCATCGCCATCATCGTCTTCGGACCAGATGCCTGTGGAAGTCTCAGTGCCGCAACCAAGGACTGCGTACGCCTTGTTCCTGCACCGTGCCGAGTTGCAACGCAAGCGGATCCACTACGGCAACATTTCGCAGACGAAGGTACAGTTAACTATGGAATTGATTGCCAAGCTCAAGCAGAATTTGGCCACAAGCAACTTCGAGGATCTACAGGCGCTCGTCCGGGAGTCCAAATTAAAGAAGTCGCTCAAGAAGAGGATCCGGCACCGCAAGAAGCAGCTCAAAACTCTCGCAAAGCACTCGCGCATTCTGAAACGATATCAGGAGTGAGGCAAGGATGCGGATCAGGAGTCGCCCGGATTGGCAGCTTAGCTAGCCCCATCCTTGCTATCGGAGCTAACGGCATATTTGTTTCCTTTTACACAAAAACGTGGAAATTCAATTTTCAGCTCTAGTGCACGAAGAGTATGTGGCAAACACGTGCACTTTACAGCACTGTTTGTCCTTCGTATCCCAAAGGACTAGCTTACATTTCTTATCTCCTTTATATGCTTTAAGTTTTTCATGAATAAAGCCTTATATAAATTGAATATCAAACAAACTTCATCTTTTAAGTCCTTTGCGGGGAGCATTATACCTTGGGCAAATATCTGTTATCCTGATAATTCGAAAGTTCGATGGAAAACTGAACAGTTGTCACAGGAGAAGAAAAAGTTACTCTTTTGTTCGTCCTTCCTGTTCCTCACGCATGTATGCAACTTTCCGCAGGAATTGGGCATGGAAAATCACGAATTTTATCCAGTGCTATCCCAAATCCTGCCACCACCCGATCCGCGGACTAGCCCGCCGCTGCCTGGGGTCCTCGTAGGTACCTGCATGCATATCATTATCTCGGGTCTCAGAGCAGGTCAAAGCTAGGCCGCATATAAAGCACGGCCACCCTCAGGGATCTTCACACATTCAGTGAGCAATCGTCATGGCATCAACATCATCATCATCTTCATCTTCGTCTTCATCGCCATCATCGTCTTCGGACCAGATGCCTGTGGAAGTCTCAGTGCCGCAACCAAGGACTGCGTACGCCTTGTTCCTGCACCGTGCCGAGTTGCAACGCAAGCGGATCAACGACAGCAACATTACGCAGACAAAGGTACAGTTAACTATCGAATTGATTGCCAAGCTCAAGCAGAATTTGGCTACAAGCAACTACGAGGATCTACAGGCGCTCGTCCGGCAGTCCAAATTGGAGAAGTCGCTCAAGAAGAGGATCCGGCACCGCAAGAAGCAGCTCAAAGCCATCGCCAAACACTCGCGCTCTCTTAAACGACTTCAGAAGTGAGGCAAGGATGCAGATCAGGAGTCGCCCGGATTGGCAGCTTAGCTAGCCCCATCCTTGCTATCGGAGCTAACGGCATATTTGTTTCCTTTTACACAAAGACGTGGAAATTCAATTTTCAGCTCTAGTGCACGAAGAGTATGTGGCAAACACGTGCACTTTACAGCACTGTTTGTCCTTCGTATCCCAAAGGACTAGCTTACATTTCTTATCTCCTTTATATGCTTTAAGTTTTTCATGAATAAAGCCTTATATAAATTGAATATCAACAAACTTCATCTTTTATGTCCTTTGCGGGGAGCATAATACCTTGGGCGAAAATCTGTTATCCTGATAATTCGAAAGTTCGATGGAAAACTGAACAGTTGTCACAGGAGAAGAAAAGGTTACTCTTTTGTTCGTCCTTCCTGTTCCTCACGCATGTATGCAACTTTCCGCAGGAATTGGGCATGGAAAATCACGAATTTTATCCAGTGCTATCCCAAATCCTGCCACCACCCGATCCGCGGACTAGCCCGCCGCTGCCTGGGGTCCTCGTAGGTACCTGCATGCATATCATTATCTCGGGTCTCAGAGCAGGTCAAAGCTAGGCCGCATATAAAGCACGGCCACCCTCAGGGATCTTCACACATTCAGTGAGCAATCGTCATGGCATCAACATCATCATCATCTTCATCTTCGTCTTCATCGCCATCATCGTCTTCGGACCAGATGCCTGTGGAAGTCTCAGTGCCGCAACCAAGGACTGCGTACGCCTTGTTCCTGCACCGTGCCGAGTTGCAACGCAAGCGGATCCACTACGGCAACATTTCGCAGACGAAGGTACAGTTAACTATGGAATTGATTGCCAAGCTCAAGCAGAATTTGGCCACAAGCAACTTCGAGGATCTACAGGCGCTCGTCCGGGAGTCCAAATTAAAGAAGTCGCTCAAGAAGAGGATCCGGCACCGCAAGAAGCAGCTCAAAACTCTCGCAAAGCACTCGCGCATTCTGAAACGATATCAGGAGTGAGGCAAGGATGCGGATCAGGAGTCGCCCGGATTGGCAGCTTAGCTAGCCCCATCCTTGCTATCGAAGCTAACGGCATATTTGTTTCCTTTTACACAAAAACGTGGAAATTCAATTTTCAGCTCTAGTGCACGAAGAGTATGTGGCAAACACGTGCACTTTACAGCACTGTTTGTCCTTCGTATCCCAAAGGACTAGCTTACATTTCTTATCTCCTTTATATGCTTTAAGTTTTTCATGAATAAAGCCTTATATAAATTGAATATTAAACAAACTTCATCTTTTAAGTCCTTTGCGGGGAGCATAATACCTTGGGCAAAATCTGTTATCCTGATAATTCGAAAGTTCGATGGAAAACTGAACAGTTGTCACAGGAGAAGAAAAGGTTACTCTTTTGTTCGTCCTTCCTGTTCCTCACGCATGTATGCAACTTTCCGCAGGAATTGGGCATGGAAAATCACGAATTTTATCCAGTGCTATCCCAAATCCTGCCACCACCCGATCCGCGGACTAGCCCGCCGCGGTCCTCGTAGGTACCTGCATGCATATCATTATCTCGGGTCTCAGAGCAGGTCAAAGCTAGGCCGCATATAAAGCACGGCCACCCTCAGGGATCTTCACACATTCAGTGAGCAATCGTCATGGCATCAACATCATCATCATCTTCATCTTCGTCTTCATCGCCATCATCGTCTTCGGACCAGATGCCTGTGGAAGTCTCAGTGCCGCAACCAAGGACTGCGTACGCCTTGTTCCTGCACCGTGCCGAGTTGCAACGCAAGCGGATCAACGACAGCAACATTACGCAGACAAAGGTACAGTTAACTATCGAATTGATTGCCAAGCTCAAGCAGAATTTGGCTACAAGCAACTACGAGGATCTACAGGCGCTCGTCCGGCAGTCCAAATTGGAGAAGTCGCTCAAGAAGAGGATCCGGCACCGCAAGAAGCAGCTCAAAGCCATCGCCAAACACTCGCGCTCTCTTAAACGACTTCAGAAGTGAGGCAAGGATGCGGATCAGGAGTCGCCCGGATTGGCAGCTTAGCTAGCCCCATCCTTGCTATCGGAGCTAACGGCATATTTGTTTCCTTTTACACAAAAACGTGGAAATTCAATTTTCAGCTCTAGTGCACGAAGAGTATGTGGCAAACACGTGCACTTTACAACACTGTTTGTCCTTCGTATCCCAAAGGACTAGCTTACATTTCTTATCTCCTTTATATGCTTTAAGTTTTTCATGAATAAAGCCTTATATAAATTGAATATCAAACAAACTTCATCTTTTAAGTCCTTTGCGGGGAGCATTATACCTTGGGCAAATATCTGTTATCCTGATAATTCGAAAGTTCGATGGAAAACTGAACAGTTGTCACAGGAGAAGAAAAAGTTACTCTTTTGTTCGTCCTTCCTGTTCCTCACGCATGTATGCAACTTTCCGCAGGAATTGGGCATGGAAAATCACGAATTTTATCCAGTGCTATCCCAAATCCTGCCACCACCCGATCCGCGGACTAGCCCGCCGCTGCCTGGGGTCCTCGTAGGTACCTGCATGCATATCATTATCTCGGGTCTCAGAGCAGGTCAAAGCTAGGCCGCATATAAAGCACGGCCACCCTCAGGGATCTTCACACATTCAGTGAGCAATCGTCATGGCATCAACATCATCATCATCTTCATCTTCGTCTTCATCGCCATCATCGTCTTCGGACCAGATGCCTGTGGAAGTCTCAGTGCCGCAACCAAGGACTGCGTACGCCTTGTTCCTGCACCGTGCCGAGTTGCAACGCAAGCGGATCAACGACAGCAACATTACGCAGACAAAGGTACAGTTAACTATCGAATTGATTGCCAAGCTCAAGCAGAATTTGGCTACAAGCAACTACGAGGATCTACAGGCGCTCGTCCGGCAGTCCAAATTGGAGAAGTCGCTCAAGAAGAGGATCCGGCACCGCAAGAAGCAGCTCAAAGCCATCGCCAAACACTCGCGCTCTCTTAAACGACTTCAGAAGTGAGGCAAGGATGCAGATCAGGAGTCGCCCGGATTGGCAGCTTAGCTAGCCCCATCCTTGCTATCGGAGCTAACGGCATATTTGTTTCCTTTTACACAAAGACGTGGAAATTCAATTTCTGATGCAAAATTTTTAGCTCTTGTGCACGAAGAGTATGTGGCAAACACGTGCACTTTACAACACTGTTTGTCCTTCGTATCCCAAAGGACTAGCTTACATTTCTTATCTCCTTTATATGCTTTAAGTTTTTCATGAATAAAGCCTTATATAAATTGAATATTAAACAAACTTCATCTTTTATGTCCTTTGCGGGGAGCATAATACCTTGGGCGAAAATCTGTTATCCTGATAATTCGAAAGTTCGATGGAAAACTGAACAGTTGTCACAGGAGAAGAAAAGGTTACTCTTTTGTTCGTCCTTCCTGTTCCTCACGCATGTATGCAACTTTCCGCAGGAATTGGGCATGGAAAATCACGAATTTTATCCAGTGCTATCCCAAATCCTGCCACCACCCGATCCGCGGACTAGCCCGCCGCTGCCTGGGGTCCTCGTAGGTACCTGCATGCATATCATTATCTCGGGTCTCAGAGCAGGTCAAAGCTAGGCCGCATATAAAGCACGGCCACCCTCAGGGATCTTCACACATTCAGTGAGCAATCGTCATGGCATCAACATCATCATCATCTTCATCTTCGTCTTCATCGCCATCATCGTCTTCGGACCAGATGCCTGTGGAAGTCTCAGTGCCGCAACCAAGGACTGCGTACGCCTTGTTCCTGCACCGTGCCGAGTTGCAACGCAAGCGGATCCACTACGGCAACATTTCGCAGACGAAGGTACAGTTAACTATGGAATTGATTGCCAAGCTCAAGCAGAATTTGGCCACAAGCAACTTCGAGGATCTACAGGCGCTCGTCCGGGAGTCCAAATTAAAGAAGTCGCTCAAGAAGAGGATCCGGCACCGCAAGAAGCAGCTCAAAACTCTCGCAAAGCACTCGCGCATTCTGAAACGATATCAGGAGTGAGGCAAGGATGCGGATCAGGAGTCGCCCGGATTGGCAGCTTAGCTAGCCCCATCCTTGCTATCGGAGCTAACGGCATATTTGTTTCCTTTTACACAAAGACGTGGAAATTCAATTTCTGATGCAAAATTTTTAGCTCTTGTGCACAAAGAGTATGTGGCAAACACGTGCACTTTACAACACTGTTTGTCCTTTGTATCCCAAAGGACTAGCTTACATTTCTTATCTCCTTTATATGCTTTAAGTTTTTCATGAATAAAGCCTTATATAAATTGAATATTAAACAAACTTCATCTTTTATGTCCTTTGCGGGGAGCATAATACCTTGGGCGAAAATCTGTTATCCTGATAATTCGAAAGTTCGATGGAAAACTGAACAGTTGTCACAGGAGAAGAAAAGGTTACTCTTTTGTTCGCCCTTCCTGTTCCTCACGCATGTATGCAACTTTCCGCAGGAATTGGGCATGGAAAATCACGAATTTTATCCAGTGCTATCCCAAATCCTGCCACCACCCGATCCGCGGACTAGCCCGCCGCTGCCTGGGGTACTCGCAGGTACCTGCATGCATATCATTATCTCGGGTCTCAGAGCAGGTCAAAGCTAGGCCGCATATAAAGCACGGCCACCCTCAGGGATCTTCACACATTCAGTGAGCAATCGTCATGGCATCAAGATCATCATCATCTTCATCTTCGTCTTCATCGCCATCATCGTCTTCGGACCAGATGCCTGTGGAAGTCTCAGTGCCGCAACCAAGGACTGCGTACGCCTTGTTCCTGCACCGTGCCGAGTTGCAACGCAAGCGGATCAACGACAGCAACATTACGCAGACAAAGGTACAGTTAACTATCGAATTGATTGCCAAGCTCAAGCAGAATTTGGCTACAAGCAACTACGAGGATCTACAGGCGCTCGTCCGGCAGTCCAAATTGGAGAAGTCGCTCAAGAAGAGGATCCGGCACCGCAAGAAGCAGCTCAAAGCCATCGCCAAACACTCGCGCTCTCTTAAACGACTTCAGAAGTGAGGCAAGGATGCAGATCAGGAGTCGCCCGGATTGGCAGCTTAGCTAGCCCCATCCTTGCTATCGGAGCTAACGGCATATTTGTTTCCTTTTACACAAAGACGTGGAAATTCAATTTCTGATGCAAAATTTTCAGCTCTTGTGCACGAAGAGTATGTGGCAAACACGTGCACTTTACAACACTGTTTGTCCTTTGTATCCCAAAGGACTAGCTTACATTTCTTATAACCTTTATATGCTTTAAGTTTTTCATGAATAAAGCCTTATATAAATTGAATATTAAACAAACTTCATCTTTTAAGTCCTTTGCGGGGAGCATTATACCTTGGGCGAAAATCTGTTATCCTGATAATTCAAAAGTTCGATGGAAAACTGAACAGTTGTCACAGGAGAAGAAAAGGTTACTCTTTTGTTCGTCCTTCCTGTTCCTCACGCATGTATGCAACTTCCCGCAGGATCGTTGAAAATCGGGGTCCATAGTGTACCCAAAGTTCATTCTAGTTAAAGCCAGTTTTCCATTTTCCGGTCCTTGCCAGCAGCGAAAAACGTTTTACATTATGCGCGTGTGTGTCTCTCAGTGAGAACAAAAACACCAGCAACAACAACAACACCATCAATAGTAAGAGCTAAAGGAAGGGGAACAGCAATTCGGTGGCCCCGCCCCTCTACTAAATTGCACGTTTTGATGCGACGTCGGCGCCGTCGCTTGGAAAGCGCGCTTATGCGAAGGAGGCGGCAGGAAAAGTGTAGCAGAAAACGGGACAGGGGGCACAAAGGGGAACGAAAAAAAGGAGAATGCAAAGTCAAAGGCAAAAACGAAGGCGAAAGCGAACAAATGAAAGCAAAGTGAAGTCAAATTAAATTAAATGACAGATGTCTGACATTCATGATAGTCATGTGTGCGTGTCTGTGTGTATGTGTGTGTGAGTGTGTGAGTAAGTGTGTGCAATATAAACTCATCACACACACACACACACATAGCAGTACGCAGCGTGTGCGACAAGCGTTGGTGTCAGCCATTGTAAAGCGAAATGCACATGCATATGCCCCCAGGACAGAGATGCGCAAGTGACTGATTCCCGCCAAAACTGGCGAAAAAGAAGCTGCAGCTGTTATTAAGCTCTCAATGGCGTTCGATTTGCAAATGTTTTAATGTGGGGATATTTCCTTACTTCTTGACTGAGACTATGTTATGCGATGAATATCGAACATTCACTACAAAATATCGATATATTTTATAGCCTTTTTTCCTCTGAGGCAAGCTATGTTTTCATCTAACGAGCGGGCATCACTTCTGCTGGGCATATGGGGCATGTTTTCGTCTTGTGTTTGATGTTGCAGCCGTTGTTTTTGTTGCTGCTGTTGCAGTTGTTGCTGATGTTGCTGTTGTTGCTGATGTTGCTGTTGTTGCTGTTGTTGTTTTCGTTGCTGCATGTCTGGAAAGTGTTGCGCGCGTAAGCGTAATGAATTAAAATAACTTGATTGCTCGAAATTGAACGAATAGTTGCAGTGGGCGGGGCTTGGCGGTATCTTGACAGGTGGCAGAGGCGCACCGGGAGTCTTGGGGGCTGGTGCAATGCCAGTTCCAGTTGCCTGCCCCGAATGTTGCCCTGGCCTGGCACTCGAATGACAGCCCTTGGGGGCTGCGAGTCGCACACGCTGCCAGCGGAAATTGCAGCTACACACTTGCTGTTTACGATTGTGTGCGTCTCCGCATCTTGTCTCTGTGTATGTGTGTGTGTGTGTGTTTGTGTGTGTGTGTGTGTGCATGCGTGTATGCGTGTATGCGTGTACATAAATATTTACTGAAATTTGTATATTAAGCGACGCCAACAATGGCGCCAGTTGCAGCTATCGCAGCAGAGTTATTGTTGTAGGTCTTAGCACTCGCAGAGCAAGTGTGAAATGGTGCACACACCTATACACCTGATCTGCGTGCAACTGTGTGTGTATGTGCGTTCTCTGTTATGGAAGCTCCAATGCATGAATGAACCCATAGAGAGCGCCAACAGCACAGGCGACGGCAACTTGCAACACATTGCATACAAGCGCTTAAGGCTCTTCTTCAGTTTGTATTGTAAGTTAGGTAGACAACTATTCATTAAGATACAATATATGGAGACAGTGTTCACCGCCTAAGGTGGCTGTTTCGTTTGCGAAAATGTGATAATTGCTTCCCAGCACTTGACTTGCTTTCAAATGAGGAAAACATCAGCGTCATTTCCACTTCAATCCATCGAATTTGGAAGCTGTAATTTAATTTTATCGATACCTCGAGAGGACTCCTCTTAGCGAGGCTCCACTGTGTGCATATTTTACACAAATAAATTTAATTATTTTCAAGCCCTTTAAAAATGATTTAAGGCCTCTTAAAAGTCAAAAGCTTCACCATAAAATGTAACAATAAACGCTCGAATTGTGCGTAAACTTCATGAAACTTCTGAGTCACATACACACCCACGCACAGACACTGCCACCGACACAGACACACGCACACACACACACACACACATACGAACAGATGCACACACATATGAAAGCAAAATTCAGCGTTTAGAATTTATTAAACGAAATTTACACGGTTGGCTGAGTCGAAGTTTTGTGTTGATTGTCCGGGGCATGTGGCTCTTCCGCCCCGCCAGCCACACCATCCCCCATCCCCCCGCTCTGTGTGCATCTTGATTGTCTAGCCGCTTGCTATTGCATAAATAATTATTGTTTAATTTGCTTGACTCTTGCAATGTTTTGCAATGAACCCATTTGTCGGCTGAAGTGCAACGGCCCAGCACCCGGACACATGAGCAGCTGGACGGCCGGATGGACGGACAGATGGACGATTACTCTCGATAGCTTCACCAACCACGTCCACCACGTTCACCACGTCCACCACGTCCACCACGTTGGCAAACTCTGGCAGCGAATTATGCAAATTCTGGGCTCTGAGCACTTTTTAATGGAGATGGCGTGCGAGGCATTTTAATAGAGCGCAGACCTTATAATGGTTTACTTATTATCCCCCCCACACACACACACATGCACACACACATATGCACATAGGCATAATTGTGTGCGGCGTGAGTGTGGCTGTCATGCGGATGAGGTTGAGGATGATCTAAGATGTCTTACCCTGGCCAGCGGCTCCTGTTGTGTCATAACTTGGCCATGCACATGGCCTGTAGCTGCAGGCCGGAGGTTGAGTTCGTCGGGAGGGGGAAGACTCCTCCTGCTCCTGCTCCCCCTCACAATCTGCCTCCCTTCTCTGGGGCTTTGTTTTAAACTATTACTTTGTGTGTGTGTGGCTGGGTATGTGCACAGGTGTGTGCACTGGCAATATGTTTTCCAGCGCAAACAAAAACAATTAAAAGTTTCTTGTTCTCCGCCTTGTGCTTTCTCTCTCACTCGTTGTCCTTCTTTGTATGTTTCCGTCCTGCTCGCACCCTGTGTCTTTCCTTACTGTGGAGTGATTCAGATGCACACGCACACGCACACCCACACCCAGTCTTGCACCCGCACACACGCTTAACTTCTCGTTATCCTTTTCAATAATTGATTTATAAATACGATCGGAGTCTTGACTGCATTAATTGATTTATTTACTTGTTATTAAAGCTGAATCCTTGAATTGGCAATTAATGAAATCAACTTTCGGCTCTCACGTGCGGGATTTCAATTTGATTCGCACCCCGATGGATGCACTGAACGAATCACTCTCAGGACTCAACCGGGACCGCCACTAGGATAAACATGCATTAATTGCCATGTATTTATTTTGCCTTATTTGCCTTTGATGTTATTTTAATACAATTAAATCGCACTTGTTTATAGAATGATACTTTTTGCAACTCATTTATCTCACTCTCTCACTGTCTCACTCTCTCACTGTCTCACTCTCTCTATTGGCCGCTCTCACTTTTTATTTATTAGCCCAAAATTAGCATTTCGAGATAAATGCGACATTTGCATAATTTGCCGGGCACAGCCAAAAAAAATGCATAAAAAAGGTGCGAATTAAAATAATAAAACTTAAAAAAAAAATGGGCAGAAAAAATGAAAATAAAAAATAAAAAATAATTTACAAAATGGGAAATATATAAAAAATAAATTATGTACAATGAATTTCGCTTTATATCTCAATTCAATTCATTTTCCAGAGCCTCGCGTTTGATATTATTTTCCGCGCGTTTTTCATTGCGCCTGCAAATTTATATGAATTCAATCGAATCGGAATCGAAATCGGAATCGGAATCGAATCGGTTTTGTTTTTAATATTTTAATGTTTTCCATTCCCGATAGCCTTTATTAACTGACTGAAATCGAAATGCTTTAATTACTCGCAATTTATACAAATTTAAGTGGCTCCTCTGAGTTCGAGTCTCGATTGAAGGCTAATTGGGGGTTCACCCGGGGGCTCACTCCTCGGATGCTCGGAGCGTTAAAAAGCGCAGGGAGCGCTCCGTTCTTCATCCTGTTTAACTGATAATATGCCAACTTATTGATTTAAGTCACTTCCCGCACACACAGGTCTGTCTGTCTGCACGTCTCCGTGCATGCGTGTGTGCGTGCGTGTGTGTGCGTGTGTGCGCGTGGGTGTATACTTAACACACTAACACGCTTAAATCATTATAGCGCCGCACACAAAAAGGAATCTTGTGCAAACACGAGCCACACACACTCACTCACACACACACACACACACACACATAGACTAACCGGTGGGACAGCCTGACAATGAGTGAGGAGGGTGGGGATCGGGGATGGCTATGGCTTTGGCTGTTGCCTCGACTGCGGATGGAGAATGGGAGTAGAAAGAAAAAGTAGAAAAATGTAAAGAAGTGGAGAAGCGAAGAAGTGGAGAAGGGGAGAAGCGGAGAAGTGGAGAAGGGGAGAAATAGAGGAGCAGAAGTGTTGGGCGTTAGAAGGTGGACGCCAAAATGAGGTCAGAATGTGCACACGCTTTTCGCGCGCACATTTGCGTGTGTGCCAGTGTGTGTGTAATGTGTGCTTATATATGGGCGGATAAGTGTGTGAGTGTGTGTGTGTGTGCGCGCTTCAAGGATACGTCGTTGCAGTAGAATTGCGTTTTATATTTTCACTATTTTATTTTCTGCTGACACATACGAAAGCAGCCTATTTGTGTGTATGAATGTGTGTGTGTGTGTGTGTGTGTGTGTGCGTGTATCCTACGGCTGATGAAACAACTTTTGCCTTACTCGAGTCACGAAGCACAAACGAAACGAAATCACAACGAAAAATCGCCCAAAAACAAAGCAGAAACAAAAGTGACATAAACGAAAAGACGAGAAGTCGAAAGGACGAAGGGTGAAGGGCGAAGGGCAAAGGGGGAGACTACGCCAAAGTCGAGGATTACATTTGCGTGAAAATCAGGCCCAATTGAAACTCTACCAATGTATTGGCTCTTTGTACCGGGCACCAAACAGGACACGATGTTCTTAAACCGTTAAGCCGCCAACCGACGCTTGATTAAACGCAAGGGGGAGCACGGGTAGGTTGTCCAGGGGGTGCAGAAGAGGATTCCGGCGAAGGAGAAAGAGAGAGTGAGGGAGACGGAAACGGAGACGGAGACGGAGACGGAGAGCTGATAGGACCTCGGGGCCTTGGTGGCTCGTTGGTCAACGTGACGTATGCGCAATGTGAGCCCAACACAGGCAGCAGCTGCCTCATTGAGTCCTTTGAGGCATTTCAGGCATCGACCCTTTTAACTGAAGTGCTAATTGCTTGTCCAGGATAACGTGTAACGTATAACGTGCAGCGTGCAACGGGCAACGTGCAACGCGCAGCGGACGGCAGACGGCGGACAGCGGACAGCGGACGGCGGGCAGCGGGCAGCGGGCAGCGGCTAAAGGCTTTACTATCGATACGCCTTTCAACGTTTTTGTTTTCATTTAATCCACTTGCTTTGACCTACGCGGCGCGACTAAAGCCAACGCAAATGTTTAACTTAAAGCGACTGCGTGTGCTGACAGTGACGAGAGCGGCGACTGTGGCAGCGGCAGTGACTGCGACTGCGACGGTGACTGCGACAATTCTAGTTAGCGTGCTAAGCGGCAACAACAACAAAAACAACAACAAGAACCTAAGCAAAGACAACAGAAAACCCAAATACAACACGTCACGCATACAAATATACATACACACACACACACACTCTCCTGCACACACCCGTGCTCTTAGAGAAACGCACGCCAAGAGGCAGCCGTACACACATCTCCATATCCCCATACCCATACCCATACCCACACCCATGCCCATGTCCTTCGTCCTATGTCTATCAAGAGAACATGGACGTGTGGTCTTTCTCGTGGTCTTGTAGTCTTGTCCACACACACACACCCACACACACACACCCACACACACACGCTTACACTGGGTGTGGGTGTAGGTGTGGGTGCTGGGGCTGGGGCTGATGTCGGGGATCTGGGATTGGCCGGGCGATTTGCTGCGGCTTAGCCATTAAACTGTGCGCATTATTAGTTTAAGTTCGTCTGGACTTGGGTCACAACGCCCCGATTAACCGTAATAGGCGTCAATTGAAAAATTGCCACTGATACGCCGCACGGTGTGGTCGATGGCAGGGGTGCGGGTGGTTGGAGGAGGAGTTCAAGATGGAAGTGCAGGTGGAGGTGGGGGCTGAAAGGGAACCTAAGGTTAGCTGCGGACTTGCATAACTGGGGAGATGTTCGGGTCCCTGTACTTGGACAGGGTTAAGATACACACACACACCTACACACACACACACATAGAGATAAGGTGTGTACAAGTGCAAAATTGAAAGTTGAATTTAAATGTAAGACTCGCTTTTAATAGACTTAAATGGGGTATAAGATACATGCGGTATATGTGGATGGTGGATGGTGGATGGGTGGAGGGGGGAGCAGGGGGAGCAGAGGGCAGGGGGCAGTTGCTTGAGGGACAAGTAGTTTATTATTGAAATAGAAATTTATTTATTTTTGAGTGAGCTACACACTTGAAGAAACACAGAGCTGCATCGCATCTGTGAGATACTTTTCAGCTGTAGCTGTAACGGCATTTCAATCGAACAATGGATCTAAAGTCAATCCAAAGGGCGTGAAATTAATTGAAATTTATAAATAATGTAAATAAATGAATCAAACTCTTGTGGACTTCGTTTTTATCCCAGATGTGTATCTAAATAATCAATTGAGATTAAATTGATTGCTCGACGGGGAGGGGGGAAATGTTCATTTTTGTATCCTTAAGATGTTTGTGTGCGCATCAATCTAATAGTTACTTGCTCCTTGTAAATCCTTTTATTATTATTTCAACTTCCTCCCCTTCGTCTTCCTCTTCCCCTCCTTCTGCTTCTGCTCCTGCTTCTGCTCCTGCTTCTTCTTCTTGCTGAATATGGAATATTTTATTAAATCAAAATTGTTTACATTATGCGAGAGGCATGCATCATATTTTGAATTCGAGTCCTTTGATCTAATCTTTCATCAGTTGCGTCTGCTTGTCGCCTGCTGATGTAATTACTTAAGTATTTAAGCTGTGTATCTTACAGATACTTGCAGATACAGAGGTCTGTCTGTCTGTCTGTCTGCTTGTCTGCTGTCCATTGCCCACAACATTAGAGTAATTTGAAGTCGTCCTTCGACGCACTCCTTTGACGCATGTCCTTGTGATGTGTTTGACGTTGACTTTTTGTTTATGTAAATATTTGATGACATTTCTTTGGGGCAGACCAACTTTGTCCCTGCCAAGGAGTGCTCCTTGGCGCCACTTTCTCCCAGTGTAGCTCATTTAAAATTCAATTTATTTTTGGTACGAAAACAAAGAAAGATACAAATTTGCATTACTTTTGGCATTGATTTGCGCAATTGAGGGACTGAGATGCCAGCCGCAAGCCGAGCGGCTCGGACTCGGACTCGGGTGCGGGGTGGCAGGGTGGCAGGGCGTCAGGGCGGTTGGGTGGAGACGAGGTAAGGAGGGCTGGGATACCGAGTCGCTGCCAAAGATGCAGATAGAGACGGAAAGGGAGAGGAGAGGAGGGAGGAGTGGCTGACTGCGGGGTGACTGGGGGGGACTGGGACAAAGTTGGACATGGATTCCGATTTCGGTTTGTGTGGAACCTTTGTAATTCATGTCGCAATTGTCTTAATTTGAAAATTGCAGCTCGCAGCTGTAGACAAATTGTAGCTATGCACGAGCACGCATCTGGCAATGATAATCATGAGATGTATCTGTATCTCAAAGATGCGCAGTCGACGTCGACGATGACAGCGGCTGTGACAGCGCCTCTGACTGTGCCTGTCTTTCTGTCTGTGACTGTGACTGTGACTGTGACTGTGACTGTGACACCGACACAGTCGCTGTCGCCATCGCCGTCGCCTTCACCGTCGCCTTCACCGTCTCCGTTCCACGTCAACGTCAACGTCAAAGTGAACGCCAAGGAGCAGCGCTCCATAGATTTTCCTATCGGGCGGCCCATCGGCTTGCGGAAAACAAACACTCTTTGTGAATTTGTTGATTTTGCAAAGTAACGGTAAACCATGTGACATAGTGACATGTGGTGGCGAGGGGCAGGCGTTGCGGCTAAAGCTGAGGCCACGTCTCGACCTTTGACCCTGCCCCGACTTGCGTGCCCCAACCCAATAAAGCGACTGCACAATTCATTAACGCATCGCAAGCGCGACATCAAATCGTTTACTTCTGACGGCCGACCTTTTGTTGTTCTCTTTGCAGTTAATTAATTTTTATTATTATTAATTTAATGCTGCGATTAGCTAATTGATTTCTCTCTCTCCCCTTCTCTCTCTCTCTCTCTCTCTCTTTAAAGGAGACACACAGTTCCTAGCACACATTTATTTAATATTCACTCCACAATTTTTGACTCTCGTCATGTGACCAAAACGCAGATTCCTCCCCGAGGCAGCTGCAGCTTCGAGTCGAAGCTGACTTTGGCGCTGGCGTTGATGCTGAAGCCCGCAGCAGCAGCAGCAGCAGCAGCGCATAGGCAACTAGTCACTGCTTCGCTTATGTGAACGAACAAAGGCAACATCAGCAACAACAACAACAACAAACAAGTAACAACTTCAACAACAACTAAAATTAGATCACGTGCGGTCTGCGGCTTTCAACCGGGAGCGACGCAGCTTCCGTCAAGTATCCGACTGGATTATACCCTGTAGTATTTCCAGAAGTGACAAATATTATATTTGTTGCTTTGGCTGATCACACATTGCCCTCTGAGCACCCTGACAAATATTTGCCGCGCGACAACCGCCACTCGATTATTTCTATTGACTTTGTCGAAGTGTCAAAACGCCTTTTGTTCTCCCCACGGGGTGTTTGGCCTCCTTTGTTCTCTTGGAGCAGCTTTCAACTCTCCTCTGCCTGCACACTAATTTGCAGTTGGGAACACAGTAGGAGGATTCCCTTTGATACTACGAGAATTCCAGGTGATCATCAAGTGACTTTTGGGGAGATTCAAATTTTTCACTGCCTTTGAAATTGGGGCTTAAAATTTGGATTTTAATTTCGCTGGATGAACACAATTGGAGCTGAGGTACCTTTTTCCAACTCTCCTCCTCCTTCCTCTCTCTCTCTTTCTCCCTCCTTTCTTCTGTCCCTGTCTCCTTCACTTCCAAAGGATAATTTGTTGACGCATAACCTTCAAGCTTCCCCCCTGATGAAGTATTGGGTAAAGTGAAGAATTTTCGTGAGGTCTCAAGTCGCACCCATCCGTGTGTGAACACAGCATAAATTACTCAGTATTTGTGTGTGAGGTGTGATCGCAGCTTAGGCGAAATTGAATTGGAATTATTTTTGGCTCTCAGTTTGTTAACTTTTTATGGTTTGTGCCTCCAATTGGCGGCTTATTAAGTGATCTAACGAAATGTTAAATCGAGTGAAGTGTAAGTAACACTAGTACATGTGTGTGTGTGTGTGTGTGTGTATGTTTGTGTTTATATTAAAAATTTTATTCATATGTGAACATCGTGCGATTGTAAATTAATTGGATTTTTTACCGCTTCAATTCAAATATCTAATTAAATAATCAAATCTCATGCATAGATCTGTTTGTCTCATACATATTATCCGTATCTGTGTGTGTGTGTGTGTGTGAGTGTGTGTGTGTGTGCTTGTGTGTATTTCCCAGTAGCTGTCATTGTTTATTTCCATTTGTTGACAACCAAATGCATAGACAGCTCGGCTAATTAGAGGCTTCAGTCAATTGTTGAAGGGCACACAGGGGGTGGGGCGGGGCAAACCCCCTGCCGATGTGGGGTGGATACAGTTGACAGTTGTATAAAGTGTGTATCTTGTGCTGCGGAGTGTATTGAATTAGCAGCCTGATGGATTCGATGGATTGACATAGATTGTGCGTGGGGAGTGGGCGGGGACTGGGCGCGCTTTAAGCCCAAGTAATCCCAATCTCCCTCCCATTTGGGAGCAAGAAAGTCACCAAATTTTGGGTGCTGCGAAATGGCGATTAAAGTGAGTTCAATTTGTATTTACCGACTGCTGGGTACACATACATTTACATGAGTATTACGTAACTAAATATATGCACACCTGCACACACACACACACACACACACACACACACACACACACACACACACACACACACATAGACACTTGCTGTAGGAATTTTCCTGTTAAGCTTCTGGCAAACATTTGCGCCTTTTGGCCTTGTAGCTGCAAGCGCTGTAATCTAGTCAGTTAATAGAAGATCAACAGCAACAACAACAACATCAACACGCAATTAGGCCAACAACAAATTAAGAAAAAACAATACATATCTCGGCCGAATTCAGTTGCCAACTTAGGCATTCTATTTGCCCTTATAAATCATAAGCAAACAACAATTTCTAATTGCCACGGCAAACAGCTTAAAGTCACAGCCAACTGGCCAAGGGGTAGACTAGCAGATACCCTGCTCGTGTGTTGATAACAAGTGTGAGATGAGGGTGGGAAATACTCCAAGATATGTGAGTGCCCAGCGGGGAGTATTTCGAGTATTTTTCGTTCCCAGAAGGAATGCAAATTTCAGATAAATATTATATATACCTTCTGATATAAGATATAATATATACATGGGCTATAAGCAGATCTGGGCTGAACCCACCAGGAGTGAGACGGGGCGACTCGCTGCCTCCCTCCCTCTCAGTTTCGTCGTTCTTTTGGGGCTCCTCTAATCTAAGGCATTATCTACGGGTAAATAGTCTCCAGTGGTCTGGGCGTCATTGGCAGAGCGACTCGTACTATCAGTGGGATTCAAATATGGCTGGTAAACATTGGCAGCCTTTCGCAATTTCCCGCCAAGAGCCAAGACCGGGCGGAGGTGGTGGTGGGTGGGCAGAGGAGTCACTCCCTTACACTTCCACTGGCGAGTGCACGTTAATCAAGGTGTCGAGCAGCGAGCGAAGGAAAAGTGTCAGCGGTCGGCTGTGGGGGCATTTATCGCGCTGGGGGGTTATTCAAATTGTGTGGGACTCGCATTTTATATAACCAAAACTCGATTTGGATTCAGAATCAAAGTAAATGCGAGTTTATTTATGAATAATGAACACAACTTTATGTGGGCAGCGCGTGAGTCATTCAACTTTATCATCGATCAATTGATCGCGGATCATTGATCAAGCGCAGCTAATCAAGCAATCAAGTAATTTGCTGGCCATAATCACAGACCTCCCCCCTCTCGGTGGGGACCCCCGTCCCATCCCTGAGTGGTACCCATTATTGCCTTAAGATAAGCGACGCCAGACACTCACCTTTGTTAGTGGGCCCGTCAGAGGGGCTTCTGTTATCCGATCGGAGTGTCCGCAGAATTTACAATGTTGTCTGTTTTCCCGATTTCCCGACTCACAGCACAATAAATATCAAGTATATACTATCTGCCTTATCAATGGAGCCCCGAATTGGGCTGCAGAGCGCGAGGATGGACGATCGGTTCACAGAGTGCACAATGCGCTCAAAAGATCCAACAAAGCTCAGACTCAGTTTCAGCTTCAGTTTCAGTTTCAGCTTCAGCTTCAGCTTCAGCTTTAGCCTCGGTTTCACAAGTCACAAAAAAAAAAAAAATAATAATGATGGAAAAAATATACAAATGATTTTTTAATATCGTATTTAGGCTTTAAATTAACACTTCCGCGGCGCGGTTGATCGTTGATTCATTCAGCGCACTTGACGATCTCGGAGCTGAGGTTTCAGATCTCTGATTTGTTGTCCCGACGAGCGGCCACTTCTGCTTAAGTGGATCCAATTAAGTGGCCGGATCTTGGCGAGACCACGATCACAGGAATCTCTTCCAGCCACAAGGCGCCACACGGTGATTAGCCACGAAACCGAACCGAACCGAACCGCACGATCGAGCTGCACAAGCCCAACTGACGGCAACTGAGCCGCCGGACTGATAAGATCTCGGTTCTCGCACGATCGGCGTTCGCCGTTCGCTGTTTGCCGCTCGCCGCTCGCCGCAGTCGGTGAGATGAACGCGAGCGAGTGTAAAATCGCATGCGAGAGTCCCCAAGAGTGAGTGGATGATGGAAGAGCGCGCTTGTGGGAGCCACTGCTGCCCCCGAAGTGGAGCTCTGGCAGGATTTTAAAATAATCCCAGAACAGAAATAAAAAATCCCAGTTTGAAATGAATAAATATTTTTTCCTGAGAGCTTCCGACTTCACCGACTTCGGAAGGTGAAGTAAAGGTGCTCCCTAAAAAAAGCTCAGATTTTGATCGGGTTTTATGGTTTTATAAAAATACTTGAATATTGTAATATTCCAAATTTTGTGCAAGGAGGCAAGGTCTCGTAATCGGAAAGATATTAACGTCGGAAATGAAAGAAATGCTGTAAAGAACCGCAGAGTTGCAAAGTTAAAATGAACAGGTGTTCTAGGTGCAAGTCGCTAGGTCTAGGAGCTGTGGGTGGACGAAATTAGATTCCTGCCCCACGGTTTTTCTCATCGAGGATGAAGCGGTAGTAGGCAGAGTTAAGTTGCTCGAGGAACACAAACGCAAACACTGTGTGGGGGCCAATGCGGCAGAGGTAAGGCGTGAAACCCTTCCACAGGGAGAATAGTCCTTCGTTCTTAACCACCTTGGTGAGCACATCCAAGCCGCCAGAGTATTCGGGCTTGCCGTTGATCACCTTCATTTGCTGAATGCGTGTCTTGGCAATGTCCAGGGGCATCGAGGCAATCGTGGTGAATAGTCCGGACAACATGCTAGCCACGATGTGCAGGCCAAGGCCCTCGCGTATGTGATCCTTGAAGGCGAGCTTCAGTTGGGAGTATGATCCAAGCTGTACCATATTGACCACCATGGCTCGTCCCACAGTTGGCATGCATCCCCGCCATAGAGTCAGCAAACCCTCCTCCTTTATAATCCTTAAAACAGCATCGCCGACGTTCTTGTAGTTTCGTCGCTGGTTCGCGGGCAGTCGATTGTCGGACATCATGCGAATGAGTGACACTTCCGAGGGATTGCCGACTACAGCGCCACATGCGCCCGCCACTATGCCCATGCCCATGCTAGCCAAGATGGTGGGGGCCGCGTTGAAGTGGTTGCGATAGTGTTCCACCTCCATTTGATAGACGCCCATGCGGGTGGTTGTGTATGTGGCTTGCCGTAGGAGGCCAGCGGAGATGCCATTGTAAAAGGCAAGGATTCCCTCGTTCTTGAACACTTTGGCAATGCAGTCAAAGGAGCTCTTGAACTCCTTTTTGCCAGTCAAACCGGACATCTGCATGCGAGTCTTGACTAGGTCCAGAGGCTGCACAATGGCCGATGCCAGCATGCCCGCCGTGCCGCCCAGGACATATTTCATATAATCTGGTATAGTTTTCTTAGCATCTTCAATACTTTGTGGTTCCTCCATGTATAAAATCTTTTTAAGACGTCTCGAATCCAAAAATGTTATTTCATTGAAAAAAAATAAATTTTTTGTTTCCTTGAGTTTTGAGTTTGGAGTCCAATGTTATGTGCTTGGTTGAGTTTCATGCCTGGGACTCGCCTACTAAATGATTAGCCGATAGATAGCCAGGCACGTCAAAGGCGCGATACTAAGAATTTGCCGCCAGGACATTCAAAGCTAATTGTCGCAGGAAGCATTCCCCTTCCCCAAACGGAAGGGCATCCGAGGTTGAGCTCCGTCGCAGCCACTCAGCCACTCAGTCACTCAGCCGCGTTAATAGTTGGTTGCCTTGCGGATTTGGGTCGCCGTAGCATTGATTTGAATTGTGGCAGTTAACAGGGCAGCACCTAAGATCAATTATCGGTCCTGTATAATTTTCCACACATGTCAGATAATTGACGAACTTTTGGCTCAACTCTGGCCCAAGCTTCAGGCCCGAGCGCATCGGAACGCTCGGTCACCCCTGCACGGGGGTAACACCCACGGCAACACTCGCCGCCCAGAAATTAACACCGCCTCCGCTAAAAGGCTCATTATCTGTTTTGGCCGGGCCTTTCATCATTAGATGAGTAAACCAAATTGTTTGCCAGCGGTTCGAACTGCAATTAGAAGACGGCCCAATGGCCCAATGTCCCGATGGCTGAACGGAAGAGAGGCTGTGGGCGGATGGCAGCTGACTGGGTGGTGGCTGGTGGCTGGTGGGTGGTGGGTGGTTGGAGGCCCTGTAATTAGATAGGCCAAAATTGTTATGTCAGACGGTGGCAAAAACCCAAAATATGTACTTACAAATACAAATACAAATACTTACATATCGGCAACTCATTGCTGGCTAATTAAGAACTCATGCGGCAGGCAGCGAGCACGACGCAACAACAACACAACAGCGACTGAAGCGGCAACAACGGCAACGACGACAACTTTCAGCGCGTTGTTGATTTTCGCGTTGTTTATACAAAAATCGCATGCAGCAGTCGAAAGCGTCGACTAATTAGTGGCAAGTGGTTTGTGCCTCGGCTAAGGCAACGCGCAAAATGTAAACTACTTTCGGGCTGAGCCAGTAAAATGGAGGGAAAGGCAAATGAGGAAAATTCAATTCATACGATCGCATGCGAACGAGTGCAAAGGGGCGGTTCAAGCCCCAAACCTCGCTCCAAGTAAAAGTGGGCCAACAACGGCCAACAGCGAGTCAATTGCAGTTGGCAAATGCCAATTGTGAAAATTGTAAATAAATATTTTTACTACAAATGACAACAAGCCGGCAAAACTATTTACGACAATAAATTAGATCATATCGTTGGCCCTGGCGCTGGGCCTGGGCCTGGGCCTGGGATTGGGATTGGAGCTGCGACTGCGGCAGCGACAGCGACAGTGACAGCGACTGGGACTGCGGTTGGGGCGCCTGAGAGACTGAGCACCCGAGCAGCCCTACAAGCGTGGAAGCATGATGAAAAACGCAGCATAGACAGAGCACAGGAACAACAACAACAACAACAACAAAAACTGTGACCATAACAACGACAGAAACAACAACAACAGCAACAACTCTAACTGAGAAAAGGCAAAAATTTAAACAATGACAACAACAAAGCTGACAACGAGATTGTTGCTGATAAGGACAAAAGAAGCAGGCGGGCGGGTGAAGGATGGATGAACAGCGAGAAGAAGAAGGAGAAGAAGTATTACAGAGAAACCGCAGAAATGCACGAACTGAGGCACGCCGAACTTAGGTGAAGTTGTAGTTAAAAGCAAAATGACAATAACAGCTGCAATTCACAGAAGTAAAGCAAAGGGAGGGGGAAGTATTAAAGTATCACAGTGTGAAGTGAGGAATGGGGAATGGGTGATGGGGATGGGGGATTGGGGATTTTTTAATTACACAAACAAAAAACCGAGGCTTTAAGTGGCGAACCGTTAAGAAGCCATTGGGTAGACGACAGACTAAAAGCAGCAATGATCCAACGCAAGCGTCGCTGCAACTGAGAAGTGAAGACAAAAAGACGCAAGTAAATGCCGCAATTTCTGGAGTAAACAGAGCAAGCTGCTAGAGTAAGTAGGTGGGAGGGACGAAGTCAGTGAGAGGGAGGGAGAGAGGTATAGAAAAAGAGCGCCAAGCTCGAGAGTAAAAGTTGAGAGAGCGCAGCGAAAGCTAATGTTTGTAAGTACATATGCAGCGCTCATATGTGTATGTATATATATATATTATGATAGCGTTAGTGTGCATGTGTGCATGTGTGCATGTGTGTTGCGCGCTTGTGTCGCGTCTTATAGATATTAAATTGTTATCAGGCAGCCGCTTAGCATGAAATATAAAACAAAGCACTCAAATGTATGTCAGCTCGTCGAGGCTTTTATTTGATTTTCTCATTAACTGTAAAGGCTGCTGCTGGCTTAGTCGAAGAGTTAACAATGTAATGAACAGTTATTGTTAAACAATAAATCAAAAGCCACGGAGAAGTAAAAAGAGAAATAACAACAATTCTAAACGCACACAAATCGAAAGACTCAAGCAGCAAACCAGCGATCACTCGAACGCGCACTGTTTCTCTCGCTCTCTCTTTCTCTTACGCTCTTTCGCACTCAACAAGTTTCGAACTCGACTCTTGCGCTTTTCGAACTCAAAGCTGATCCAAGCAGCGACTGCGGCAGCACCGACAGCAGCGACAGCTTGCAGCCTAAAACTTTGGTCAATTGTCAGTTAACCGTCGTTTGGCTCGGAACGCAGCGCTCGATCCCGATTTCGATTCCGATCTCGATCTCGATCTCGATTCCGATCTCTAACTCGAACTCGAACTCGAACTGGAACTCGCACCAGATACCGCTTCGCAGTCGTAGCGTCTTCTTCTTCAGCGAAGAACGAACGTTTTACAAGCAAAATAAGAAAATACAAAACAAAGAAAAGCATCGCTATCTGCATTTTTTAACGAATTTAACTTTTCTTTCAATGCCTCTGCGTGCGTTCGTGTGTTAGCATTCGCATTCGCATTCGCATTTTGGGCATTTGTCAGCCTTTCTGCCTCTGCCTGTGTTCGCGTCTCTGCCCGTGCCTGTTACTTGTTACTTGCGCCTTGTGCCTTGCGCCTTGTACTTGCTGAGTGCTCCAAATTGAAGTCGCGTCGTGCATCTCTTCTCCTGCATTTCAGTTTCGTTCAGTTTCGGTCAGTTTCGCTTAGCTCATTTCGGTTCGGTTCAACTCAGTTCCGTTCAGTTCTGCTCGGTTCGTGGCTTTTCTTGTTTCATTTTTTTTCACTTTTTTTTGGGACTTCACCTTCAAGCGATTTGCTTATTGTTTTATTTTTTTATGTGTTGAACGTGTTTAAACATGTTTCAAAGTGCTCGAAAAGTGTTCCAGATAACAAACGACATCATCTCTGTTTGGCGATGTTATTAACATTGTGTTCATAATTCCCCGCGAAGATTCAAGAATACAGCAACAGCAACAACAACAACACCACCAACAACAACAGCATTAGCAGCAGCAGCAACAACAATATTAATAATAATATGCAAATAGAAAGCAACAAATTTGTTCAACACACACAACTTCATCAACAAACGGAATAACTTAACACACACATAGAAGGTATGTACATATACACAGACGTATGTAAATAAGACACCATACATATCCATATGCATACCCATACCCATAGTTGGTATAAATAGCCAACTAGAACTGCATAACTGTTTGATTATTTAATTGGGCTAGAGTAACCTGAACCTGAAGCCGAACCAGAAACCGAACCAGAATCCGAACCAGACTCTGCTAATGAGACCGAGACTTGGACCGTGGCTTAGACTAAAACAGAGACTGAGACTGACTCTTGCATTATGAGCGTCAGTCAGTGGTTCCAATCAGAGTTCATTTCTCTCCTCTCTCCTCTCTCCACTTTTCCCTCATCGCATTCAGTCTCCTCCCCTCCACACACTCACTCATTAATACATTTCTCTTTGGAGATGACGATTTGCATATCGCATTCGGACAGCTTCATAACTTACGCTACTCCCCAATTTTTGTCTACCCCCTCCATTCCACCACAAACACAGTGCCACCCCATCCAGTTCCATCGGAATTCAAATCTCAATCTCTGATTGTGCGCTGGAAAGCTTTTCACGTCCATTGACTGGCGTCTTAAAATATCGACGCTCGTATATCTCCTCTCTGAATGAACGATGCAACCGAAAATAACACTTGCTGCACGATTGAACTTTAAGCCGCATTCTTCGTTTCGCTGTTTCTTGTCTGTTGTCTGTTGTCCGCTGTCTGTTGTCTGTTGTCTCTTGACTGTTTGCTGTTTGTTGGGTCGCCTCTGTGCTCTGGTCGGTTGTCCCCGGTCTGGTCTCGGAACTCGTGTCTGTCTATCGGATGCGAGCGAGGACTGCAACTCTGCGAATGAGACTGACTAACCAACTAGTTGAATGTCCCACTGTCCGGCTGTCCGATGGCCCGACTGTCCAACCATTCGGCCAATCTACCATCCGACTAGCCGACTGTCTGAGTGGCCAATTTTGAGCGCTTCGTGGGAACTCTTGACTCTTGGCTGGCATTTGCCTTAGCGGCACACATTTTAGCAGCCTAGACGAAACTGGCTTTCAGAACAGGAATTTCCACTCCTACAACAAAGCGCAGTAATTGACATTTTTGAGTAATTGCAAAGAGTTTTCGGGTTTTCGGGTTTTTGGATTTTTAAATTCAAATTCAAATTTCAATTTTCAATTTTCTTTGATTTTTAATCGTCAACAATTTGGGTCCGCTCTCCTCCCCCATCCCCCTTCCCTCTGACTAAGTTAGACTAGGCGCCAAAAAAAAATGGATTGCTTAAGAAACAGTTTCTAAAAATAAAGTGGGAAATTCTAGACAAAGATTTCCGGTCCAATGAGCGTCACCTTCCTGGAGCTTAGGGACCTTGGCTTGGGTGGCGTACGGGGCGGTTCAACGGTCTCGGCGGCAGGCGGGGTGCTGCTGAATCTTGATTTGGAACTGGTACTGGTACTGGTACTGGCACTGGCACTGGCACTAGATACCGAACTGGTGCTGGAGTTCTTCCGGCGTCGCAAGCTGCGCAGCTCGTTGCACAGCTGCTCCTTGTAGACTAGCTCCCGCTTGCACGCCTGCAGCTCCTCGACGCTGCAGTTCTTCAGGTGGCGAATAGTGCGCGAGACGAGGCCGTCGATGATGTGGATTTTGGTCCGCGAGAGACGCGTGGGCTCCGCATGCCGGCGGGTCAGCTCGCACTGGTACTGGAACAGCAAGTAGCCCACGCTGGGACGGGCACCTCGACGGTGGTTGGCGGTGTGGTTGTTGGTGTTGGTGGTGCGTTGTTGGTTCTCCATATCTGGTAATTGGCAGCGGTTGTTCGTCCTACAGCGATGTGGTGCTTCAGCGAGTGATGAGTGATCGGATGAGCGATTGACTTGTAGATGTGACTGCTGAGCAGTTTGCGATGTGAATGATGTCCTGTCGCACCTTACCAGGATTATTTATATCTGAGGCGCTAAGGTGAGCGCCTGCCTCTGGCTACCTGGCTACCTGTTGACCACCATAACGGTCAACATGATCCTGTGACCTGTTTGTCGCGTAATTACCTGACACCAAAGTGACACCTTAAATCCTTCCTGGACTATCCTGGGTAAAACCTGATGACCTTCGTTCTCCCTCCCTTCGGTGTGTTGCAAACTCTGATGCAAAGTTGCTAAATGTTTGACATCCTTTGCATGAATCTGTACACACATGCAGCGACATGCTTTGCGGGGGATGCCTATGATTTTCTGCTCCTGCGAAAAAATATCCTGATTTCAGTTTTTCACAAGTTTTTCACATTTCTTGAACATTTCCTTCAAATGAATTATTATTTATTTTCGATCTAAATTCGCACTCCCAAATTCAACTCCTACTTTAATTTCCTGATTACGCGAGGAATTATTGGATCCCGGAACTTTGCTCGCTGCCTCCCAGCGGAAAATTCCCAGCAGGACTATATCTCCTTCATCCAAATGCAGTCGGATAATTGAAAAGTTCAAAGCTCAAGTCTCCCATCTTCCAATTTAAAGTGACCTTCAAGAAAATAGCAGGAACTCGGATATAAATTGTGTGGGCCACTTGCCCCAAGCAGTCCGAGTGCTCGTCCTTCGACGTCTAAGGATTTTGTTTATTTTTCTTAAATAATTATTTTCACTCATTTTAATTGGCCCCTTGAAGGCATTCAAAGTGCAAGATTTTCAAGTAAATTTCAACTTAATTATCATAAATGCTGTAAAGTGAGTGCGATTGCGAGTGTAACTGTGTGTGTGTGTGTGTGCGTGTGTGTGTTTATGTGTGTTAAAGAAAAAGAAAATTCCTTTCTATTGTTTTTCTGACACTCAACGCTAAGCGTTGCGACTTGTCCAAATTCTTTGAAACATTCATTTGCTCAGCAGCTGCATAAAGTCTCTAAAAATAATAATAATAACAACACCAACAACAACAACAACAATAATAATAATAATAACAACCAAAACAACCAAAACAACAACAACAATAATAACCATAACAATTATAACAACGAATAGCGACCCTGAGCATTTCCAAGTGAAAGTCGAAGCTGAAATTGAAGCTAAACTTAAGGTTGAAGCCAGAGTTGAGGCTGAAGACGCAGCTAAACCCTCGGCTTCGGATACGTTTGTTTATGATGATCTCTCGAGTGCTCTGTGTGGCCCATATATGTATAAATAAACACTGGCTCGTATATCATATAAATACTTGGACAAATATATTATAATACTTCTGGGGCGTTTGGGTTTTCTTTGGCTTTGGCTGTGGCTTTGGCTTTGGCTGTGGCTTTGACTTTGGATGTGGCTTTTGTTGGCGCTAAATGCAGGGGCCTACGGCTCCAACTCCGACTCTGACTCTGACTCTGAATGTAGCTGTGCCTACGGATGTGTGTGTATGTGTGTGGCTGAGGACAAAGAGCTGGAACGACCCAGAAACTCAGACAAGTCCGAGATGGATGAAAAGAGCAAGAGACGCGATGATACAACAATCATTTTGTTGACTTGATTATAATGATTGTCTGGCAGTTGGCCGAGAGGAGATTCATATGTCTGGACGCGCACACCAATGGAAGCGGCAGTGCAGGTCTCGACATGTGTTGGGAGTAGGGTTTAGGGAGGAGGGAGGTGCGCTGAGCGTTGAATTGGAAGCTGTCTGCAAGCTGTCAAACGCAGCAATCGCTGCCCGCATCAGTAGCTCGCCCCTGGCCACTGTTTCGGAGCTGCCTTTGACCTTTGTTACCTGCCAGAGCTGCGACCTTAAAATGAAAGAGTGTGCCCTCCCGGCCCTTTTTCCCTACCTCCCTACCTCTCGTCCCACTCCCTGCCTCGAGGCAGTGGGATGACGGTGAGGTAACCGGAGATCGTAAAACGCTGATGCGCCGCATTTGCTTAATCCGGCGCGTGGTCTTTCCCAACTCCTTAATCCGGCCCCGAAATCCTTTTGTTTGTCGCTATTCCAGCTACTAGTTGTAATTATAAAAGGATTATGCCACATATGACGTGGCCTATGACCGACCTCGCACCGCCATTACCGCTTGCCACCGAACTTTAATGAATTACCTGGAAGTGAGCACCAGGAATCCAACCTTCTCGGTGCTGTGCAAATTCCAGGGATTTTATGGCTTACACAATTTATCTTGCTATGGTAATGAGCTCACACACACACACACACACACACACACTAGCACGAACGTGTATGTCATCTCAGCAAATATTGAGGAAAATGGCCAACGGACAACTAAAACAAATCAAACAGAGTCGAGCAGAGAGCGTGAAGTTCGAGTCGGAGTAGATCCTTGAGAGGAACTACGATGGGTGTGCGTCGCGTTCGTGGAATTGGTGAGACGAGAAGGAGTTCTTCTGTTTCTCCTTGGAAAAAGTCAGAAATCGAATGCATATGTGGATGCACATTAACAACGACTGCAGAGCCAAGTACCTGATGCTCTGATGCTCTGATGCTCCGATAGTCTGATGCTCTGATGCTCCGATAGTCTGATACTCTGTACTCTGTGGATTGAATGCCAGACTCTGACATGGAAATCTCTGACCTGTTCTCCTCCTCGCCCGACAAGCTCGTTCATGCTCCGTTGCGTGCACAGATGGCGGATTTGCCGTTGGGACTCGGTGATGATCACGGCGCTTATTTGTACACATTATGGATGGCTAACCTCTGGAGGGGATTAGGCCGGATTAAGTCGCGAAATATTTTGGCATAAATATTTACAGTTCCCCAAAGTGCGCGACCTGCGGTAACAGGTAGCAGGTAGCAGGTAGCAGGTATAAGCCCGCCGCCGCTGCCGCTGCCGCTGCGCAGGTACGGATCCAGGTCAGAACGGGAAAGTGGGAATCCATTTCAGGATATAAATGCCGCAATCACTTGGCAGAGAATCAGTTAAGCATCGATAGCAGTCGCAGCCACAAGACAAGTCGAAAAATGGAGCAAGATAAAGTAGTGATACCCACAGTCTCGTACCATCTGTTCCTGTACCGCAAGGAGCTGTCACGGCGGAATGCACACCAGCTGCGCCTCTCCAGAACCAAGATCGAGATCACGGACAGTCTGATCTCGCGGACTGTGCGCAACATCAAGACCTGCAGCATGGAAGACCTCAAGGCGGTCAACCGGGAGCTCCAGTTCAAGCGCAAGCTGAGACACAATGTCTCCAAGCTCCGCAAGGAGGCGAAGCAGAAGCAGAAGTAGAACGCCCTCCCCGCCACCCCCGCCACTACACGTCACGATGTGTGTGGATATAGAGTTTGTTTTTTTTCGGATTAGGAAATGTAGAATACAATCAATTATATATAATAAATAAAGCTTTTTGTAAATAAATTCTTGATAAGGTCTTCTGATTGCACATTATAATTTGAAAACTTGTTAATTTTATGGTCTATAAAGAAAAAAGCTGCGAGCCATAAAAACTGGTAGCTGAATCAGCAAACGGCACACAAAGCCAATATGTAAACTTCTCTGGCTCTGACGCGGATTGAGACTCAGCCTCAGACCCTGTCCCTGTCCCTGTCCCAGACTCTCCAGTTGTCCGGCTAGCGGACTTGGACTCGAACTCGGAATCGGACTCTGACTCTGACTCGGACTCGTACTCGGACTCGTACTTGTACTCGGGCTATGGCTATGACTGTGGCTGTGACTGTGACTGTGTCTGTGTCTGTGTCTGTGGCTTTGGCAAAGCGAAAAAAGAGGAAAAAAGTAGTTTGCATTGAACAAAAGTAAATGGCTAAAGAGCTAGGCAAAATGGATTTTATGTTAACGGCAAAGCAAAGCCAAAAAAAGCTAAAACGAGCTGAAAAACAAAAAAAAGCCGTCAAAGCGGAGATACACAAAAGCTGAATCTCGAGCTGCTCCCCCGGACGATCCGCCGAGGTGGCAATGCCTCAGCGTTTTTGGTCCGCTGCTTAATTAGAAATTGAAAATGCAATTAAAAGCGCAACGCTGTCATTTTATTAATATAACTGAGTCTGTATGGAAATATGCATGTGTGTGATCTTTGTGAGTGCACCCCCTGTCCCCTGTCTCACCTGTATATTATATATATTCGATATGTTCCTTTGGCTTGGCTAAAAGAGCAGTGCCGAAACGAGTTCGTTGCATAAATTAGCCAAAGCTGAAGCTGAAGCTGAAGCTGAGGCTAAGGCTGAGGCTGAGGCTGAGACTGAGGCCGAAGACAAAGACAAAGCGGCAACAACATTCGAGGAGGGGGGGAGAGAGCAAAGATCAGAGTTTACCAAGACCCACAATAGTCAAAGAACAGCTCGAACTCGGGCCAGGCAGAACTCGGAATACTCTTTTCCCAGCTAAATGAAGCCGCTCTCATATCTTGGCACTGCTTATAGTCAGCTCTGTGTGTGTGTGTGTGCCTGGCTGATTCCAAGTGTCGATATACTCGACCGAAGGGTATCAAAGTTAGAAACTAGCATCAAAGTCACGAAATAAATAAAGAGCAGTCGGCGTTAACAGCAAACAGTTTTTGGTTTTTGGTTTTGTTTTTGTTATTGTTTTTATTTGCTGTTGCCTTTGTTGCCTTTGTTGCTTGTGACTTCTTGGAGCTACTGCAAAATTTATAACGTGACATTGTTAAATTTATGTGGCCAAAATGTTGTAATAAAACTCGAACTCGAACTCGAACCCAAACTCGATAAAGCCACGGATCGGGCAAAGTCTCAACGATTCTTAGCGAGTCTCTGGCCGCCCGAGCCACTGGCGCCAGCACCAGAAATAATTGCAGATTTAAAGCTGAATTCCAATTCAATAATTGACTTAATTATATTCTGTGCATAACAAAAGATTATATATCTATATAGAAGCCAGTCCCCAGTCGCTAGTCCCCACTCAATGGCCCGCAGTCCCCAGACCCTCAGACCCCCAGAGCCCAGACCCCCACAGCCCAACTCTTGGCTATCAACTTTAAGCCCTCTGTTCGCAGTTCTGAAATCTTTGTTCCCTGTTCCCTGTTCTGGGGCTCAACTTTTGAACTTTGTTGACCTTTGGCAAATATTTGGAAAACAAAAAGTTTGCCCCGAACTTATTTCTCTTAATTAATGTCCTTGATTTGATCCATCGATTGGTAGCAGGCAAATATTTTTAATGATTGATGTTGCAATGGAGCTCCCTCCCCCTCCTCCCACCTCCTCCCTCCTCTTAAATCCCCATTCCCAAAGTAACTGTAATCTATGTATTTATATAGTATTAAATGATTTGTTTTCATTTGATGATGGAATTATAAAAGTCGCAAGTCGCAAGTCGCAAGTCGCAAGTCGCAAGTCGCAACTTGCAAAGTTGAGAGCTGGAGCTGTAGCTCTGATGTCTTATTGTTGGCCGTAACCCCCCACATCAGCACCCCCCTCTCTCCTGATATCCCTTCCAAGTCACCTACGATGTATTGAAGACGGCGACAGGTCAGCTGGGGACCGGGCAGTAAGCGGGCCGCTCAGCTTGACAAATGGGAGTTTTTTGTTTTTTGTCTTTTGTTGATTTACTTTGTTTTGTTGGGTTTCATTTTGTTTCGTTTTGTTTTGTTTTCTCGCTGTTGTTGATTTGAGGCTTCATTGTTGTTGCTGTTGCTTGCAGGCTGGCAACAAAATCATCAAATCACGATTTGAGCGCCGTTTGATTGACATGCAAGAAAAGACACAAATATAATAGCAGCAGCAAGAACAACAGCAACAACAACAACAACAAGAACTGATTGTTCATAATTAAAGCCAAAGACCCGGGGGCAACAGCATTTCGCAATGATTCTGTGGCAAGTGGCAAGTGGCAAAAGACAAAGCCGAAGCACCAAACGGCCAGCAAATTATCTCAGGCCTCAAAACAGAACACACACAAACGGTTACAAAGACACTGCACACACACCCATACATACACACACACACACACATATACGCAAACATAGAGATACAGACACATTGAATTGATATCAACCCGCATGTCACGCCCCGAAAGACAAGAACAGAGCAAAGCGGAACAGAGCAGAGCGGAGCGGAGAGGCGCGGAGGGTGGAGGCGAGTAGTCGGCTTATTAACGCATAATTAGCATATTTAGTCTTGCTCTAAGATTGCGCCAGCTTCACCTCCAGATGCCCCCCTGCATCCATGCTCAGCTGGGCCCACCACCCACAACACCCTCAGCACCCTCAACACCGTCAGCCAACGAACCTGCCCCAACTTGTGGTGCCTCGTTGATATTTGTCGATTTGTCACACAATTTCAGTTGATGCCCATTCCCAGTGGTCATAACCGTCTCGGTGTGCGCGTCACCTCCAGCCACACCAGTTTCAGTCCTCATCATCATTCCAGCCTACCTCCTCCCCACTCACTTTCATCCCCCCCTCCCCCACCGTCCTCCATCCACAATCGACGGAACGCCTCCCGTGGTCAATGTGAGCTAAGCCTCATTTAGTTGCCGCAGTCTCTTACTTGAACCAATGACCAAACCAGCGACCAGCCACCTGCCGCCCACCTACTAACAAAGTTTACCTACTCTTTGCTGTTGCTGTTGTTGTTGTTGTTGTTGTTGTTGTTTCTACTGCTGCTGCTGCTGCTGCTGCTGTACCATTCACTTTATAAACAACATCAGCAACACAAGAGCAACGACGAAACGATAACGACAACGACAACAAACAGCAGACAATTGTCGCTTTGACATTTAACTACAATTACTTTTTAGTGGTCTTTCGTTGGGTATACCCTGTGAATGCGCAGCTCGGGTATGACCATTCCACAAGTCACTTTAACCGACGAAATATGAATTATCCTCCTTACGCTCTACATCCTGTCTGTTGAGTCCGAATGCAACTACAGATGTGAGGGATTTGTCTGGATTTACCTGAATAATCTTAATCTCAAGCATAATCAGTGACTGACAAACTGACAAGTCGACCCACTGCCTCCTGACGCCTTGCAGGGTATCCTTTGGACTCAACGTCGGAGCTCAAGTTCGTTTTTCATCGGTTTTGTAGCTGTCGTTGTGGCTGCGACATTTTGGTCTCTCGAACCCCTCAGGCTGACTCTGCGTGCGTGTGTGTGTGTGTGTGTAGCTATGTATAATTTTGAATTTCTGTATGTGTGTGTGTGTGTGTCTTGGCCATAATGAAACTTGTTCTAATTAAAATATGCGCACTTTTTCAAGGTGCTGCCGGCAATTAAATTGAAAATCGCTTCCAGCGTCCGAACAGCTGACCAGGCCAGACCGACCGACCGACCGACCGACTGTTAGCCAGGCCAAAAGTAGAAGGTAGAAAGCCGTGGCGCACGCTGAATAAATCAAGGTAAAAACCGATCGACAGTCGATCGCCAATCGAACTCCAATCGCCAGCTAATCGGGCCAATGACAGCCGTGAAAATCACTATTAATGATCAGCAGAAGCGAAGGGATAACTAATTTGGACCGAGGAAAAGCTAAGGTGCCACAGTGCCAAAGCTGAGTGGGAAGCAGGTCTGGGTGAGAAGGCTCCACGGTCTTGGAGCTGGAATCGACTACACAGCTCGAACCTCTCTGGCCAAATGTCTCTAAGGTGTGGCAAAGGCAACGGCAATGGGAACTGCTATTTGCCCGCCCAATTTGGATGTTGGGTGGGCGAGGCCGTGGATGGTTGTCGGCCAGAAATGCCGACGAGATACCAATGGAGTCGGTGGTGCCAGTGCCGTTGCAATTGCTGTTGCTGTTGCTGTTGCCGTTGCCGTTGCCGTTGCCGTTGCTGTTGTCGGTGGTGCTGGTCGTGGGCCTGCGGCCCTGGTCATAACTTTGGCATTTGCCATATTTCCACACGGAGGGAGGCCGAAAATGTCGCCCAACTTATGGACTGATGGTTAATGGCAAAGCTGACAGCTGGTGAAGGGGCAATGCATGACTCGCTGCATGCTCTTGGTCTTGGTGTTGGTGGTTCCACTGGTGTTGGTGTTGACTGTGCGTCTGCGACTGCGACTGCGACTGCTTGCAGCATGTGGCAGCATCCGAGCTGCAATTGAAGCGTTTCAATTCTTATGCATGCATTGCATTTGTAGCTCATTTACATTTGTGGTTGTTGTGACTCTCGTTCTTTGTTGTTGCAGTTCCTCTTCTTCTTTTGGTTTGGTTATAGTTGCTGGTGGTTTGACGTGGTGGTTGCCGCTGTTGCCGCTGCTGCCGCTGCTGCTGACGGCGCCTGTAATGCAATTTGCTGCAAAATGAAACCGAACAAACGGAGCGCTGAGCATTTTCCAGCATTAAATTTAATTTTATTAAAAAACTTTTTGCAGCCACATGCATGCATGTGTGTGTGTGAGTGTGTGAGAGTGTGAGTGTGTGGATGCGGGTGCTTGTGCCGCCTGGGAATGGCTGCCTGTGTTGCTGCTGCTTTTGTTGTCGCCACATGTTGTCGACGTGCATGTTGCTGCCGTTGCAGTTGCAGCTTGCAGTTGCAGCTTCCAGTTGCAGTTGCTGCTTGCCTTCTTTTTGTTTTATTGCGGTCTGTGCAGGCGTGTCGAGCTGAGCTGCCTCCGCCCGCCCCTGCTCCGATTTCCCTGCCGCTTCGATGAATGCGACACTCGCTGCAAGCGAGATTTCCCAGCTTTTCGTGAAGCCTTGCCTCGAACGAGATGGAAATTGCAACAATTACGTTTTTGTTAACTTTTTCTTCTACTTTTCCGCTTTGTGTGCTTCGCACTGCGCCCGGCTGCTTGCACTTTTCAATCGCTATCGTTATCGTTATCGTTATCGGCTGTCATCGCTGGCTGTCGTTTTGCATATTCATTTATGCGCTATCTTAGGAATATCATCAACAGCAGCAGCAGCAGCAGCAGCAGCAGCAGCAGCAGCAGCAGCAGCAGCAGCAGTCACCACAGAAGCAACAGCAGCAGCGGCAACTACCGTAACAGCAATAAGAAAAACAGCAACAACAGCAGCAACAACAACAACGGCAACAGCAACAGCAGCAACATCGATGATATCGCAATGGTTCTCATCATCATTTGCATATGTTACACTTTATTTATTGTGTGCATGTGTGTGTGTGCATGTGTGTGTGTGCATGTGTGTGTGCATGTGTGTGTGTGTGTGTGTGTATGTATGAGCGTGGTTGATGTTGTGGTTGCTGCTCTCTGCTTGCTGCTCGCAGCATGGCATTACAACAGACACACATACAGGCACACACTCGCACTTACACTCACACTCAAAATATAACTCATACGCAGCGTTAACCTCGCGCTTTCTTGCTCGCATTGTATTTATGGCAGTTACGTGAGACTTTGTTTATGTGACAATTGCTTTTTGTTCGTTATATATGTATGAACACACACACGCACACACACACACACACACAGCCCATTTATATGTACATTTTGTGTTTCTTATTATTTTGCTTCTGCTGTTTTCCGCTGCCGCCTGCTTATTTTCCCTTCAGTCTTGTTATAATTTTGATTGTTTGCTTGTAATTTATGTCTGAGGATTGAGCAAGAAATTTGCCAGCGACGTTTATTGGTTAAGTGTTTATTTTTTTAAAAATTTTTATTTTTTTTTGTATTTTTGTATTTTTGTATTTGTGTGCTGTTGCCATCTTGTTTTCATAGTGAATCACCCTGTGATATCGGTGGCTTACCTGCCTTGGGGGAAGCCTCTCAAGTGCACCTCGAATCGTTTCACTTCGATTCAATTCGTTGCGTAGGCCGAGTAAAGCGCAAATCGTGTGTCATTCTCTGAGGGGGGAATTTCTCTTATTCAAGATTTTATCGGAGTTACGAAACTTCTTCAAAATGTGAAGCTCTTGAGAAGTTTTCGAGCACAGACATTCGGTTCACTTTTACTAAGGCATTTCCCGTCACTTTTATTTGCTTCCTTTGTTCGGCTCCAAATTACGAAATATTTAAACTCATTTCTGACTTAACCATTGAGCAACCCTCGCGCTTTACGTGTTGCCTCAGTCGTTGCCGTCCCTCAGTTGCATCTAGAATAATTCAATAGCCTTGTCTTCTCTTTGGCTCTTTGGCTCTTCGCTGCGTTTTTGTTATTGGTCAACAATGGGCTGGGGCAGCAGGAATATCATTTTCGCATTTTGATGTCCGATTACATTCAAGCGGCAACAGCAACAACAACAACAGAAGCAGTAGCAGCAAGAAGAGCAATAACTAGAGCAGCAAAGCATGACAGCAACAATGCAAAGGTACAAAGGCAGCAGCAGCAGCAGAAGCAGAAGCGGCAACTATTATGACAGCAAATAACTAAGACAACTGCAATTTGTTGCATACACAATAACAGATACACATACACACACACACACACACACACACACACACACACACATTGAGTGTATAGGAGTACTTAAAGCGAGAACACACTTAGATACAAATGTATCTGGAAAACAACTGAATGCCCGCTGCCGCCTTGGCGCAAAGTTGTCGGCTATGAAAAATGGATCTGCTCCAGAAGATTTCAGTAATCTCGTTCGTCACACTTGGCCGCTCAAGTACGAATTTATGAAGCCCCATCAGAGTCATCCACGTCCACGTCCACGTCCCACTGGAGCAATGGACGGGAGCAGTGGATTGTAGTATGGCTCTCATATTGGTGTTCGTACTGGAACTGGAACTGGAACTGGTACTGGTACTGGTACTGGTACTGGTACTGAATGTGGCTATGGCTATGGCTCAGCCCAGGGCCAAGTTGCCTTATGGCCATAGACTGATAGACATTGTTTACATGCATCGGTAGGGCGTCCGCGCTCAAAGTTTTATTAACTTGTAACGCTTGCTGCCCGAGATCTCGATATGGAGAACTTTGCCAAGAAATGCGCTCAAGAATGTAACGCGCGAGTGGCCAAAGTGTCAGCCGTATCCGAGCATCCGAGCATCTGAATACCCGACCGTCCGACCATCCGACCATCCGACTATCCGACTACCCAACTATCCGAGTTCCCAAGTGTCTGTAAAGTTGCATGTCTCCATCTACTGTCCGCCTGCCCCCCACTCCCTCTCCATGCTCTCTCTCTCTCTCTCTCTCTCTCTTTCTATCTCTTTATCTCCTAATGTGTTGCAGGCTTAACAGATTGCATGGGATTTCCATGGTGGATGCAACAATGCCCCCAACCCAGAGACTCAACAATCAACTGAATGAATTGGTGAATTAAAGATTGCCGCATTTCATTTGCATGGCTGGCGACTTGTTTCCAAATCTCAGTCAGGGCGCTGGCCAAATGACTTCGGCTGCAAATCAGCAACCAAATGGGCGTTGACTCTTTCTTCTCTTGTGCCCCTCCTTCACTCCTCCGCTCCTCTTCTCCATTTTCTCTCCTCATCTTTCTCTTTCTCCTCTCCTTGGGCCACCCTTAAACACTGCAAATGTTGAAAGCCATATAATTATTATGACAATGTCGTCGTCACCATCATCATTATTATCATCATCATCATCATCATCATCATTATCGTCATCGTCGTCATCGTCTTCATAATCATCCGCGGGCGTAATGAACTTTTGCGAAAAAGATATCCCATTCCCCGTTGCCTTGGACATATTTTTCGAAAGGGCCAACATCTTATCGCAATGCATGTATCTGAATTGAGAGCCTACCACCCCGCTACCCCGCCACCCAGCCACCCCACCATTTCACCATCCCCCTGCCCTGCCCTGGCCCCCTGCCATCTACCCAACAAACCTTTGAATTGATGAAATGTCGAGTGTTACCTATCCGCCAGTCCCGCCCCGTGCCGCCCCGCCTCGCACCTCACTGCGTGGAGAGCGTTAAACGACGCCCATTGCCATTTTGGCATTTTCCGCACAGTTTTCAATTAATTAAATGAAAAATGGTTTTCTTGTTGCGCCAGTTTTTATGCAATTTACAGTTTTACAATTGACGTAAAATATAATTAAAATTGCTCATGCCCGAGCGATAAAGTGCGACGGAAGGCAGGACAATAAAATAAAAAGCGAATTAGTTGCATTCCTCAGCAAGAGCTGAGATACCCTACAAAGGATTCCACTTCCTCTTAATGTGTGGAAAAATTCCAAAAATAATTGAATTTAATTTCTATCGATTGACAGTGAAGCCTAGGACATTTCGACCACCCCGAACACCCTCCAAAATCCACTCTCAATTTTAACTACGGAAAAAGGATCCACCGACAGGATTGGAGTTGATCACTCGCAGAAGCGTCATCATACCTTGTGTGATCAATGTCCATGGAGAGAGTATGTAACAAACAGAGAGTTCGCTTACAGAGTCAACTATTTGACTCGCTACTGAATACCAACCGCCCGCCTCTCCCCGCCCACGCCCCCACTCCCGCCCGCTTCTGCCCCGGCAGAGCTCAGTTTTTTAATCGTGTCCCATTGCGCATACACAGTCCCTTATCCATCGACCATCCACAGTTCACTGTCCAGCGTTCCTCATCCTCGTTCGTTCCCCGTTCCCTGTTCCCTGTTCCCTGTTCCCTGTTCCCTGTTCCCCGTTCCCCCTTCTCCATTCCCCCTTCCCTGTCACTTGCCACTGAATAACGTATTCAATCAATGAATTGCAGACGAAATGCAAAATACACTTTTATTGCGTTTAACAACAAATCGAAAAGCCAGCGCACAGGACGAAATCAAAAAAGTCAGTGGATAACTCGACTAATGGGCTCCCCGCAGGAGCCGTGACAAAGAGCTGAATGCTCTTTCTGTGACCTCCGGAGCACCGAAGTGGACAGAAGTGAATCCCATGAACATCTCTGCTCAGATGATCATCGGAGATGAGCTAATCAAAGGGAACGACTAATTTTCTATTCTCCGACCAGCTTCATCGCATTGTCTATTGTTTCCCGACTAATGAACTAATGATCTAATGACGGAACCGGTTCTGAGTCGTCATTGTTCTTTTTTCTAGTTCTCTATTTGCGGCATTTCGCTACTTAAGCAAATTAAATTGAGCTAAGATCTTTCGTTCTTGATGACAATCGTTGCTCTCCCGCCGTTAATCATATTTCTATATCGTCTATGTGTGCGTGTGTGCGTGTGCGTGTGTGCGTGTGCGTGCGTATGTGCGTGGTGAACGGTCAACGGGCTCTTATTTCCCATCGATGATGTTACGTGACATTTGCGCGGAGACATTCTGATGGGGGCATTAGAGGTCCACAGTTACGGACAGTTATGCGTATGGCAAGCGACTGATTTGCATAGATGGGCGGCTGGATGGAGATGCCGCCACCGGAGGCGGGGATCCCTCCGGCATCTTCAGCCTCTTCTCCCTTTCTCAAAGTGGTCTGTCTCCGTAGAGTTCTGTAGAGTCAAGATGCGAGGCACGCAAGATCCATCAGTGTCCCATCGTAGTCCGACTCCGAAAGGGCATTTGAATGGTGCAACACACAACAAACGCGCAACATTTCCATGCGTCGATGTAAATGCAATAATGAATATTTGTTGGCTTTTGTAGTGCAATGTTTTTTGCTGGATACCCTGGGAAAGAGCTGCATCCCCGCGGGGTATGCCCCGCACTGGGAGGTCGCGAGAGACAGGAGGAGGCGAAGTGAAGGGGAGACTCGCAGGGAAGAGCAGCTCGTACTTCTTATTTGGCTCTGTATCTACCCTGTATATCCTTTCCCTCCTTTGAGGGGGCAGAGTCAATGCTGAAGTCGTGCATACCCCGTGCCTCGTTTTGTGGCACTGTGAATTTGCTTGTTGCATTCTGCGGCTGTCAACATTTGTTGTATGTTCGTCCATCCATCCGTCAATTTGACTGTCGCTTAGTCTATTTGTCCGATTGTCTCTGTGCCTCCCCCCGCTCCTCACTGTCCCCCTTTCCCTCCTTCCCATCATAGATCTCTATTTGCTGATTGTTTTTCGCATTTAATTTTGCATTACATTTTGTTGCCTTGTTGCAACTCAGATTTTTGCTGCCAGAAATGACAAAAGCGAAAATGGTAAAAACTACGGACACACACACACACACACACACATGCACATAGACATACACGTACAGAGCACACCCATACCGTTGGGTGAAGACATGCAGCACACAAAAAAGGGCGTGGCTCGTTTCGAATGTGTTTTGTCTGTGTCTTTGTTTATTCATGCAAAATTTTGTATGCTTTGTGCAGTTTTTACTTTCACTGCTCGTTAAATTGTAAAATAAAAAGTATGACAAAAAGTGCAACAAATATTTAAATGGACCTCGCCGACCACCCACTGGGCGCCTGTTGAATTGTCCCCACAGATGGCGGATTAGATGGATTAGCCACCTCCCCACCGGACTCACCCTCAGTCTCATACCCAGTCTCAGCCTTGGCCTCAGCCTCAGCCTTAGTCGCAGTCTCAGTCTCAGTCTCAGTCTCAGTCTCAGTCTCAGCCTCGGTCTCAGCCTCAGCCACAGGCTCAACCTCATTATCAGCATAATTACTGTAAATGACGTTGATTTCTAAAATTTTCCTAATGAAGCTGGCGAATGTAAGTGCACTTAACTGTAATGCTGGCCACTGGCCACCGGCCACTGGTTACTGCTTACCACTTACCACTTACTCCGCTCGCCTTGCTTAGCCATGGCCATGGCCAACTGCGTGGCAGTGGCTGTTGCTGTTGACTTTTATGATTATCCATTGCATGGCATTATTATGGACGTGTTGGAAAATCAACAACGGCAAATAGAAAACGCGCCAAGCAGCAAGAAATCCAATAGAAAATCCCCCTTTCTTTCCTCTGGCGAGTGCTGCTGGTGAATGAAGTGTGTAAGGTGCGTGGATGGAAAAGAGGAATGGGAGCAGGAGATGGAGGAAGAGGCGGAGGCGGAGGAGGAGGAGGAGGAGGAGAAAAAGAAGGAGTCATCGTCGGTGGGGAAGATGGTGCAGGTGCGTTGGTGGGTAAACAGACGGTGCTCCGCAAAGGTGATCTATGTGCGTATGCCATAAATCGTGGCGACAATAACAACACTTGCCACTTGAGGCATGCAACCTGCAGCTGAAGCTTAAGTCGAACCTGAACCTGAAGTTGAAGTTGAAGCCATCGTTTCAGCTAAAGCTAAAGATGGCGATGGTGATGGGGACGAAGATGGACATGAACGGGCGGCGGGCGATTTCACTTGAATGGGAGACCGGCCAAAGAATTCGGATTCGCTCCTCTATTGATGTATTTTTTTCTCCCTCCCTCCCTCCTTCTCCTTTCGCTCGCACTCACGTATGTGTGCAGTCATCCCCCGTCCCGAGCCACTTTCTAAGCATCAGCCAAAGTCCCATGTCCCGTGTCGCATGTCCCCTGCCACATGTCCATTGCCTGCTACCGATTTCAATTGTTGCAACATGAGAAATGCGGAGCTCCGCAATGTTATCATCGGGAGCCATTGCCCTGAAAACCCACATTTATTTGCTCTTACAACGTTTGAAGCTCGTTCCGATGGTCTGCGGTCCTGGCACTGCCGTAGCCCATCCGTCCCATTCGACCCAACCGTCCCCATCGTCCCATCAACCCCATCATCATCATCCAGCAGCCACTGCTCCCCCCACTCACTTCCCCACATCCCCCGCACATCCTGGCGATGTTAAGTGTCGCACACAACTCATAAAAAGCCCATTTATAACTGTTAACTTGGTACAAAAGTATTTACAGACGATTTAGCCGCTCACCGAATTACAACCAGCGCACAATTGCAATTGTTTATTTGTTTTGCTATTGCCACGCCCCCTTTACCAAACGGCCCATCAGCCCATCAGCCCATCAGTCCATGAGGCCATCCGACCATCAGACCAATAGCCCACACATCCCTGGGTAACCCCTTAGGTTCACCCCCACCAACCCCACCACCCTCCACCCACCCAATGCTAGTTGCTCGCTTCTGTGGCAATAAAAAGTATTATTGTTTGTACAATGTTGTTTGTTCGTTGTTCGTTTTGTTTTTGTTATTGTTTTTTTTTTGTTATTTTTGATTGTTGTTGTTGCCGGCGTTGTTTTTGCTTGTAAGCTGCTATTGTTGCTATTATTACAGTTGTTGTTGCTATTGTTTAGTGGCCAGGCACGGCAGCAGCTGCTGCTGACACGCACAAAATGTCCAATGCAACAACAACAGCAACAACAACAACAACAACATCAACTCAAGTGCGAAAAATGCCAGTAAATGTTATATAAATACATATACACTTTCAGACAATCAGCACACACTTACACACACTCGCACACACTCGCACACACTCGCACACACTCACACATACAAATATTTATCGTTTTGAGAAATATTGGGCTTTGTTCTATGGGCGACTGAGCAACATAGGTGGCGCATAGTTTAAAGGCAGGTGATGGCAAATGAGAGGGGAGGAGAAGGGGCTGCCCCAGAGGATGGAGCACACTACTCAGTACCTGTACAGTAAGCACTAAGAAAGTGTTACTTATACGCCTGGAGTGGATCCTTTGCTCTACCCCCATAGAGTAAGCAAAATTCTACTTTCTTCAGCTGCCTTGGAAATTGAGAAATTAGAAAAAGAAAATAAAGTGGAAGACGAAAATGAAAACGAAAATCAATAAAGAAAAATCAAAATCAAAATCAATATTAAAATAAAGTTCGAAATACATTCACTCGACTTATGGAAAGGTAGTCCAGCTTTCACATCTTAGGTTTGAGATTTCTGATAGCCGCGATGTTTGCTCACTGCTTCCACATTATCGATCAGAAAGACGTTGAGAATCGGAGGGGTGGCGACAGGGGGAGTGCCGGACAGGGGGAACGAGAGCGGGAGATAGACAACATGCTGTGTCAGTCACTTGCAGCTGTGAGATTCGCATAGAGAGGCGGCTGCAGCGTTGCCACTAACCACCGCTCACCATAGGCGGCTGTCACGCTTTGTGTTTGCTTTAAACTTGCAACGATTACCGAAAAAGCAGAAAAAAACAGACAAGAAAAAAAACAGAAGAAAAATAACAGAAAAAACAGATAAAAGAAAATACAGAAAAAACAGAAAAACAGAAAAACAGGGGAAAAAAGTACAATAAAAAAAGAGTAAAAAACGAGAATAATATTTGCATTATATTTTATCTGCTGTCGTGCAGGTTGAACATCATTCGTGTCTGTGTGTGTGTGTGTGTGTGTCAATGTGTATATAGATATGCATGGAAGCGTGTGTGCGTGTGTGTGTGTGTGTGTGTGCACATGCACACAACTAAGGGAATAAGTTTTGGAAAAGCATTTTAAAAGGCATTAAATTTATATCGGCCTCTCCGGCCATTGTTGACTTTTATGCGTTCGGCTCTCTCCGTCGGCGCTCGATATTGAATATTGATTTTAACAAAAATAATAACTAACTCTTGCTCCGCCCCTCGGGCTGTGCTTCGTTTCCTTCTAGGATTGCGGCGGGACAACTGAAAAGCCAAACGGCCGATCGATCGATATACTGAGTCAGGTGAGTGCGAATACCAAAGGGGAAAATCTCCTCTTTTTTTTTTTTTGAATGCGTCTTCCTCCTTGTCCGCTCCTCTTTCTCTTTCCCTCTCTCTCTCTCTCTTTCGCTCTCTGCTTTTGTTGTTGTTGCTTTCTTTCTGTGGTGCTTATTAAAAAGCTGGCAGGCACTTGAAAATGGTAAAACCGCATGCACACACGAGGCTGCAGCGGCATTTTTCAAGAATTGGGACAGCAAGACGCATAAATAACCCAACATGCCAACTGTAAGATAGAAAAACCCAAGTGAAGCCAAACCAAACCAAACGAAACGAAAGCTCGGAAAACTCAGGCCAGCACTTAGAATAGCAAACAAACAGGCGGCGGCAGCGGCAGCGGCGGCGGCGGGGAGACAAAGTCTGTGGCAGGATTAGAGGAGCGGCGACTCAAGGGTACACGGTGTGGGCAAGCGGGTGGAGGATGACACAAGGTAAGGTACAGGGCGGAGTAGGCTTAGGACTGGGGCAGATGGGAAAAGGGAAAAGGGGATAGGGAAAGGTGAAGGGAAAGGTGAAGGGGGAGAAGCATTGCAACTAAATACAAGTGCGTCAGTGCTAAGATGAGACTCAAAGCGAATCCCTCGCCGTCGATGCCCAGCCCCCTCCTGTTCCTGCCACTCGATTGCCAGTGGCATTGGGCATAAAGAAAGCGCCTGGCAAACGGATACCGGTTCTTGGCAGCGCAAAGAGACATTCGGACTGGTTTACTTTTCCGCTGCGAAGTGAAGTATGGGGCACAGAGGAGTGGGGACAGGCGAGCTCTGGTGTATGTGTGTGTGTATGTGTGTGTGTGAGTGAGTGTGACAAACAAAGCGAAAAAAGCCCGTGCGAGAATCGCGCGAAACGTCAATGGACAGCAGGGCAGCTGGGACAACTGCCACAACTGCAACAATCACAGTCAAGCGTCCCTATGGCAGCCCTAGATGTGGCCTAGGCACACCTTAAAGACCAACAATTCTTTGGTCAACCTCTAAATTGGTAATAGTTCACATTCTGAGAAACACCGACAATTTATTTCATATTAAGTTGAATAATGCGTACCGTTCCCACATAGGCAGCGTCCACTGTATCACTCTTTGCGTAATGGCTGCACAAAATTGAAAAACTTCAACTTTTGCAATTGTTGTTGCCATTGTGGTTTCTCTAGTTCTTCTCTTTGCTGTTGTTGTTGCTGTTGTTGTTGTTGTTGTTGTTGTTGTTGTGGCTCCCCTGGTTTTGGTGGCTTGAATTTGTCCACTTTCTTGGACGTTCTTGTTTTTCGATATGTCAAACGTCGCTGATCCCCAGAGCACGCCGAGTGTGAGGCTTTGGACAAGGCACAGAGTCAGGGCTCCCGGCTCCTGGCTCCCGGCTCCTAGCTCCCATCTCCTGGCTCCTGGGCTGCCAACCAACGGTTGCAGGAAGTTCTCGCTGAGTTAAACGTTACTTTTTGAAATTAGTTAGAATTTTTCTTACCTACGGTAAGAAGTAAGTCTGAATTTGAGGTGTGGATGCATCTTGAAGTGTAACTAAAACTTGAATTAAAACACGGACTAAACGTTTAATTGGGAGCTTTGGCTGTGCCTCGGGCCTTTCCGATTTATGGATCAATGCTTATCTTCACAGGCGCATGTGAGATGTTGCATCGATGCCAGGTAATCATCTTGACCAGATCTCCCTTCTTGATTTCATCGATTACCAGCGATTGCTTGGCTTTCACTACTTTTTTATCGGAGCTCATGCCGAGTCCAATGTTCTTCTTCTTGCCAATCGACTTAAGTGAATGGGGACACTTCTTTGTCTCGGATACGCATGAGCTCCTGGTCATGATGCGACCCTTAAGTCGCTTGAAGTTTCTGGGCTGCCCTTCGGCACTTCCAATTAAGGATTCTAGAGACAAAATTTTTGAGAAAGTTTTAAGAAATTGAATATTTTCTGGGGTGGGTGAATACAAAAAAAAAAAGCAATTATTTTGAGTATTAATTTTAAAATTGTTGAAAGTGTTTTTCCAAAATTTTTTAGATGTTACTCGAAGCAAGTCGTAAGTTGTTATGAGACTAGAAGCTCGCATCGAGTGAGGCCTCAAAACTGAAAACTTTAAAATCCAAGGCTGCTGGGACTGCACAGTGAAACATTTTCATTTTTTGTGGAGTGTGTGTGAGTTCCTTGGCATCATCTCAACTTTTATATCCTGCAATTGTCTTACTCCCCACTCCACTTCGGCCACACGATTTCCTTTCTCGCCTCCTTTCCTCCTCTCCCGCTATGCCAGATGAAAGCGTATCTCTGGGGTCCATCTAATCAGACACGGGAAGTATTAACAATATGGCAAATAAGAAATCCTACGGATCGGCAAAGTGCAAGTGGCCCTGAAATGTGGCTGGCGGAGCGCTCTGCGTGTTGCATGCCCCATGGCTGTGGCCGGCCATTCGCAAATGCGCTTTGCATGTCGCTGCTAATTGGCAACAGTTGTCGATGGAACAGTTTCTCGCCCTCCCCCCTCTGCACCTGGTTCTAGCCTCCTTTCGTTCGCTTCGACCTGGTCCGCATGATTAATGAACGCCGTTATGCTTTTACGAGCAGAGGCTCTCATCGGCAGCAGCTGCCACATGTAATTTAGGCGCATGCGCCGCTGCCTCTGGCCGGGCCGTTGCATAAGTCCGCGTCGTCGTTGTCGTTGTTGTTGTTGTTGTTGTTGTAGCTTTGATGTTGTGTTGCTTTAGTTGGCAGCACCTCCATAAAACTGCGCACAAGAAACAATAAAACACCAGCAAATTAGAAATTACCTTTTATGCGCAATACGAGGGAAACACACACACACACGCACAGCTTAAACATAGTATACACACACACACTTGCACAACACGTACTGAAATGGTAACAAATTTACACACAATGAACACTTGGCAAACCAACCAAAGCCTAAACTTAGCGTCCAAAGGGGCAAGGGCGGACCTAAGAGGTAGCTGGGCCTTCTGGCAGTGCGTGAATTACGTCAGCCATCAACCAACAGCCAACAGCCAACAGCCAACAGCCAACAACCAACATCCAATAGCCAGCAGACATCGGACAACAGACATCAGACAACAGACTTCAGCTCATTACGGTGTCTTAATCGGAACTGTATTTTCCATACACATGCGGAAATCAAAGTGCTCCCTAATGGTCTCTGGTCGCCCCTAAGACACAACCTCAGATGCCGATGCCGATGCAGATACAGATACTGGCTTAAAGACAAACACAGTTACACATACAGATACGCACACAGATACAGACACAGATACAGACACAAGTGGATCTTCAAGTGCACGCATCCGTTTCGCTACTTTGCATGCCAGTGGCTGCTGGGCGGTGAAAAGCTGCTTATGCATAGATCTTGGGGCTAATTATCACACACACGCACACACACAATTACACCCGTAACATATATGCAGAGCAGACACATATAATTCGCTTGTTGATTGTACTTACAGTCGGCTAAAGCTCAAAACTTTGTCAGTTTCACTTGCATTACAATTGTGTAAAATTTAACTTAAGTGACCCCCGCCTCCACCAGCTTCCACCAGCTTCCACAACTTCACCCCCTGCCACACTGAGGCCAACCACTTCACATCCCCATTGGCCACAGTGACCCCTTCGCAGTCGAAGGAACAAAAACTTTTGGTCTGCTACAAAAAAATGTATTTTTCGAAACTGAAATTTCAACTGGAAAACAAGATAAAATTATACAGATAGTAATACTCGCCAAAGGATATTCTATTTGCCAGGATGTAGGGTATATCCTTCTCTCATTCGCCACAACTTCGAAGCAGCCGTCAATTACTGAGGCTCTGAACTTTTCATCTCCCTTCAAACTTGAATAAAGCTCGTCTGGGCTTGAGTTGAAGATCGAGTTGGCCCCCAGCCACGTTGCCTGTCGTGTCTGCGTACAGTTCGGACAAAGGTGTAGGGTATCCTTGTAGAGTCATATGCATGCGACTTTCTGGTATAGGAAGTGCACTGAGAGGCTGCGAGCGGAGCGCAAGCAAAAACTCTGTACATCAAAATGCACATAAATAATAAAAATAACCAAGCGAGGACTAGCAACAGGAACCTGGATAAAACAACGGGGTTGAGTGCAAGGACGAGGGGTGCACTTTTCCTGGGAAAGTGGAGGGGCTGACGGAAGATGGGGGCCGAGAAATTGTGATGGGGATGGCGGCTTTTGTTTCGACAACTCGAAAACTGTTAATAATAAAAGCGTTGCAAAATTATGAAATTAATTTCGGATTTTAATTATGCAACAGTGGCTGCAACATGTAAATTGACCAGAATACCGAAAGTTGCCAGTTGCCAGTTGCCAGTTGCCCGTTGCCCGTTGCCAGTTGCCAGTTGCCAGTTGTCAGTTGTTGCAATTGCTGTAATTGTTGTAGTTGTTGTTGTAGTTACCACTTGAACAACTTTGAATGTGTGCGTGTGTGTATGAGTGCGGTTGTCCCCTGAGAGCCAGGAGGAGGCAACAGGGGAATTAAGGCATAAGCAAACGAGGAAGTGACGAGGTGAGTGAGTGAGTGAGTGAAAGAGCGAGGACGCGAGGGCGGCAGGGAGCGGCAGGGCAAGAGGAGGCTTAATAATAAAGTCATGATGCCCCTGCAACGCATATGAATAGGTGAAGTCACCTGCACGCAACTCCCAAAGTCGTAAATTCCTAATTAGCATGTCGAGAGATGTCTTGATTTAGTTTTTAGCACAAGTCCGAAAAAGACCGAGGACCGACAAGAGCGACGCCTGATGAGCTAAGAACATAGAGCAGAGATTAGGGACGAGAGACAAGAGACGGGAGACGGAAGACGGGAGACGGGAGACTTGAGACGATAGACCAAAGACCACAGAGCGGGGGTCGGAATGGGACGGAATCCGATGAATCTATTAGCATAGCTCTAATCTCTGATGGGAATTTATTACTCAATGTTTTAGCTATCCATTCTTATGGGCATACTAATAGCTCTTTCTACTAATTCCTATAATTTTGAGAACTCTGGCAACACCCGACGACCGCTTCAGTTATTCAAACTAAAGCCCTATAATTAGGTGCTTAAAGGGCATTATTAGTTCGTATATGTGTTCGCTCCGGACCGCAGCTCTTGGTAGGAGAGTGTGCGAGGGGAGACATTAATGTTCCACACGCTCTTCAAAGCAATCCAAGTGTTAATCGTCCAGATTCGACCGGCTGACCGGCTGACCGGCTGACCGGCTGACCGGCTGACGGGGTGACAGCAGTGCTTAAAGTTGTCTACAAGGAATAAGAGAGGGGGTCAACGGGGGCGTGAGGGGCAAGAGGTAGGGGGACGCAATATAGTATGAAACTTCAGCTCCCCAACTTATTATCGCACTGTTTAATAGGCTTAATTAATGTCAACTGCTGCCCTTTGGGCTAAGAGAAATTTTTGGCCAAATCGAAAGTTTCGGCCATTGATTGGCGCGCTTCGCTGCATGTCGAGTGGAGGAAAACTTTTCTGATCGAACATTTGTCGAAATGCATAAAAATTAATTAACAAGCAGCTGCCTTAGCTCTTCCTCCTGCTGCTCCACCCCTCCCCCATTGCCTCCTCCTCTTATTGCTGCTCAGCTGCTCGGCTGCTTACTGACTCTGAAGAATTATTTGAGGAAAAACAAAAGCAGAAGCAGAAACTGAAGCAGAAGCAGAAAATGAAGCAGAGCCACTGACGATGGCGATGACCATGTCCGAGACGGAGGCGAAGGCGGAGGCGGAGGCGGAGATGGAGATGAAGATGAAGATTGAGGTGGAAATGGAGGCGGAGGCAGAGGAATCAGAATTTTTAATTGGCTTTCGGCGCTGATTTTCAGCGTCCACTTAACACCGCACAGTGGGGCCATTCCATAGATGTAATTCTTGAAATTCAGCTGAAAATAATTTAAGAACTGCATTCAGCTCGGACTCGAAGTCAGATTAAGATTCTTTAAGATGCCAGGGCTGGAGGTTGGCCTCAGAGCCACCAAGCCCTGGTATCACCCACAGACGCCCGGCATATGGAGTGCGTCTCTGGCCACATCCGATCCGATTACATATCATGTATGTGGTTACCACTCCCAAGGCAACGGCTCAGTGTCTGAGTTCGCCTTGAGCGACGGTTGCGATTTCAAGCTTCTTTTCGTTGGGTGGCAGAGAGAGAGAGAGGGTATCGAGTCGTCGGCTTTTGGCAAAGGCGGCGTCTATTGTTTAATTTTATTTGTCTTGGAATGGCTTGCGGACATGAAGCTCCACTGTACTTAGTTGGCATCTCGTCTCGCATTTAAGCCTAATTAACTTTCTACTTAGTGCTCAGTTTTCAGTTTTCAGTTTTCAGTTTTCAGTTTTTAGATTTCAGTTTCTTGTTGCCTCCCAGTGAATGAATCTTCAGCTTGTCTTGTGTGCATTTTGCATTGTTTGTTTGTTTCTCTTGTTGTTATTTCTTCTACATTGCTTTTGTTGTTGTTGTTGTTGTTGTTGTTGCTGCTGCTTTGCACTGCGTCAACTTCTAATTTCATTTGAAGCCTCCGCGTCCGCTTTGATGCCACGGCCAAGCGTTGAATTCTGCTTTCAAAAGTGGCAGCAACCAACAAGGTGAAAAGTAGGTGAATGTTAAGCAGCGAGCAACACGTCGGGAGCGGTGCACGCGGCTGGGGGTAGGGGAGGTGGAAAACAAAAGAAAAACGGCAACAGCACTAACAATGGCAAAGAGTAAACAACATTTTAACGCAAACAAAACAACACACACACACACACACACACATTTACACTTACAGAAATATATATGTAAAAGGAGTCAAAGCGCTGCCGTGGTAGGTGGAAGGGTATGAAGGAGGGGGAGCGCGCAAAAGGGTTATACAACAACAAGGAGAGTCGCCAAAAACAAAAGACAAACAAAACAAACATATCAACTTTAAAAGTTGTAGCCCCTTCCCCTCCAACACCGTCCCTCCCATCCACCGCTCTGAGGTCCAGTTTTTTGTAGTTCTTGTTGCCGCTGCCACCGTAGCTGCCACTGTAGCTGCCTCTGCCTCTGCCACTGCCACTGCTGCTGATGGCGTTGATAAGTTACCTAAGACTCTAAACTCGACCAGCGATGGTCGTCGTTGCCTCTGCCTTTGTTTTAATCGTCCGCCCGCCCCGCACCCCTCGGCGGGCACTCCTCCGGCCGGCCTTTCTTTCGCAGCACCGGAAGTGCATATTAAATGTTTTTAATTTCCAGTTCTGCACAACTTTGAAAACTGTTTGTAGAGCACAAAACAACAAAATAACAAAAACAATTACTGGAAAAACGAGCAAGAAAAAAATTATATTCCAGAGGAAAATTGAGTTTGGCGCGGGTGAAAATTGCTGCCACAAAGTAGCGCCTTCCCGCCTCAGCCCCTGCAGCCCGCACACTTCGAGGTGCACAAATTTTAAATTCATATCCCAAGACTTTCATGTCTTTCGTAGTTTTCCTATCGATTTCCCAATCCCCAAATTACCGAAAAGCAAAAAGTTCGCTTACAAATTTCATAATATGCAAAAGTTTCCCAGAGAACGATTGCCCGAAGTATCGGAAAAATCTATCGCTGGCTTCCAAGAGCTGCGACCCAGCGATTTGCCAGTCATCGTGCTCGCCAGGTGCACGGTGATTCTGCCAGAGCCCAGAACCCAGAACAAAGTCTCCATCATCCCATGGCAAGTGGGACCTGAGGGAGACTCGAGATCCGATCGGTTCTTGGACGGCGAGAGGAGCTGATGGAAATCGCCTGCTGAATCTTCGAAACGCTTTTTCAATGGGGACGAATTTTCACATTTAAATTGTAAAATTGTTGACAGCTTAAGCGTGACTAAAGCGATTCATCGCCTGCTCACGCGACCATCGCTAAGCTCGAGTTTCGATTCTGCAACAGCGCGAACTTTGCTCGTCGTCTTCGCGTCTTGTCCAATGCTGCAACAACCTTTGAGGCAGCGGCAGCGGCAGCCACTGCAACGGCAACAACCTCGTGGAGGGCAATACAGCACCAACCACAACAACAACAACAACAAGGTGGGGTATTCACCTCTTTTTTCTCGGCCTTTTCGCAATGTTCGTTTGTTGAGTTTCTGTGTGATTTTTGTTTCCTGTGAGTGACGCGTTTTTCTTCTGCAGTTGCTGCTGCCGCTGCTGCTGCCGCTGCTGCGGCCGCTGCTGTTGCAAGCCTAAAAATAAATATTTTAATGTGAGAAATTTGATTAAAGGTTTTTTTTTTATTGAATGCAACTCTTAATTTGCTTTTACATAATGACCTGGCCATAAAAATAAATTACAATTTACGTGTAACCACCACCCCCGACCCCCGACCGCCGACCCCTGACCCCCGACCAACGGCAATCCCCGCCACTCAACGTCCCCAGCACTTTTCGACTTTGACATTAATCGTCCGCTGTTTGCATTGGCCGTGAAGTGTTAATGACGAGCTGCACGCTGGGTGCCTGTCCGGCGAGGCGTTACCTGGTCTGCGGATGGCCAAGAGCTGATAGCCGAAAACCGAAAGCCAATTTGCCAAAATGCAGCTAACTGCGTTTAGCGTCCCCTAAATAAATATTCGTGCAGTGCATTTGTCGCGTTGGCAATAAATTTTCAATTTTAACGATTCGGTGAAAATGTCACACAGATTACGTGACTTTGATGCGATTGACATAGTTGCGAGATTTATGCGTGAGTTGCAGTGAAAACCAGTGTACCAGTGCCCAGTGACGAGACTCGAAACTCCAAACTCCAAGCCCTCAGGCCCCAGGCCCCAGGCCTAAAGACCAAACCCTATGCCCTATGATTGAGGCCCTAGGCCAGGCCCGTGGACCTACGCCCAAGGCCCTCATGACAGGCCCCCGCTAGCGAACGTGCGTTGCCAGCAATTAGAAAAGCGACAGCGGCAACAGCAACAGCAATGGCAACAGCAACAACAATTGCAGGTAGACAGCAACGGCGCCCACAACGACAGCTAATTTAAATGCCGCGTGTTTGCCCAGACCAGACAGTTGGTCGCTCTGGTCTGGTCGGGCTTGGCTTGGTGTGGTGGAATGGCAGGGAATGCTATGCCGTGATGGGGACTGGGCGCTACGAGTGAAAGATCACGACCAAAAAGTTGGCGGAGTTGCCAGCAACAACAACACGGGGCCCCCACAAGACCAACAGCAGCAACAACAACAAACAACAACAACGACAATGTTGGGGGCGGCACATGAAAGTTTATGGCGTCGGCAAAAATTGTTTGGCGCATTATTACTTCTACCCTAGGAATCCAGGGAACGACTGAACGGGTGTTCAGGTGCGTCAAGGTATCTCATCCACGTCCAAGCTCTAAGTGTGACTCATCGCGCACGAAGTGAGCGGCAGGAGGTTCCCAGTTCCAGCCCCCGGCTGAAGGTGCGTTCAGAGGGGACTCATTTCAGATTTCAGAGTCTCTGTTCCAAGTGATTGGCCTAGTGCAGGGTATTTGCTAGTCCATCACGGGTCGCCCTGGACTATTTCGACTTGTTTATTATCTCGCAGTGCAGCGAAAAAGGAAAGCGAAAACGACGTCGAAACCAAAAGCGAAACCTAAGGCGGAATGGGCGCACGGGCAGCTTTGGAGAATTCTGGGAAAAGGGTTCTACATATTTGAGATGGTTGACAGAATTGAAAAATTTTATTTGACAATAGATGAGAATTTAATATTAAAGATAAATATAAAAGGAGCGCTGCGCAAGGACGAGCTCCAGCAGCGACCCAAAGGCGAATTTGTTTTCGTTCTTGCGAAAAACATCGTCATATACCACAGGGGGCTGCCTCCTGCATATGGCTGCTCATGGCTCAAAGGTTGAAAAGATGCAGCAGCAGAATGGCGTAAACATACATGGATGCGAACACAAACACAGATACGGATTCAAGGATACAGACACAGATACAATTGCACTTAAAATCGAATATCTCGATACATAATGGAAGTGGATTCATCGAGGGGAAGGGATTTGCCATTAGTTGCATTTTCACACAAAATTCTGTTTTCATTTAGGTATAAATCCTCAAAAGATACGTTTACGTAGAATTACACACACACGCACTCGCACACACACACACACACACACACTCGCACTTTCCTCGAGAGATATTGATGGAAAAAAAGAATTTAAAGCGCTGCTAAAAGTTGAATCGATTCGCCCCTAGCCACTTGCCAGTTAAGTTCCGAATGGCCGAATGTAGGCAGGAGGCGAAGGCAGAGATTAAAGGCAAACCGTTAAGCTTCCTGTTTGTGTGTGTGTGTGTGCTCCTTTTTGGGATGGACATTGACTGGTTAATGTCAGATGCGTATAGCTGCCTGCTATTTGTATTCCATTAAGGTTTCAATTTGTCGCCGGGCACTTTTCTAATTTTCTTTTACGTAATGCAAAGAATTGCAAATGTCGAGTATACGCCCCGTCACTCCAGGCACTTCGGCTCCCCCTGTCGCCCTGTCTCCCTGTCGCCTGTCCCACTCCTCCGTCTCGTTGCCGTCACTTCTCCCCCGGCTGCAAACTTGTTGTTTGCCATTGCGATTATTTTGCCAATTTGAGCTGCAGAAAGAGAGGAGGCAGCAGAGACAGAGGGGGCAGCGGGGGCAGCGGAGGCAGCAGCACTTGTGTTGCATTTGCATTGCATTAGCTTTCAAGGGTCTTCCCCATCTTTTCATCTCTGCATCTCTGCATCTCCCATTCCGCAATGTCTGCCCCTTGTTTCGTCTTTCTTCTATGTCGCCCTCTCCCTTCATCCCGCCCATTACCAAATGTTTTAATGTGTTGCGGCCGCGTTAAGCCATTTGCAACATTCTTGTTGCGTGCCGCGGCGCGCTCTGCGGAGGGGCTCCACTCACCGACTCGCCAACTCACTAACTCACCAACTCACCGAGTCACGGACTCACCAACTTTCCGACTCGACCGCACGCCTACGCTCCCCATCGTCGGTCGCCCATTCCCCCGTTCGCCCACTCACTCATTCATGCATTCATTCAGTCGTTTATTCAGACACTCATGCAACTTTCATTCATACAAACAACCATCGCTGCCGTCGACATAGTCATGAATGCAATGCCAGTGAAAATGAGCAGGGGCCGAGGGAGGCTGAAGGCGTGTGTGCATCTATGTGTGTGTATGTGTGTGTATGGGGATGGGGAAAGGGAAAGGGAAATATTTTGCAAAATGAATAAAAATCTTAAGTAAGAGCGAAAAGGCAGAAATAAAGCATGCCGTACACACACACACACACACACACACACACATACATATACCAATCCACGCACACACATGCGGAGGGATAGACGCCTTTGTATGGCAATGCCTTCTACCAGACACGTACACCAATTCCAGACACAGACACAGATACAGGCAAAGGCACAGACACATATACAGATACAGACGCGTTCTTCTCCGCTCTGGAGCTATGAGCACATTTTTCTGCACAATTTATGCCTTTTAATGAAAATGAAAAACAAAACAAAAAAAACAGCGGGAAACTGAGAAAATAAAATACTGGGAGATAAAAAAGCGCTCAACACGCTAATAACTTTTAAAAGCAAATGTGCAACTGCCTGCCAGCCTCTCTGTGCCTGTGCCTGTGTGTGTGTGTGTGTGTGTATGTCCTGCAGATATATGAACACAGTCGATCTCATATATATATGTATATGTATAATAATATGTGTGTGTATATTCATAGTGGTGCACAAGTAACACTCAGTGACTCAACGTCACCCCCCACCGCGTGCAGCCCTTTGGGAGTCTCTCCTCTTATTTTCACCTCTCGCCGGAGCTCACGAAATTAGTTGGGTCTGCAATTGGGCGTGCAATTTGTATGGCATGTAACATAATGTGGAACTGCTTTCATATATCCGTCGGAGGGAGTTCGTGGCGGGTGACTGCTGATTTTTGGCTGGTGGCTGGTGCCTGGTGGCTGCTGGCAGGGGGAAGACTTCGGGCAGACAATTTTGGGAGGCTTTGGCCACCATCTAATTGTATATCATTGACTTACATGCTGCGAGTCGTCAATTAGTCGATGAGCCATTAGGTGATTCGACGAGGGGCAGAGGTAGGGGGAAATTTGTCTTGCAGTTGGCATTTCGTTTCTCTCAGTGTACCCAAGAGCCCACGAAATTGGCCAACTTTGGCAGCCACGGCCTATAAATGCGATTCAAGTTCAAGCTTCGAACTGTGCAAGAATCCCAAATGGGATCCTCCCGCTGCCCCTACGGCCCCCCATGACCTTCCACGTGCCCCGCCAGGGAACACGAAAGTAACTAAATAATTTGGCGAATCCATTAAAGAAATTAAAGCCGGAGTCGAGGGAATGTGGCCAACTGCCAAGCATCATTACGCGAATTACTGTACACTTCCCCATATGATACTCCATGAAATAAACGCTCTTTAATTTGCTTAGAATTAAAGTAATAAATCCGCGTTCTAGTTCCCAGTTCAGGTGTAATTAACTGGAGATCATGACGACTTTCCACTTGGAGTCGTTAAGGCCATAAAAGTGGAGATTTCTCGAATCGATGGCTATTTCACGGCGTCGATGGTGGATACAGACTTTGAGAGTCTTTAAAGGGAAGCCACTTTTCCATTTTCCATTTTCGCATTTTCGCATTTTCACGATATCACGTATGCACATTGTCCCGTTTTCCCAGTTTCCCAGTTTCCCAGTTTCCCAGTTTCCCATTTGGCATATTTTAAAATTCGTCCTTAATCAGAGATCGATCCGTGTCCGCGCAGTGTAAATTGCTGCCTGTCAGCAGGGAGCCAGGCGACTGTTGGCGCTAATGTTGACCGTCGAAAAGGCCAAAAGCACTCAGTGTTTAGTAGCTGAAACAACAATAAGCGGGGGATTTTGGCCAAACATAATGGCCAGAGGCGAATCATTGACTGGCCAAATGACCGCTGACAGCCAAACCGGAAGCCACTTACAGCAACAATAGAAAAGCAAAGCAAATAAATGGATCACTTTTCGGTTTTCAGTGTTCAGTTTTCAGTTTTCGGTTTTGGGTCCAGTATTTAGTTTTGAGTTTTTGTTTTCAATTTGAAGCCATTTCATTGTCTTGGCCAAGTGCAGGCATTTAAACTATTGTCTGCACACACACACACACACACACACATTTGGTATAATGTAAAGCTTCTGGTCTTTCAGCCAGACACTCGGACTCGGATACATTGATACTTGACGTCCAACTGGCCAACTGACCAGCCCTAGCCCCAGCCTCAGCCTCAGCCTCAGCCTCAGCCCCAGCCCCAAGTCGGTCCCAAGTGTTGGCCAAGTGAAGTCACTTGGCCTTTTGATAGCCACACATCTTAATATAATACCTTCTCGCATGGCGAGTAGCGAGTGAGTCGCCTTTGTGTTCCAATAATAATTAAAAACTGACATTGATATATGTGTCTGTGCGTGGGTATGCATATCGGTGTGTGTGCATGTGTGTGTGTGTGTGTTCATAAGCACAAGCATATTATCTCCGTCAGCGTGATTTTCTATGAATTCGCTTGGCCATAATTGCGTATACATTTCGAGTCAATTTATAGACAGTTATTATTTATTTTTAGTTCGACTTTGATGAATATAACTCGAAGTCGAAGTCGAAGTCGAAGCTGAAGTCGAAGTCGCAGTCGCAGCCGCAGTCGCAGGCGAAGCACTGGCTAAAACTCAGCTAGCCTTGACTCTTGTTGCTGGCCAAGTTATTGTTTTCTTGGCATTTGTGGGGCTCAGTTAGCCTTTTGTTGCGCTATTGATTTTGAAAATACCCCACAATGAACCATAATTGATCACGTTCATGGTCCAATTTTGATGGGGCTCAGGGCGAGTGCGTCGGCTGAGTCGGAAAGTCGGGAAGGGGGTCCGGCTCCGGGTGCGAGCACCGGGTGGATGTGAGTTGATCCGAGCGTTGATAGGCGTGAGGCATAAGACATGCCGCAAGGGCGGCTCCGCCAGGAGGAGGTCACTTTTAAGGGCATCTCGTAAACAATTTTGTAGCCAACTCAGAGCCTTGTCAGAACTTTGGAGCGGCTTTCGTTGAGGCTACGGCAATTAAATGGGCAAAGCCATCGACTTGAGCGGCAGCTCCAGTTGCCTCTTGGTTGTCGCTTTTTGCAGACAACACCAGCAGCAACACCAGCAGCAACAACAACAACAACAACATCAACAACAACAACAAGAATAGGAGAAGCTCATCAATGTCAGAAACTTCATCGTGACCATTGGCCATACGGGGGTGCAACGTCTTCAGTTTCAGTCTCCTTTTCCTTTTCCGTCTTGGTCTTCCTCATCCTTCATCTCACTCCTTCTTCATGCCTGTCTCCGCCTCATCTTCAGCTTTGGCTTTGGTCTCGTCCAGTTTTCAGTTAAGCTTCCGTATGCTTTATAAACTTGCTGTCTTGCATTGGCCTATAAACTGAAAGTAACACATCCAAATACACACACGCACACACACACACACACACACACACACACACACACATATTTATTACACACTTACCTAAGCCGGACTGATGCCGGCCCAGCCCGGCGTTGACGTTGCCAGCGAAAGAGAGAAAAAATACAAAAAACTAAAAAAATAAAAAATATTTGACCTACATCAAGTTTTCAAGTTGTGAACGGCTGTGTGTGTGTGTGTGTGTGTGTGTGCTGTGTTTGTGTTTCTTTCATTTTAGCCAAAGATGTGGCTGTGGCTTCTTCTTGGCTATCCTCCGCATCATCGTCATCAACGGGCCTCCGCTATGCTCTACGCCGCCTCTCCCCTCTTCCCCTCTTCCTCTCGCCAGCCCTGGCTATGCCTTGTCTCGTTTTCATAGCCGGCTTTGGGCCTGTTCTTTTTCCTTTTCCTTTTCTGTATCTTTTTCTTTTTCTCTTTCTCTTCCTTTTTTTTCGTCTCTCTCTTGTTGTCTCTTGTTTGTCTTTCTTATTCTGCCCAAAAAGCAACCACAACATTTGCGCATATTTGGTCAAATGCATTTTCCTTACATCTTCTATCGTTCTCCCTCTCCCTGTCCCTCTCCCTCTCCCTCACCATCGCCATCTCCGTCTCCGTCTCGGCCTCTATTGCTGTTCGTTATTGTTTTCAATTTGGAACAGCATTTTCATTAATTTTTCAGCAGCTTTGTGCTGTATGTCAGTGTGTCGTGGTCGCCGGCATCTCCGCTTCTTTGTTGTCGTCTCGGTTCTTCGAACCGCCCACGCATAAATTATTAAAAGCCGTTTGAGGCGTGGGCAATGGTCAACACAGCCCGTATGGCGGACGGGATGTCGGATGCGGGGCGCGGGACGGGGCTGTGTTTTCAGTCTTGGCTACGTCATCTTTAAACGTCTCTTGGATAGTCACGCACCTGCCACAGCGTCCAAAAGCCCGCCCCACCCCGCCCCATGAAGCCCGGTCTTAAAACTGATTCATAAAAAGTTAGAATTTATTTTAGTTTACATTTTGTGGCTCGTTTCAATTTGCATATTGGCAAGACGGCTTTCGGGCCATGTACGAGAGAAACCGTGTAAGGCCATAATGGGAGTTGGCTAACAGCTGACTTCTTGCTGCTGCACCGAGCGTTACCGTCCATAAGCCCGAATGTGTCCCAAGCCTTTGACATGTCAGAGATCGGAGACTTCTCTACCAACTGTTTGTGGCAACTCCTCTCCGAAAAACTCCTTGGGAAAGTATCTTTGCGGCTCGAACGACACACCAGCCGAAACGTGCTCCATGGCATCAAAAGCTGTGCTGAGGAGTCTGGCTCAGTACAAGTATCTGGTCTGCATATGTGTGGTAGCGGGTGTGTGTGTGAATGTGGATGTGGGTGTGGGTGTGGGTGTGAGTATGGGTATGGGTGTAGGTGTAGGCATGGGTGTGGGCATGGCCTTATCGCCGTCGTAGCGCTTGCAATGCTCAAACGCTCCACTGATCAGCTCCAAACAGAGCGCGGGCCAGAATTTGATACACATCGTGCTGTCGGGCCTTTGGGCTGTGTGGCTGTGTGGCTGTGTGGCTGTGTGGCTGACGGGCAGGGTAGGGGTTGGGGGCGTAACGGCTGGGGGACCCATGCAACAAATGGGTGCAACATTAAATAATTAAACCAGTGCCAATCCAATAAAACCTCAGACAACCGGTCATCTGGTCAGATGGTCAGATAGTCAGATAGTCAGATAGTCAGGCAGTCAGATAGTCAGATAGTCAGATAGTCAAATGGTCAGATGTTCAGATAGTCACACAAACAGACGGTTAACTATGACTCGTTCGAGTACGAGTACCTGCCCATGAGTACAAACGAGTGTACTCATTGTGGTTTGCAGTTACTGTGGCAGCTACTGTTGCTGCTGCCGCTGTTGCTGCCACTGCCGCTGCTGCTGCTGGTGTTGCATTGCACAAAACTGGAACAGCAACTTTTTCTTTGAGCAGAGTCTGGGCTCTATTTGTATCTTGGACTCGTTCGCATTTGTCGCCGTCGCTTCATATGTGGAGCGTTAATGAATAGCCATAAGCTGGCAGCTGGGGAGTCGAGTGGCTGAGTGGTTGAGTGGCTGAACGGCTGAGTGGCTGCGTGGCTGCGTGGCTGACTCGCCGGGTTGTCGAGCTGCCGAGCTGCCGAGCTGCTGTGCTGCCAGGCTACCAGGCTACAGGTCTGCCAGTCTGCCAGTATGCCAGGCCAAGAGGCTGGGGACTCTTAGATCGGGGTGCCGAACCGGATGAGAATGGTTTACTTGCTTTTCAAAATGCTGGCAATTAAAAGCAACAGCAATTGTCGCCATATCCCAGGCCAGTTGCTCCGTTGCCCGATTGCCTGATTGCCCGATTGCTCAGTTGCCTAGTTGGTCAGTTACTCAGTTACTCAGTTACTTAGTTACTCAGTTACCCAGTTACTCGGTTACTCAGCTACTCGGACTGCTCGGGCTGTTCGGCTGCCCAGTTGGCTGCTCCGAGATGTGGCTAAGTGGAAAAGTGTTGCAAAGCATTACCAATCATTAATATATTAGCATTTAATGTGCACTCGCTGTCCCAGATGTGTGTCAGTGAACTCGGTGGCACTCATACGCCTAGTGAGCCGTATTACATATGCTGCCAATCGGCAGTCGACCGACCACTGCCAATCTCCGGCCTCGGCCCAGAGATCTGACTCACTTTTCCCTGGGCTAAACAGAGAAATGGCCAAATGGAAAACAAATTCCCAATATCATGGCAATTCGCATGTCTATGCTAAGTGCTAAGTGCCAAGTGGCAAGTGGCAAGTGGCAAGTGGCAATCGCTTGGAGCTGCGAGTACCAGGTAACGCTCAGTGTCATTTCGCCAACTGCTTTTGGGTCTCTTGGCTTTTCCAGGTCACTGGGTTAGTGCGAACTTCTGCCAGATCTGCCGTGCATCCAGTGCCCCAAAGGCAAAGCGCCACTTAGTCCACTAACTTTAAAGTGGAGCCCAAGTTCATTGCGGGTAATTGTTTATAATTGGAATTAAACGCGATTCTCTGTGAAATTTAGTACATTACACTCTCTCCCCCACTCTCCCCCCCACTCTCCCCCACTCTCTCCCACTCTCTGTCTCTAAATGTGTTCAAGTCGGAACCAGAACGACGACACGCGACGACAATTGTCTGTTCCACTTTTAGACACCGAGGCAAAAGTGCCGGAAATAATTGCCTTAAGTAGTTTGAACTTTGCCTAGTTGCAAACGAGTCTCATTGTATTCAAAAGAGAATCTGGATTCCCGAATGATGTGTCTTCATATACATCCATCCACTGTCCAATCTCTAAATCGACACTCCACACGCTCCACACACTCCGCTCACCCGGCAGCCTGGCGCCCACGGGGCGTCTCAGCAGACAAGCCGAAAGTGCGGCCCGAGGTGTCGGTCGGCCTGAGCGTTCGACTCTGAAAATCTCAAAGCCCCAAAATCTCAAAATCACTTTTCGAATATCATAATAATTAGAAATGAAAGTAAAACTGTGCGTAGGATTCGACTCTGACGAGGCACAAATTTCGGCCATGATTGGGCAATTTCCAGAGCCATAAATATACAAATCGAACCTCAAGAGGCCTCCTTCACCTTCCACTCTGCCCGCCCCATGCCAGCTACTTTGTGTTCATGTGTGTGTGTGTGTGCGTGTGTGTGTCTTTCAAGTACGTTCTTGAAACTCAGTTGTTGATTTCGATTTCAATTTGAATCTCGACTTCGACTTGGATTCAAATTTGGACTTGGATTTGCCACAGAAGCCCCAATGCTAAGGCAATCGAGGTAATCGATGGGTTCCCAGTGTCTGTTTTCGGTTTTCAGTTTTCTGTTTTCTGATTTTCGTTTTCATTTTTCATTTTTCATTTTTCATTTTTGTGATTTCAATTTTCGATTTTCATTTTTTTGATTTTCGGACGTTGCCCGTTGACTCTCGACTCTCGACTGTCGGTTTTCAGTTTTCAGTTTTCAGTTTCAGTTTAAACTTTTAAGTTCAACTTCAGTTTTCAGTTTCGGTTCACTTTCTAAAATGAGTTCATGCAACAACAATTTTTTTGACACTCGAATATCAGTTTTGATAAATGATTTGGCATTCGGGCGAACACGTTAATACACGGCGGACAGACGGACGAGCAGCCGGACGGACGGAGTGCTTTTGCAACACTTTTGATATATTTTACTCCACGGACAGGCCCTGCCCTGCGCCACTCAAAATTGATTGCCCACAATTAAAAGTTAAGCATGGAAATTAAAAGCGAGTCCTGGAATTATTTTAATGCACGCACGCACTATACCCTTTTGGCCATTAAATCGCCCCAAAAATACCTAAAAGCGCATCCTGCATTTAGCGCGTGAGTCCTGCATGTATCCACGATCGAAGCCCATGTCCTGGCCAAGTGGCTGTCAGCTCCACAAGTCGAGGCGATCCACGGGGAAGTCGAAGTTCAACTCTCCGGAAACGAGCTGCCAGGATCAAAGGATGAACATTTCAGTTTCGATCGCAGGAAGTACAGTGTGTGCTGTGTGCTGTGTGCTGTGTGCTGTGTGTGTGTGTGTGTTAGTGGGTATTTCACAGCTGGGCACTTCCCCTTCAGAGCACTGGCACTTCTTAACTGCATTTTTAGTTGTGTGTTTTTTGAATTTTTTGTTAATCGCGATGTTTGTTTTTTGCTGTCAGCTTTTTGTTATAACTTTTTAATTTATTTGCTGCAATTATTAATGCAAACAAAATATATTTTAAAGCAATATCTAGAGCGGGACCAGGAGCGAGCGCCAGCGCGAGAGCGAGAGCGAGAGGGAAAGTGATAGATGAAGCGCGAGGGAAAGAGAGGAAGGGCGACGTTTTGTTTATTGTCGCCGTATCTTTGGGCTTATTTCATGCATAAATCATTTCCGTTTGTTTTTGTTGCTGCCTCTGCCTCGGCCTCTGCCTCTGTCTCTGCCTCTGCCACTGCTGCTGCTGCTGCTGGTGGTGGTGCACTTTAACGCAATTTTATAATTACATTTTAATTTATGCAAATACAAATTAGCAGTCGCTCTTTTTATGGCCACTCGCATTTGCCTCAACTAATGACAAAGTGCACTCTGCTAAAAAACAAACAAATCCTTCGACAACAAAAGGCCTAAAAATATTTTTCAACAAATTAAAAAAAAAAGGCCGCCACAGCTGAGGGTCGGTGATTTGTGTGTGTGAGGTCATTAAACCAATTGGGGTCAAACTTTCGTTAGTTGCTCGATATGTGAAGTCTTTAAATCGATGACTGAGCGTCGCCAGCGGCAGGAGCAAGGCACTGGCTTCCAAATGGCTGCCCCCTCAAGGACATGCCTTTGTCTCTGGCATGCAAGATTCCTCCTTCCACCTCGAGTCGTCGCCGTCCTTTGCTCAGCCGAGACTCGAGTATTCATATAATCGCGATATTTAAAATTCAAGAAAATTGAAAGTGATTTGCATTACATCACCCAATAATAGACCTCGACCAGGCACACACACACACACGCGCGTGGCATAGATAGACGTTAGACAAATCCAAATCCATATTCGAATCGAAATCCAAATAGAAAACAAGCCCCACTCAGCTCATTGATCAAATTTTGATTGACATGTCGAGTGGTTTTGCCTGCTCTTTTCGTTTTTTGCTCTATTAAGCAAATTTGTTTGGCATTTAATGGGTCCCCGCGTGGTTGGGGTAGCTGCCTGGTGGTGCGCTGGTAGTGGGAGCTGGTGTTATGTTCAATAATTCGATCATTAACGACAATTAGTGCAATAGAAAAAATTGAGAAAAATCTGAAATTCGTTTTGACAGCCCATCGGGTATTCAGTTTGCGGTCGCTTTTCGAAAACTCAGCTTAATTGAATGAATAATTGCGATCTGTTCTCGCAAGAGCTGAGCCAGTTAAAGACACACACACACACATATACAGATACAGATGCAGATACATAGACCCCACGGAAGCGCCGGATACAAATAGGCGACAGATACACAGAATACGATATGAAATATGACGCCCGCTTGAGTGAAATGGGAGCCACCTTCTGGCAGGTGTTGGCTGTCACTTGATAGCTTTGTTTGCTGTTTATCCCATGTCTGCACACACACACGTACATATAGAGCCCATCAGCTCATCTCACACACACATGCTCACTTCGCAAGGGGCCAAGTTTTGGGGCTCGAACTTTGCCATGAGCAGAAGAAGACACATTCTGCCTTTTGTCTGTAAGCCGCAGCAGCAGAAGCAACAAAAGCAACAAAAGCAACACAAGCAACACAGGCAGCAGAGGCAGCAGAGGCAACAAAGCAACGGAAGTGTTACGTTTTTATGGCCAACATTGCTTTAGATGCTCCCACCCGATAAGTGGATGATATACGAGTATCCGCACTCATATTCACACACGTGCATATCTTTATTTCAATCGCTCGCACTCCCTCCCTCCCTTTCCTTCGGCCCCCCTCCCCAAGATGTGCGTAAAGACACAGACAAGGTCACCGGACAATGACAATGATGCGAAAATTATGATATCCAAAGTTTTGCACAACATTCGACATGAAACAGGAAGACGAATCAAATTGGAGTTTAACAATTGGCCGCTTTATGGGGAAACTTTGGCCGACCTTTATGCAAATTCCAATAAGAAAGTGGGCCCACCCCAGTCCCAGCTCCTAACCTTTTCAATTAGACTTCACTTCAATCGGTTTTGGTATCGGTTTCGGTATCGATACCCGTTCCCTCATATCTTCGCCTGCCTCTGACTCAGCGCCAGGCGAGCTGACGGGTAACCGGCTTGAGGTTTCAGCTTGCAGTCAAAATATCCTCTAACCACTGAGGGCCCCCAGATGGGCATAACCAGCTGAAAGCCATACACACATATGCACATACATATACATATACATATACATATACATATGCATATACATATGCATATTGTGTTTGTATTCCAGAAATTATTTGAGGCCGTTGAGATGGGGGCATTCACTCGCGTCTGTCCAGTCTTTGCTGCTCGACTGCTCGCCTTTGAGCTGCCAGTAGGGTATCTGGTGGTCGGTCATTGCCTTCGCAGTGCACTTCCATACGATTTTAGTCATTTTTATGGCTAGGCTGCACGCGTCAGCGGTTTAATTGCCGTTGACTAAAGTTGCTAAAAATTTAAATGTGTTTTTTAAAAATTCGCCAGAGTCGTGTCTGTTGCGTCGTGTTGGCTCGCCTCGTGTCACGGCGTGCGTGAGTGTCTGTTGTTGTTTTCGCTTTCAGTTTGGGGCCGCTTAATGCGAGTTTTTATTATATCTGTTTTTGTTACCGGGCAGCTCGAGATTTATTTAAATGCATTAAACTTTAGAGGTCAACTTCCTTTCACTGGAGACGTGTTGGCGTTCAGTTTCGGAGCAACTTGATAACGGCCCAGTCACCAGTCTCCCTCTCTCCCTCTCTCTCTCTCTATCTACTTCTCACTCACTCACAGAGACTCCGGGTACAGGGGGGGGAACCCCCACCGTGACCAGTTCATCCGTTTTGCGTGAAATTCTCGAGACAAAATCAGCCGCAAAATGTGACATGTGACAAGTGGCGCGTTGTATTTCAATGTCATATTGTTATTATTTGTTTTTTCCTCTTCATACAGCCTTTTATTTGCATACCTTACCGTAATTTTCCATATGAGCTGCTAAAACACACAAACGAACCCCCACACATCCGCACTCACACACACACACACACACGCACACGCACACCCACACAGAGTGAAAGGCCACAAGAAAATTATTGAATGCGTAAGAAAATAAAACGCCCGTCTGCAAGTTCATTTAAATTGATATCCTGCGCACAGGACTCGCTCCGGACTCGGCGTGCTGTGTGAGTAAGTGTGTGTGTGCGCGTATATGTGTCGCATATTTACATAGTCGTTGTCAATTTTATGGCTCAGCCGAGCCAAAAGAATGAATAAAAGGACGAACAACAAGAAAGGCGGCCATGTCAAAAAGTCACTGCATAAAAGTTCCTTGTAAATTTAATAAACTTTTATAGAGATGCGTGCATGGGGTCGCCCACGCCAGCGCCAGCCCCACTGCCAGTGCGAGTGAGAGAGAGAGAGAAAGGAGAGAGAGAGAGAGAGTAACAGAAGGAAGGACGAAGGCTCGGAGGGACTTGTCGTGAGCAAGAGCAGCTGCCATTAATGCCTCATCTTGGTCCTGCGCCGCCCATGCCATTCAATATTGTTGATGGCCTCGCCTCCCGCCCTCTTCTCCCTTCTCCCTTCTCCCTTCTCGCTGCCATCGGGTGATTACTCCATGGGGTGCACTTGGCAGGCGCGCGCGCGGCACAAAATCAACTTTTATTGTATCCGCAATTCAGTGTCACACACGCCGCTTGCTTTCTTTTAGCCAAAGTCGACGACGACAAAGAAAACGTGGCTGATGAGAAGAAGCCTTCTTCAGAACGAGGACCACTCGTTCTGGTCTGCCTGTGTGCCAGTGTGTGTGTTGCTGTGTGTAGTGTGTGATGTGTAAAGTCAGAGATTGATACTTGTGGCGAAAGTGATTTATTTACTGGTAAGAAACGCACGTGAAGAGCCCCGTCGGTTGACCCAAATTGAGCCAAATGGCCAACTCATGACAATTTGATAATAAAGAAGAAGAAGAAGAAGAAGAAGAAGAAGAAAAACAAGGACAAGGACAGCAACAGATTGGGGAACAGGAAAAGAAGTGGCTGCCGCCGCCGCTGAGGGGTCAGGACTTTGACAGCGCCTGCAACCTGAAGGGGCATCTTGAATGCATCTTAAACAAGTACGTGAAGCGAGGGGAGCTAGGAGCTAGGGGGGCGGGGAGGCAAAGAAGGAGGAGGAGTTCAAAGTTTGCATTCATTTGCATTGAAATGCATTGACAGCAGTTTGTTGGCCTTTTGCTGACAACTAAATGTAAAGTTTTGCCCGGTCGCATATGCGACCAAAAACGGAGCTCAAAATGGAAGCCATTCAAAGTTTGAACAGCAGCAGCCACCCACACACACACACACACACACACACACACACACACACACATAGAGGGACATCTATTTAGAGGGGCACAACAAATACAAATATCGAATACACTGAAAGAAAAGCACACATATAAATAAATGTATTGATTTTGTCTCTTCGCAAACAATAAATAAAAAACGCTTGGAAATGTTGCAGCTAAAGCGGCAACTGTTGCCGATGTTGCAAATGCCACGGCTAAAGGAGTGAGTCCGAAACCAGTTTGCTTTGTCTGCAGAACTGTGTCTGTTCCCACACACACACACACACACACTCACACACACACTCACACACACACACACACACACACACACACAGTGAAATGTACTAATGTAATGCGAAGTTATCGTTTCCATTGTGCGGCAAGCGAATGCAGAGGCTGCAACAACAAAAGTGACCCAAGCCAACAAAAAGAGAAGCTGAAACGAAGAAATAGTGCAACATGAAAAACAGCATCAACAACAACAACAACAACAATTGACTAACTTTGTTAGTTTCTTGCTGCTGATGTTGGGTGGCTGTGGGGACGATTGTTCGACTGGCCAGTAGCTCGCCTCTCGCCTCTCGCCTCCGTCCGTCGTCCGTCGTCCGTCGTCCGTCTTCGAAGTCGCGAGCTCCCGTTCCATGGCCAATTGATAGCTAAAAATGCATTTTGTAACTCCGACTCGTCACCAACAGCAGGCAAGGAGAGGGGAATGGCAGCAGCTTAGACCCACAGCCCAAGACCCTGACCAGAGTCTCCACGCGGCGTGTCGTGGACACCAATGCGCCCTTGCGTAAGAGAAGAGAAGGCTTTATAACTGAGGCATGCAATTTGTGATGCATCGAACGCGTCTCTGCCTCTGCCTCTGCCTCTGCCTCGGCCAGTGCCACCACCGCCTCCACGCTGCACCCAGGGGAGACCCATGTGATAGCTACTGTGGAAAATCGTCAATTTCCAGAGGAGACCATCTTCGAGGTGGACAATAGCCGCGCGGTGCGTTCCCATTGTCCTCGGCCGAGAAATGTGTTTCAAAATTATAGCCCCGGCAAAATCAATAGCCCGCAATTGTTTTCCCCTTTAAGGAAAACACAATGTGAAAACATGGGAAAATATTGAAGGTAGTGAAGGGTGAGGTTAGGGTGCAGACGCAGGGACTGCAATAACATCGAAAGCTGAATTGGGTTAGAGTTCCTCTTGGAGCGCGGAGTGGCAATAGTCGGCACATGGTAAATGGAATTCGATGAGGAGAAATATAAATTCAAATGAAGTTCCATTCGTGGCAGATCCTGGCCAGCTTCTAGGTACAAGGATAATCCAACCTAAGCCCTCAGCTCTTCCATGGAAAAGGGGGAAATATGTTGAATGGGATCTCCGTTTATTTGATGTGCACACAGCCTTAAAGTATCCCCAGTTGTGGCGGTGGGAGAGGGTAGGGATAACGGGTGTCGGGTGGTGGGTGGTGGGTGGTGGGTGGTGAGTGGAGTGACTGTGGGAGTGGCTCCCTTTGGGCTTGCTTTTGCTTTTGTGGGGCTTTTGTCGCCTTTTGCTGCCTTCAATTGCTGCCAATTTGTTTGTGGCAAGTTGATTTTTTTTGTTGTAGTTTCCGTTGCTGATGTTGCCCCCCTCCGTCTCACTTGTTGTTGTTGTTGTTGTTGTTGTTGTTGTTGTCTTTTTTATGCAATATCCATCTAGGGTACCTATTTTTTATTATTTGGTCTGTGCTTTTTTCGAGTCGTGTGTAGCTCTGCTTTCATTTTGCGTATGTGCTGAACTGTAGGTCCTGTCGCTGCCGTTGTCATTTGAGGTCAGTTTAAATGGTTTCCTGTCAGTTGCGGTCTCTTCGGTTTACCCGAGACAGCCTCAGTTTCAGTTGCAGTTGCAGTTGCAGTTGCAGTTGCTGTGTCGTCTGTCGTCTGTCGTCCGTCGTGTGTGTCGCTCTTCTTGCTGCTGCTATTGCAGTGGCAGTGGTGGTGGCATTGGTGGTGACGATGGCGGTGACGGTAGCGGTGGCGGTGGCGGTGGCGGTGGCAATGGCGATGGTGATCATCATTTTTGCATACGTTGCACAATATTCAATAAAGTATTCATTCATATTTCCACGAATGGCAGCAGCAGCAATAATTTAAATCGCACTGAGGGCTTTGTTTTTTGGCTGTCAATGGGAATAATTCTCGCCTCTTGTTTTTTGCCTTGTTGCTGCTCGCTTTGGGGTGGGGGGCTGGGCCTGAGTTTGGAGTTTGGGCAGAGGCCTGGGCTTGGGCTTGGTGCCGGGGGCTTTCGGTTGCAAAAACCTTGTAACACTTGCAACAGCCTCGCCGCATACTCCAGTTGCTCCGAAGGTATCAGAAGACATCTGTAAATGGCCTCCAAATAGTGAGACGAAATCGAGAACAAGAACAAGAAGAACACCAAAGCGGAGAGGAACAAAAAGTGGAAGAAAAAGAGGAAAAGCAGAACAAAACGTAAACGAGAAGCGAAGCGAATGAAAAACGACATTTGCAACAGCAGCGACTGTGTCTGTGGCTGTGGCTGTGGCTGCGACTGCGGCTGCGGCTGTGGCACCCACGGGGCGACTTTGGCAACAGCGCATAATTACGCGCATTTTCCTTTGGCATGAAAATGAACACCTCAAGGTGGTGCTGCGGCGGTGCCGTTGTGGTGCATAATGCGAAGAATTCAATACAAATTCGCACAGAGCTGAATGAGAATAAGAATTGGAATGGGTTTCTGTGGTGCTGGATGCGGTGTGGTATTGGGTACTTGCCACTTGTCTCTTGCCTCTTGCCTTCTGCCACTGATTGCCGTTCGCTGCTCGCTTCTTGCCGCCACTTTGTGTGGTGCGCGGCATCGTGCAGCTCATTTCGTTTTATTTGCAAATTTTATGCCACGAATACCACAAGAATTGCAACAGCCAGCGGAATGGAGTTGACTGCTGACTGCTGACTGCTGACTGCTGACTGCCGACTAGTGACTGTGAGTGACGGCGACGACGAATGTGACACCTCCGGTTAGCTCAAGTGGAAATGTTGCAGTTGCCAGTTGCCAGTTGCCAGTTGCAAGTTGCAGCAGCAGCGTCAACAACGGCAGCGGCGGTGGCAGAAGCCCTACACATTTGCCACTCGCTATGGATTCGGGGTTGTTGTTGTTGCCACTGATGATGATGATGATGATGATTATGTTGTTGTTGTTGTTGTTGTTTTTTTGTTGTTGTTGCTGTTGCGTTTCTTTTGATTCTTTTTGGATTCTTGTTGTTTTTGAATTGTTTTTGGGGCCAGGCACTTGAACATGATAGCAGCTTAGCTCACAACTGGAGTCACCCAAGCGAATTTGTTGCAAAATAAGTGGCACATGCGCGCCGCAAAATTGCAAATGTCGACGACAACAACAGCATCAGCATCAGCAACTGCAACTGCAACTACCACTGCCAGTGCAACTGCAACTGCCACTGTTGCTGCCACTGCGTTAATGATACGCCTGTCTAGCCAGCTACCTGGTCTGAGGAACGCAAATGTGTTTGACTTCCCAACTGTGCAGTCGCCCCTTGGTGCTGTCCCCCCTCCATGTATGGCGTATGTGGCGTATGCGTAATGCGTGTGTTGCTCCCTGCATTATGCAAAAGTCTTGGCTGCAGCTGCAACTCGCAACTCGCACCTCGGCGGCTGAAATCCCAGGCAGCAATGGCCAAGCGGACGAAGAGACACAAGGCCACGAAGATGGACACTGACAGAGAGAGAAAGAGCAGGAGGGGGAGGAAGGAAGAGAGGCAGGGAGACGAACCGCATAAAGTCATCTGGAAAGTTAGCCACACGAGCATCTGGCAGTTTGAAGGTATTCATGGCTGCCAGACTCGATTAAAAAGTACTTAGTATCTGGGGATAGTTTCTAACTAACGATGAGGCGTACTTAAATCTGAGACTCTTATCTTGGATGGGGCCTTGGATAAGGATGCGACGTGCGTTCATGGCGTGTTATCCATTATGCAGATAAGGTAGCCTTGCGGTGGTGGCAGTTGCTCCCAATCCGTCGGATATCCGCATCGGATGGGGATTGGGTGAGCTCCACTTGGAGTGCTCCAGTGCTCGGCGGGCCTCCAATGATGCTCATTGCAGCTTGGCAGCCTAAATTCAAATTTAAATCAACTCAAAGACCCTTCATTCAGTCATCAGGCAGTCTTAAGTGCCCGATGATGGCCCTCATTTCATGCACTTCCGTTGGCATTTGTGTTGCTGCTGCTTTCTTGTTTCCCGCTCATCGTTCTATTGCTTGTGCGGAGCGAGCTCTAACGATGACATTCGCCGCTTGGTTGCTCCATTTCTAATTTTGCCGATCCAATTGTCTGCCGCTGACAGTGTGCCGAGTGCGCTGCATAAACAAAATGACATGGCAGCCAATTAATGTCGTTCATGTCAGGGATCCGCCCGAGCAGAGCCCTCCCCCTCCCCCTCCTCATCCTTCTCCTCCTACTTCTCCTCCTACTTCTCCTCCTACTTCTCTTACTCCATTCCTGCAATGGGGGAAGTATTGTTGCTGTTGTTGCCGCTGCTGCTCCGCCTTATCCACTGCCACTGGCACTGGCACCCCCCTTCTTCTTCACCCTGCCCTCCTCCTCCTCCTCCTTGTGGCATTCTGCTCTTAACTGTCTCATCATCTTCTATGCCAAATGGGCAATTTGTTGTCGTTATAAGACTCGTTCTGTGCATTTTCATTGTTATTATTGCGCCGCCTCGACTCATGTTCCTTTTTCATGTGCTCCACCCCCTCTCGCAAGTCCCGCTTCCCCGAACTCCGATCGGTGCCCTCGACTTTTCTCGACCGCCTCGACCATCATAGTCTTCAGTCAGTTATATGCATATTAATTCGGATACTGGCCCCAATTTGGGGCCAAGAGCAAACTGCACATTTGCATGCAACGTGGCCCTGGGCCACTCTTCGGACGCGTCTCTAATTTGTGGACTCTTGGCAAAGTATCTTTGCCCCCTTCACCCCTTCCCCTTTCCCTTCCCCGTCCCCACCCAACTGTCCGTCTGTCCCGCTGTCCGTCCATCCTGAGTGTCTGTCTGCTTCGGCCTAATGTGTTTGCTGTTCCCTCATGCAGCCACACCCACTGCCTAATGCAACTCTCTGGCCTGCCTCTGTGAATGTGAGTGTGTGTGTGTGTGTGTGTGTGGCAGGAGGAGACAACACACGTTACTGTCCAAATCTCGGCTTCATTATCAGCAAAGACATTGCCAGCCGATGGCCTCTAACTGTACATGCAAAGTTCCCCGAGAACCGAGAGCTGAGCACTTAAAATATTGCTGCTCCATTTTTATTTGCTGGTGCATCTGCCCCCCGATCCCGCTGCGTCGCCACACCTCCCAAGTACCCCGAACACTTATTCCCAAACAACAACAGAGAAACCTCGCCTCGCCCTCCGCCCCTCTCCACCGTCTCCGTCTCCGTCTCAGCCCGCCTGCAGTCTTGCGGCGTTATCTGTGCCCAGGAGAAAAGCTTAGCGCAGAGCAACGTTGCGAGAAACTAAAAATTTCTATAAATCCGCACTTATTCCCAAAACAATAAAACGCGCAACAATTGCGCCGCTTGCGCTCAAATATGCAACAGCAGCAGCAGCGGCAGCAGCAACAGTGGCTGGGAGTGTGGGCGGATGGAGATGGTTGGACGCTTGGAGTGGGGAGCGGAGTGAGGGGAGGGGCAGGAAACTGTAGCTATTCTCCACATTAGAATCGCCATAATTTAGGCGACGGCAGCCGAAAGCGCTGCACGAGCTCCCAGTTGCAGCTGAAGTTGTCGAGACGCCGCTAAACCCACTTTGTAGTCATTTGCCTGGCAGCAATGGCAACAGCAATGGCAACGGCAACGGCAACGGCAATGGCAGTAGCAGCAGCAGCAACTGCAGCAACTGCAACTGCCAGGAACAACATGGCTGCACAGTGGGCAGCACAGTGGGCAGCGCTGTGCAAATGTATGCCAGCAATTTAGATGACTTCGTTGGCGCGCTTGCTAAATTACCAAAACAAAAGGAAGCGATAACTTGCAGCAGTGCAAGGACGAGAACGAGGACGAGGACGAGGACGCGGACGCGGAGTGGCAACATTGGTGCTGCTGCTGTTCCTTCTCCTGTTGCTGGTGCTGCTGGTGCTGCTGCTGCTGTTATTGTTATTGTTGCTCGAAGGGAGTGGGCGTCAGTACGGGGCGTGGGCGTGGGCATGGGCGTGTGTGGCAGAAAACACAATAAAACTTATTTACGAGTCACGGCGGGGTGGCCGGATGGCTCCTACGTAGTTCATTGTAATGCACTTAACTGGGAACGGGCAATGGAGCAGCGACTTGGCAAGATGCGCGCAAATGATATGCAAAATTGACGGGAGTCGCAGGGAAGTGACTGGGGCGGGGGCAGCAGGCATCAGGCAGCAGGCAACAGGCAGGAGGCAGGAGGCAGGAGTCGAGTTAATGGCAAAGACCGTCGAGGAGGAGCAGGCACAAACAGTTCAACGTTTGGTTAAAGGGTAAATGAGTGCACAGCGTGAGGTGCATGAATGAAAGAGGAACTCTTGGCGAGGGTGGCAAGGGGGCGAGGGGGCGAGGGGGCGAAGCCGGCAGGAAAGGCCTCGGATGCGGACTCTGACGTGGTGCATTTGCGTCGGTGTTTACTGTGGGGATGGTGATGGCAATGACGGCAGGATAGGCAGAGGCCATGGTTAATATAAATGAAAACAGCCGAGGCAACCAGAAGAACATCAACAACAACAACAACAACAACAACAACAACAGCAGCAGCAGCAACAACAACAACAACATGGTAAAAAATCAGCAGACACGCACGAGAAATAACACTGAGCGAAAAGTTGGGGAGAGGCTTGAGGCGGGGCTAACAAGGGAGTCCTGATCTAAGAATAATAGTTTTAAGGACTAGGACTAAGCTCTAAGGCTGTAGACCGAAGGATAATACATTTGACAAGCCACCAACTAACAGCCTACTTATCATCTCTTTTACCTCTCTCTCTCTCGTTTCAGGTGAGCATTCAGCATCGACGTAACCATTAACTTAAGGGTAAGCTTCAAATTGAGGTTATGTCCTGGTCTTTAGCCTTGGTTAATGACCTTCTCCTCGGGCGCTTAAAACCATTATACCCGCGCGCATTGCGTATACGCCCCATAAGCTCCCTGAGCGCAAGCTGCGTTTGTGCGTCTCTTGCCTTTCCTTTATCTTTCTCTTCCTCTTCCTCTTCTCTTCTGGCTTTCATTTTTATTTTCATTCTTTCTTATTTTCCCTCTCCCTCTCGTTCTCGCTCTCGCTCTCGTTTTCATTTCATTTTCATTTTCGTGTTGAGTTCTCATTTTTAAGTTTCGTGCAGTGCAGTTTCAGTTGAAGTTCGCCCAGAACTGAGCCTGAGCGGCGTCCTTCTGTCATTGTTGTTGTTGTTGCTGCCATTAATGCTGTTGCTTTTGATTCTGCTTTCCCGCGTCCCCCACTGTCAGCGTCGCCATCGTCTGCATCCGCGTCCGTGCTCGCGTTCGCGTCCGCATCCGCATCCGCGTCCGTGTCCGCGTCCGTGTCTGCCTCCTCGTCACACTACGTAAAGTTCTCAGTAGTCAGTGAAATTGCGCCTTGTTTATTGTTGCTGCTCTCTTTGTTGTTGTTGTTGTTGTTGGTGTTGTTGGTGTTGTTGGTGTTGTTGCAGCTGTTACATTGCTGCTGCTCCCCATATTATATTGCTCTTTATTGTTGTCTGCTGCAAGAAACTTGCGTGAACTCAGCGTCTCTATCGTCGCGGACAGCGTATGCTGCATGCTGCATGCTGCATGCCACATGCCACATGCCACATGCATCTTGGCCACCTTGGAAGACACCAGTAGAAGAAGCCGCACGGGCAAGGCAGCAGTCGAAGAACTGGCCGCACACCAAACACCAAACAGCAGCAGCAACGGCACCACCACCACCACTGACACCACCGAACAGAGCTTAAATATTTATGGCTGGCCATACTTTGTACGATTATTTATGCCTCCGTTTGTTTGTAAGCCCCTGACGACTTACGACTGACGACTGACGAGGACTACGGCAATAAGGACTGTAAATGAAAGTGTGTGCGCATGCAAATTACACGGGACGAGGCAGGATGCAGCAGGACGACGTTCGAAGCACGTTAACTGAAAAACAGTCGCCGCCTCATTAAAATATTGCATTAAGGGACCCAATAAGCGGCCAGATCGAGTATGTAATGAGTTGTAAGCCTTCAGCTAACAGGCGTCCGCAGGACTTATCCTTAATTCCCAGTAAACACGAGGAACTTCTGTTGCAGTGGCAGTGCCCGTCGCAGGACGAAATCGATGGCTGCATCGAAGGCATCGTTAATTGACTTCGTCTACTCCGCCAGCAAATCAATAACTCAATTAAAATGTATTTCCGTTTCACTTCGGCGAGAATTCGCTCGTTGACCGATCGGCCGAACCGATAGCCGATAGCCGATAACCGATAACTGACTCATCGATAAGCGGGTTCACACTTAACTGTTCACCGCTTAGATGATATCATTGAACAACAATTCCATCCAGCCAATGAGCTCAAGGTGACAGGGCACAAAAGTACACACACACACACACACGCACACACTCGAACGCACACACACACAGTCACATGCAGAGAGACACACTCATCCGAGTTGCTGTTGTGCGTGTTGTGTTTGCTTTGGGTGCGTGTAACGGTAATTTGGCACGCCAAGTTGTAGTTAGACTTGTGCGGCATTTCTGGAGCAGACTTTTGGCAGTAACTGTAAACGCTAAGCGGATCATCTAGAGAACTTTTTGCCCCGCTGCTAATTAGCAACCACAAAATTGACGCATCATCCTCATCATTGGCTGTCATGGCAAAAAGCTATGTATAAGTATATCGGTCGTCATTATAGCGCCTCCCCCCGTTACCCGTTACCCGTTACCCGTTTCCCATTCCGACTCCCCCCTCGCTTCCCTCCCTCCACCGTCCTCCCATCATTCCACACTCCACATCCCACAGCTCACAGCTCACACGCGATGCCCCGCATGCCGCATCCCGCGGCCGTTTGCATGTGGCAGCTTTTCGGCAAACTTCGCTGCGGTTAATTAGCAGGCAATATTGAGCGTTAATGCGAAATAAATCGCAGCAGCTAAATCAACTAGAGAAAAACTTGGCGGCGGCAGCTCTTGAAAATGGCAACAAGGGGCACACCAGCGCGCGCGAGGGCCGAAGATGCCCGGACCGGAGATACCCTGTATCCGCGGCGGACTGCGACGCCAGTCGAAACACGAGCCAGTCAAGTCACTTAAATCTGAAACCGATATTCCCCACGTGCACCTACGGGTGAGGTTGTTACGGGGCTCGATGAGGTTACGACATCATGCCCCAGTCACGCATAATTATTGGGTATCGGGTATAATGAAGAAGAAGAAGAAGAAGAAGCAGAAGAAGAAGAAGAAGTCTCTCACTTAATTATGTTGACGTTGATGGCAGAGACCGGTCCTGGTCCGTGCCCGGGTCCGGGTCCGGATCCGGATCCGGATTCGGGTGCAGGTCCGAGTCCGGGCCGGACTGTGGCTATGACTCTGACTGCGGCTATGGCTGTGGCTGCGGCACAATCTTAGAGGAGGCCAAGCGATTCCACAGAGAGAATGAAAGAAAATGAGCCAAAGCGTGTTCTAAGCAGAAGGCAAGAGGACGGCGAGAAAGGAGGAGGGGGAAGGTATGGTGGTGACTGGATGAAAGGTGGCAAGGGGGTAGGGGGGACCCAACTGTAATCATTATTAATGATGACTTTTAGTTTACAAGCTAATTATTTGTTACTGTTACTTGACGGGCCACGCTCGCGGTTGTCCAGCTTGAGGATGATTGGAAGTTCTCTGGAGTCTCGAGACTCGCACTTTGATATCGTTTTAATTAATTTATTTTATTAACGCTCGCTTTTGATGTCTCGCTAATAACAATTCGTTTGCGAGTTGCATAATAATCAGAGCTTATGCAACGGCATAGATGAAGAACGGGAAATGGAAAATGGGAAATGGAAAATGGGCAGTCAGAGATGGGAAATGGGAAATGGGAAATGGAAAATGAGCAGCCAACGTTTGCTAATTTAAAGGTACTCACACACACACACACACACACACACAGGCAGAGGTGCAATCAAAGACAATGATTATCAAATTACTGCACCATTCATAATTTTCCAAAGTCAAAGTCTTGCACTAATTGATAATTACCTTCCGCCATTTTGCAACACTGGCCCCAAAATTGACTCTTTAATTGCCCTTTGAGAGTCGCATAAGCGCCTTAGCCGAATCTCCCCATACGGAGCCAAGAAGCTGGCCTAACAAATGGAGCCCAATGAATGGGACCGTTGAACCATTGAACTGTTTCCATTTGAATATGCAACATATACAACAACAACAATAACAACAACAACAACAACAACTCCCACGCATGGACCACAGACGGTCGTAAATTAGGCAACGCTCCTAAGCAAGAGCCAAAAAGAAAAGAAACCAGAGTCCAACAAAGAGACACGCAAAACTCAGACATGCGAATATGGAAATCAATTCAAAATTGGGTCACGGGGATTGCGTAGACTCGGAAACGAGGTGTGAATGAGGCAGGGCGAGCGAAGTGTGGTGAGTCGGATGGGGAGGGAGAGGGGGAGGATCGATATTCGAATCGAACTGCGAATGCTCTGCCAGCGATGCTCCAAAACAGATCTCCAAATGAGACGAGGGGTGAATCGAAGTAGGGAGTAGGGAGTAGGGAGTAGGGAGTAGGGTGTAGGGAGTAGGGAGTAGGGAGTAGGGAGTAGGGAGTAGGGAGTAGGGAGTAGGGAGTAGGGAGTAGGGAGTAGGGAGTAGGGAGTAGGGAGTAGGGAGTAGGGAGTAGGGAGTAGGGAGTAGGGAGTAGGGAGTAGGGAGTAGGGAGTAGGGAGTAGGGAGTAGGGAGTAGGGAGTAGGGAGTAGGGAGTAGGGAGTAGGGAGTAGGGAGTGGAGGGAGTAGGGAGTAGGGAGTAGGGAGTAGGGAGTAGGGAGTAGGGAGTAGGGAGTAGGGAGTAGGGAGTAGGGAGTAGGGAGTAGGGAGTAGGGAGTAGGGAGTAGGGAGTAGGGAGTAGGGAGTAGGGAGTAGGGAGTGGGGAGTAGGGAGTAGGGAGTAGGGAGTAGGGAGTAGGGAGTAGGGAGTAGGGAGTAGGGAGTAGGGAGTAGGGAGTAGGGAGTAGGGAGTAGGGAGTAGGGAGTAGGGAGTAGGGAGTACGGAGTAGGGAGTAGGCAGTAGGGAGTAGGGAGTGGGGAATATGGAGACACCTTGGATTAGCCTACAGTCCCATTAGCTGTCAGTCAGGGAGGCGATCGCGTTGACACTTAAACAATTAAATAAATTTGTTTTCGCTTTTTTGGGCAGCTTTGCTCCCAGGAGTTGCGCAAAGGCGCCACTGACCACGGCGCAAGAGTCACAAGAAGCACCGCGGACAGAAGAGACACAAGAAACATAACAATGGGCCGTGAGGTGCGTGGGAGAAAATCAAAAATTCAAAAGGTAAAACAAAAGCGTAAAACGGGAGCGAAAACAGTGGGAAGAAACAACGGAGAAGAGACAAAAGGAAGGAGCGAAACAAAAAACACATTTATACGAAATATTACAAAATTTGCAATAGCAACGATGACGACAAATTAGATGCAGTGCACACACACACACACACACACACACACACACACACACATACACACATAGCAATCAAATAAAAATGCAATTTAAATGCACGGCAAACTGTGCAAAGTGTTGGCAACTTCAGGAGGTTGCGAGGGGCTTGAGAAAACAGGCGGTGATGGGACGGGGAGGGTCAGGGTGGGGTGAGGTAGGAAAGGGGGGTGGGGTGGGGAGGGTCTTGCGCTCACGTTGGGAATAATTAAAACCATTTCGCTGTTATTTTAGTTTCTGTTATGATTGTTGTTGTTCGTCTTGTTTGTGTTGCTGTTGTTGTTGTCGTTGTTGTTGTTGTTGTTGTTGTTGTTATTTCTTTGTGACACAAAACAAAAGCGAAAGTGTTGAAATATTTATGCAGAAAATGCACAAAAAAAAATAATAAAAGCAAACTCGAGCAGGGGCTACAACAGCCACAGCAACAGCAACAACCACGACAACAACAACAACAACAACATCAACACAGGCAGCAGAAGCAACCAAATAGCAAAGGTAACAAACGAAAAGTGTTACCAGCAACAAAAACAATAACAACACCAAAAACGACAATAACGACAAAAGCAACTACATCAACGACAACGACAACAGCAACAGCAACAACAACAACAACAACAACAACAACAACAACAGCAGCAACAACAACAACAACAATGACAATGATATCCAATCCGAGCAACAACAAGTCGAATTTTAATTCGCATTTTTAATGACAGCAACGCGTCGAGTTTTATGTTTCGTATGTGCGAGGGTTGCTCAAACAGTTGCAGCCAGAAGCTGCTCCGCCGTCACCCCCTCGCCCCCTCGCCCTCCCGCCGTCACGCCTTCTGGCTGCAATCTCAATTGTTCCTTCTGACACTTAATGTCATTTGTTTTCCCTAAATTATGTTACTCATTTCGGCGTTTACTTTAGAAGTTGTTGTTGTTGTAGTTGGAGTTGTTGTTGTAGTTATTGTAGTTGCTGTTGCTGTTAGAGCGCCTGCGCCACTGCCAACCGTTGCTGCTGTCAAACGTTGTAGCAGCTCTTGGCGGTGCTTGTCTGGCGAATGTCTGGCCACAGCTCAGCCTCAGCCTCTGTCTCAGCCTCTGCCTCAGCCTCTGTCTCAGCCTCAGCTTCAGCCTCAGCCTCTGTCTCGGCCTCTGCTGCTGCCGTTGGTACTGCTGTTGCTGGTGTTGCGCTTGTTGTTGCTGTTGTCATTTGGAAGTAATTAAAATGGAAATTGCATTCGCTCTCGGCGAGACGAACAATGCGATGTGCGGAGCATCCGCACCGAGGATGCTGCCAACTCTCCAGCCTTTGGCTCAGTTAAATGCGCTAATAACTTTATTCACTTGTTCGGCTGTTCAGTTGGCGGTGCTGCCGCTGCCGCTGCCGCTGCCGTTGCCGTTGCCGTTGTTGCAACATTTTGCCTCAGATTTCTATCAGTCGTAGACAGCAGCAGACAACGGCCGACAGCAGGCAGATGGCTGGCGACGGGTGGCTGAAGGAGTGAAGGGGAAGGAGAAAGGAGGGAGGAGGGAGAAGGGAGGCGGCGGCTTGAGACAATCGTACGGAAATTGCAAATGAAGTTGTTGTTTCTGTTTCTGTGTATGTTGTTGGTGTTACGTTTGTTGCTGCTGCTGCTGCTGCTGCTGCTGTAGTTGTCGCTTATTATCGCACATTACATTTATTGCTGGCAGCAACATCATCAACAACAACAACCGAACAACTGAACAACCGAACAACCGAAACGACAAGTGAACTTTGATGCAACTAAATAAATTTTGTACGTCCCTCCGCAGGGCAGGGTTCATGCGTGTGAAGGGCAAACAAAGCTCTTATCTAATGCTCCGCCGTACTTTGTGGCTGGTGTGAATTTTACGGCTTGTGACGACAGCACCGACAACACCAATAGAAACTCCAAAACAACCAGCAACAACAACAATTGACAATGAAAATGCCATTGGCCGAAAATGGGAAATTACCGCGTTTTCATGGAGGTTTAATTTAATTTCGATTGTGAGCAGCGGCCGGAGCCGGGGCCGGGGCAACAGGGCAAAGTGTCATAAAAGAGTCTGGAAGAGTAAAGGCGTGAAATAGAGAGGAGGGGGGAGGACATGCGGGGCAGTAAATGGGAAGTGGACGGGCCGTGGATTAGGCCATAACTGGGCCGAAACAAGAAGCGTGGCTTTGAAGTTAAGTGCCTATCGGAATGACAACTACCGTTGGCCAGAGGCAGCGATTTCTGTGAGTTATGCGAACTATGATCCCAAATTGGGCTCCAATCGGGTCTTGCATAACCCACCAGCTCCACCGCTGTCTCAATGTGGGTCAAGATTGAGGGCAACTCTGGTTTTTAATACAAAACGGAAGACACACACTTAACGCCTGATCTGCTCAGTGATGACACACCACGATGGCCAGATGGCAGTCCCGCAAGTGGGCAGCCCCAACTTCACTGCCCCACTCCCCCCATCACCATCCGCGACTTGAGTTGCTAATGATTCTACAGTTATGGACTATAAATTGTGAACATGTTTTATAAACAAAGGCAGCCATTCACGGGGTCTTCATAATGAGTTTATTGTTAGAACGAAGATGGGCGAAGAAGCAAGGGAGGGAAGAGTGAAGAGTGAGGAGTGAGGAGTGGAGGGCGATATTCAAATCTTCTGTTCATAGATTGTCACTAATCCCAGGGCTGTGTCTGCACACGATGTATTCCCCAGAAGAAACAGAACTCAAATCCAAAATTGGTCATTTTTTGAATGAGTTTTAATTAAATTCCTGCGCTCAGGTCGCCGGGCAATCAACAAGCCATTTTTCTTAATGGCCATAATGCCCTCTTTGGCTGAACAAAACATATGTATTAGGCCATAAAGCGCTCAATGAATGGCCATAAATTGCTGGCTAGTGGTCGCGGCTTGGGGCTTCGGGCTCGGGCTCGGGCTCGCGCTCGGGCCAGTTGACTGCGAGTAAAGGTGGCTGCTGAGCGTAGGGAGGGGGGATGGGGATGGGGGATGGGGGATGGGGCATGAAATTAAGAATTATTTATTAATAAACAAAAAGCAGCAACAATTCTTAATGCGACTATTCCACTGCCTTCGATCACTCCACATCGTGTGACCACCCCATATCTCCCTCGCTTTCCCACCCTCCCCCTGCCAGGCGCCACTCGCCACTCACCACTCACAACTCACAGCTCACCACTCCCCAGTCGCCAGTCGCCAGTCGCCATTATCCCCGCTTTCAGCTAACTGACAGAATGCCAATTAAAATTCAAGTCGCATGCCCGCTTAATGTCATAATTATGAGCCAACTAAAGAGATTTACGTATTTTGTTTCGCAACTCCACCCGCTCCATTCCTTCCGGAGTCTGTCCTTGTTCTGTCCGTAAGTTGGACGGGGCTGTTGCAAGAATCGGAGTCGGAGTCGGAGTCGAAGTCGAAGGCGGGGTCGTAGCAGGGGGCTGCCTTTGCCTCGGAGTCTCCGCAGAAAGTTTTTCCTTGGCATCGATTATAATATTCACGGAATGTGAAACAGACCGACAGACAGATGGACGGGATGGACGGGATGGACGGGATGGACGGGATGGAGGGACGAGTGGACAGCGACAGTTGGCACGTCACTTGTGGGGTGTGAAACAAATAGCAAAAAAAGCAAATCACACCCAAGCAAAGCAAAACAAAACAGAAGAGACTGAAGAGGAAGGGGAAAAGGAAGTGGAAGAGAAAGAGAGTTAAAGAGATAGAGGGAAGGAGGGAAGGAGGAGGGAAGATGCCAAAGCGAATATAAATCTATAAATATCAATAATTAAAGCATCGGGACAGTCGCGTCACGTAGCACAAATGGCAAATTTAATTAACCAAATTAGCTGCAAAATTAATAAAATATATTGAGAACAAAAGTTTCAGGCGGATGGATAATCGCAGTGTGCGCAGTGAATGCAATTAATTAATTGCAGGAGTAAACAACAAAAGCGACAACGTGTCCTGACAAAACATTAATTAGTTAAAGCAACACAAAAACCAAAAAATTATCGAGCGAAAAACCAGAAAATAAATATGAAAACACAATTCGTTTTTAAACGTTGCCCGTCGACGGATTTATCCTTGCCAGGCAATCCTTGCAAATATTGTTTATATGGAAAACATTTAAGCTGAGCCTAGCTACCAGGTCATGTCCTGGTTGATGATCGTCCTAGCGTCTCCTTGTTACCACCCTCACCACCACCGTCACGCTCCAATCGAATTGTCCTTCGAAATGATAGACAACCTTGTAGAAGCCGTCGGAGATGATCTCAGGCATTCCTTTGACGCTGATGTTGCAGTTGTTCATAGTGTAGAGGCCCTTGGGAAACTGGAACTTTTCGAATTTCTCCAGGGGAGGCAGGTTGCTGCAGTGTTTAAAGTTGTTGTACAGTAACTGGGTATAATAATTTTTCAAGAACTCCCTGAACGGCTTTTTGGGTATGGTGAAGGGGAGTAGGGTAAAATCGTCCTCATTGCCGCTGTGGCTGCGGAATGAATTCATCTCGAGCTGAGGATTGAAGGATTTAAGGATACATGTATATAGGTATAAGTAAATATATGTGTATATATATTATCTGACCATGTCATCAGGCAAGTACTCGAACTGCCAGTCAAAGGATCCTCCCATGGCGTGTTGGTCGCGACCCAAGCGCACCACTCGCAGATTGAGGGCAAGCTTACTTTCGTCTTGGCTGACGGTCTCAACGGAAAGGAGCTCGTATTCCCAGTTACGCTATGGTGAATATAAATTGAGATTAGCTCCTCTGGCGAATCCTTGACCAACAAAGCTGCGTCCTACCAACCACACAGCAGCAGCGCCCAAATAGAGCCCGAGTATCCACATCAATGTCGCCGGGAGGACTTGCGATCGGAAATTCATCTTGAAGCCGTCAAGTCTTTGATTGATCCCAAAGCCGATCCCATGGCTTTTATAGCCACCGCTCCGACTCGTGTCTATCTTGGATCTAATGACGACCCCCGCTAATGGCCAAGTTACATGCCAGAACCCTGTAATACGTGTGATTTAATTAATGACTGGAACACTTTGGAGCACTTGTTCCCCTTATCAGGGGGCATGTGAATACGAGATACGAGATACGAGATACGAATTAAGTAACAAAATATTGCGTTTTGTTGTTTATTTTTAATTGTTGCAGGACAATTAAAGGACCTTTTATGACCAACTGTTTGCATTGCATACATTTATATACATATATACACTTTGAGCCACGTTTAAAAAGGTAAAAAGCCAATTGACCTCCTGATTATGAGCCAAACTTACACACACACACAAACACACACGCAATCACACAGAGATATATCCACACATACACACGTGACTCAGAAATTTAATCAAATGAAAGCTAGAGGCAATTATGCTTTAAATACAATTAATTAATCATGAAAACACACTCACGTCACGCGGCACACACACACGGGAATGCACATTACCACGCGCCCACGCACAAACGTACACACACTCTCACACACACACACACAGACAGTAATTGTTTATCCACAGCAACTATGCTGTTATTTCAAGCGTACAGAGATGTTTTTTTATACCCTGTACAGAGCCATTGGACGGGCCTGCAAGAGGTATAATCAAGTCGTGCAACACCGGAAATGACGAAATGGTGCAATGGGCGAAATTGGCGGAAATGGCGGATATGGCGGAAACATAAGTATTAGTAGTAGAGGCCCGGGCAGCCATAGACTGTGCTTTGCGTAAAGGCCAATCGTCTGTACTTTGGGTCTGAAACGCCCCTGCATTGATTTTGGCCAAAACACATCTCCGACTCTGGGAGAGATCGGTCTGTGGAATTAAAGGTCTGCCAGAGTTGAAGAGTCTCCTGGAATTAAGGAGACTCGCAAATAAGATGAAGCCAGTCAAGAGCTGCAACCCTCGACGTGGAGTATCTGCGGCGTCGGGGAAACTCTCCCAGCTTTGTTGTTGTTGTGGTTGTTGTTCTTCTGTCACTGTTTGCCCGGCCAGCAGCCGCTGGGCTTGGGCCGCAATATTAACATATCCTGCGTGTTTAAGTAACGCATAAAATTATATCCTGATTGAATTGACCAGCATCGGCATCGAGTCGTCGCCTGTGCACGTAAAATATGCGAATTCCAATAAAGTTGCCAACGCGATGTTGTCACTGCTGTTGTAGTTGTTGCTGTTGTTGTTGTTGTTGTTGTTGTTGTTGTTGTTGTTGTTGTTGTTGTTGTTGTTGTTGTTGCTGTTGTTGTTGTTGTTGTTGTTGTTGTTGTTGCTGTTGTTGCTGCTGCTGCTGCTGCTGTTGTTGTTGTTGTTATCGTTGCACAGCTCGGCAGCTCTGGCATCAGGCAGCGGCCATTGTTCGCACCACCCTCTGCACCCTCTGCACCCTCTGCACCCTCTGCACCCTCTGCACCCTTGTTGGTGTTGTTGTTGTTCCCGTAGTGCTCCTTGTTCCCGTTGTTGTTGTCGACATCGCGGCGTTAAAATGCGCACCCACGCACATAAATCACGTGCGTGAATCTCTGCAGTTAAATGTGCGTGTTCACGTGTGATTGTGTGTGCCTGTGCCTCTCTGTGAGTGTGTGTGTGTGTGTGTTTCAGCATTCCGGCAACTGTTGGTAAACGGAAAATCAGCAGACACAGTTTCTGAAGTCCATATGCGTTTGTGTGGGTATATGCATGTGCGTGTGTGTGACTGTGTGGGTGTGTGTGTGTGTGTATGTCTGCGCTGGTGTTGTGTATTAACGGCCTATCGGCTGTTGCATATCCGGGTGGACACCGGCTTCAGTTTTTATTATTATTGTTGCTTACCGTAGTTGTTGTTGTTGTTGTTGTTGTTGTTGTTGTTTTTGCTGTTGTTGTTGTTGCCGTTACCGTCGAAACTACATACACGTGTCACTGACAGTGCAGGACACATTTTCAGTGTCGTGTTTAATTAGACTGACCCAAAGGCGCATGGCCCCCGAGATGTTGGTGGCTTTGTTCGTTCTCCCTCCCAATCGGACCCAACCCTCGCACAGAGCTTCATACCCTTTGGCTGGGCAACTACTTTGCAAAGCGGGAATGCTCGGAGGAGTGGTTGAGGGGAAGAGTGAAGATCCGTGGTCAGGATCGCTTGGAGCACTTGACCATGTGGACTATCGTTTGCTTCTTTGTGGACTCCCAGTGTGGACGCTTTCAAGGGTATTCCAGGCTAGCATCTGGGGGTCCGGCCGTCGGGTGCATGGGCGGGATTATTTGTTGCCTTTGTTTTACTCATATTTACCAAGTGAATGCATAAATTCACCGGCGGGTGGATCTGACGGCGGCCACTGCAGGGGCCTGCCCGCCGGATTACTCCTATACGATGTGTGCCCGGGTATGCGATACGATATATGGCCTGACACGTGATTTCACAGCAATTAAGTGCTGTTTGTACTTGCCACACGGTTGCCGTTGTTGATTGCCGCTGCTGTTGTTGCTGCTTCCAGTGTTGTTGCTGTTGTTGCTGTTGTTGTTGCCGCTGTGACTGCAGCTGCTGGCGTCGGTTGGATTTACCGTTGCGTGTACTATTATTAGGCAAAACTAACAAAATGCGAAACCACAAATGGGCGTTCATACATTTATTTTTAAATAATGTTCCCGTAAGTGGCGTGATTTGTTTTGCTATACCCAACGTATCGGGTGTTGCTCATACGTCGCGTGTGCCAGCGATCAGGCCTTAAAGTGCGCATTTAATGCCATTTCTTTTATGCGCTTTCCCGCCTTCCCCGCCCTCCCTTCCTTCCCGCCTCTCCGATTTCCCTCCAAATCGCACTAACTACCACGTCCCCAAATGGCCAGTCAGCGATGGAGCATTTCTTATCATTTAAAAGGCATAAGTGGCTGTCGTGTCTGGGCATCCTAGGCCGCCTCTCCTGCCTCTCAGATCCTAGGCTTAGTGGGCTTTCGTTTCCAGCCGCCCCTTCGGGCTTGGTCGAGGGGGCAACACACACGAAACAAGCGCCAGGCAGACGACCCAAGCAAATGAGAGATCAGACGGCAGGCGAACGAATAAAGGCCACTGTGGTTAGGGGGAATAGAGGCTAGGGATGCATGGAGCACGCGGTGGGCTATGAGGTGAATTCGACACTGGGAAGCGAGCACACATCGCTATCCCAGCCAAATCAAGAGCTGCCAATAGCTGCAGTGTACGGCGACATCGTTGACATCCAAGCTCCAAACCCAAGCTCATTCCCATTTGTATTCGCATTCCCATGCCCATACCCAATCCCATTCCCATTCCCATTCCCATGCCCATTCTCATTCCCAGTGCCAGTGGCAGTGGCAGTACCTTAGCTAGGCCCAGTCCCATTCCCGGTCATAGTCCTAACCCATACGCCATATGCCATCCCAGAACGACTCGCATGCCGCTCTGTCATATGCGCAAATTAGTCGTTAGCCGACGTTTGGTACTCATGATGCTGCGCGAGTTTAATGACTTTGGCGTTAGATGTTGTTCTTGTGGTTGTCGCTGTTGTTGCTGTTGTTGCTGTTGCTGTTGCTGTTGCTGTTGCTGTTGCTGCTGGTACTGTTGGCTCTGAGGCTGCTGATGAGGCGCATGATAATGGCCCATGATGGTCGCGTTCTTGTCAAACTCAACGCAAAATGGCAACACATCAACAGGCAGGGGCTTGGGTTCGGCTGAGAGTACGGTTACGGATTAGGGTACGGGTAAGGGTATGGTAACAGACGCAGCAGCAGCAGCAGCAGCAGCAGCAACTGCAACAGCAACAGAAACTGCTAAAGGTGACGGGGAACTGGCCATGGGTAATGGGTAATGGGTAATGGGTAATGGGTAACGGGTGTGGGTAAGGAGCAAAGGTCTAAGCCTCGACTGCAGTTGCAGTTGGTTGCCCGGATGACTGGCTCATGCACCTGAATGCACTACCACAGTTCCGGCTGTCTTCTTAGCATTGCATTCGAGCGTATGTCTGTGTGTGTGCGAGTTAATATATATTTAGATATGAGTGTGTACATAAATGTAGCATAATTAGCATGTCGCTGGCTTTTGCGCTTTCCCTATCTCCATCTCCATCTCCATCTCCATCTTCTCCATCGCCATCTCCATCCCCATCTTTATCTCAACCTCATTCTCTTTCCCGCTCGCTGTCATTGCCATTCTCTCGGTCACACTTACACTTCGCCATCAACTCACATATTGTCAGTGGTTATGCTCATGGGTTCCTTGACTCCATTTCCAGCGTCAACTCCTCGAGTCTCCGAGTCGGCGACTGTGTCCTTAGTTCATTTGATTTCACTTTGCCAGATAACTTCTTTCGCCCATTCCCTCAGCGATTCCCACTCACTAATTTGTGTGCCGTCGGCCGTCCCGCTTGTTATTGCTCTCCCTCTCCCTCTCCCTCTCTCTTTCTCTCTCTCTCTCTCTCCCTCTCTATCTTCCCCTCCTTCCGCAAAGCTTTCTGCAGCTCTCCTTGTACCGCATTTTCCTATTCAGTTTCATTCCTAGCAATTTATTTTTTTGTTATTGGCACGCTTTGGGCCCGAGATCGTAGCTAATCCTTTCTACTAAATTCCATCTTTTTCGCGATATAAGGAGACCTCAAAGGACATCAAATTAGGAAAACAGTTTGGCAATTTCAATGGAACCTCTGAAGATTTTCCTCCTCCAATTTAACTTTTCTCGGAATTCGCATCTTGCTTCAAGCCCAGCTTTTCTTGCCCCACCCACGGTGGCCTTCGCCCGCCATCCCTGTTTCTCCTACCTCCCCTGGCTGCTCCTGGCAGCTTGTGGCCTCTTCCAGCGAGGAATTACGCAAAGTTTTAAGTCTCTTGTGCGTCTAATGAGCTTGTAATGTGCGTCATTGCCGTGTGGCAAGCAACGGATCTGCAGCGGCAAAGCCTCAAGTATCATATTCTTAATTTGGCATCATTCCGGCTGCATCTGTGGCGGCAGTTGCGGCAGCAGAGTTTGCGCCCAGCACACACTTTCATCATTTCGTACTAATCCATTAACTTGGCTAATTGACACTTGTAACGTTTATGCCACGAGTACAAAAAGCTTACTTGGCTTTACTTTCTTTGGCAAAAACTAAGCCGAAGTCTTGCGCTCTTCCCTAGAAGTATGGGTATCTGTATCTGTATCTGTATCTGTATCTGTATCTGTATCTGTATCTGTATCTGTATCTGTATCTGTATCTGTATCTGTATCTGTATCTGTATCTGTATCTGTATCTGTATCTGTATCTGTATCTGTATCTGTATCTGTATCTGTATCTGTATCTGTATCTGTATCTGTATCTGTATCTGTATCTGTATCTGTATCTGTATCTGTATCTGTATCTGTATCTGTATCTGTATCTGTATCTGTATCTGTATCTGTATCTGTATCTGTATCTGTATCTGTATCTGTATCTGTATCTGTATCTGTATCTGTATCTGTATCTGTATCTGTATCTGTATCTGTATCTGTATCTGTATCTGTATCTGTATCTGTATCTGTATCTGTATCTGTATCTGTATCTGTATCTGTATCTGTATCTGTATCTGTATCTGTATCTGTATCTGTATCTGTATCTGTATCTGTATCTGTATCTGTATCTGTATCTGTATCTGTATCTGTATCTGTATCTGTATCTGTATCTGTATCTGTATCTGTATCTGTATCTGTATCTGTATCTGTATCTGTATCTGTATCTGTATCTGTATCTGTATCTGTATCTGTATATGTATCTGTATCTGTATCTGTATCTGTATCTGTATCTGTATCTGTATCTGTATCTGTATCTGTATCTGTATCTGTATCTGTATCTGTATCTGTATCTGTATCTGTATCTGTATCTGTATCTGTATCTGTATCTGTATCTGTATCTGTATCTGTATCTGTATCTGTATCTGTATCTGTATCTGTATCTGTATCTGTATCTGTATCTGTATCTGTATCTGTATCTGTATCTGTATCTGTATCTGTATCTGTATCTGTATCTGTATCTGTATCTGTATCTGTATCTGTATCTGTATCTGTATCTGTATCTGTATCTGTATCTGTATCTGTATCTGTATCTGTATCTGTATCTGTATCTGTATCTGTATCTGTATCTGTATCTGTATCTGTATCTGTATCTGTATCTGTATCTGTATCTGTATCTGTATCTGTATCTGTATCTGTATCTGTATCTGTATCTGTATCTGTATCTGTATCTGTATCTGTATCTGTATCTGTATCTGTATCTGTATCTGTATCTGTATCTGTATCTGTATCTGTATCTGTATCTGTATCTGTATCTGTATCTGTATCTGTATCTGTATCTGTATCTGTATCTGTATCTGTATCTGTATCTGTTTCTGTATCTGTATCTGTATCTGTATCTGTATGTGTATCTGTATCTGTATCTGTATCTGTATCTGTATCTGCATCTGTAACAACTTTGCAGTCGCAATTTCACTTTCTATGCAGCAACCGACGTTGCCAAGGCGACACTTGCTATGAAAGTGCATTTTTTGTTATTTACGCTTTTTCTCTTGTTTATATACCCTGTAATCACAGGCTTGGCTATAGTTGAGTCTTATGTGCGACTGCAACTCCAATTGTTAAGAGGATGAAATGATGTTCTGATCAGCGGTACCCTTGGTGACTCGCACTCTTCGAGTAGCTGACATTCAGGTTATGTCGTGACTTGAAGCCACCTGTGAAGCCTTAGTTTAGGGTATTTCCTAGTCAGTCACTCACATGCTAAGATCTCCTTTTTTCGCATTTTGCCGCCAAGTTGAAGTGTCGTTAACCCAATTTGAAAGCATTTGGGCAAGCGCCATGCAAATGCAACTTTGGCGATTCGTTGTTATAGTTGTTGTTGTTGTTGATGTTGTTCAATGTTTGTCGAAGTTGCTGTGGTTGTTATTGCTGCCGTTGCTGTTGCTGTTGCTGTTGCTGTTGCTTTTTCTGTTGGCATTGTGGCATGGAGACAGGTTGCAACTTTTGCTTTCGCTCGCCAAAGCCGATGCCTTTGCCGTTGCCGTTGCCGTTGCTGTTGCTGTTGCCTTTGCCGTTGCCGATGCCTTAGCCAAAACGAAACCAGTTCAATTCAATGCGGCTTAAAAGTTTGTTAACTGTTAAGAGCTAACAGCTAAAAGACCTGGCCAACAACAATTGTTGTTGCCGTTCGATTGCAGCATAGCAAAAAGTGTTGCTGACTCAACTTTGTGCTGTAAATATTTGTTGTTGATGTTGTTGATGTTTTTGCTGTTGTTGTTGTTGTTGTTGTTGTTGTCGGTGGTATCTAATGACGTCGCTCACATTGCACCAATTAACTGAGTGCCGAGACTCTCGCCCTCCCTTTCACTTTCTTTCTCTTTCTTGCTCTCTCTCTCTCTCTTTGGGTATCTCCTTTGCCCGAGACGCTGACTTATAGCCCCGTCTCGGCAATTAAATTGGTAATTTTATCATGAACTTTGCATCTCTGTTTTTGGTCAAGTGCATATCCCAGCAGCGAGGAGTCAAAGCACACAAGCCTATGCACACATATACACCCCACACACTCACACACAGCCACTCGCTCAGTTACAAGGATATACACACCAAAAGCCAAGATATAGTTAAGCCTCAAAAATGTGCAACTTATGAGCTATAATTGCACTTCTGTGCGCCTGGAGGCCTGGTCAAGTGTTCATCTTTCTTCATTCATCCTTCATGCTTCGTCCTTCGTCCTTCGTTCTTCATCTTTTCGCCTTTTCGTTGCTACCTTCCGACCACTCACCAAGCTTTCTTCGACACATTCCCTCAGTCCTGTCGTCTGCCCAGCCCCAAGACCTGACCGTCCGGGTCCGGGTCCGGGTCCGGGTCTCGAATGTCGGAATCCATGTCTTGGCAATTTTATTGGGCCTGCCCATTGGCCGCACAAAATTGTTGCAAATTGTTTACTGCAATTTGTCTTGGCCAAATATTTACGTAAAATGCGCATACGAAAATATTATTTGCTGGCAAATTTATGTTATGGCTCAGAAATAAAATGCCAAAAATTCGCATCATCAACAAATTGTTGTGTGGCCAATGCACCTCTGCCTAGTCTCTCCTTCTCTCTCGCTCTCTCCCTCTTTCGCTCCTCTTCGTTAGCTGCAATTAAGACTAAGACTCCAAGATGGCTGGAGAGTACGGGAGCTCCGGCTGTGAGCTGTGAGCTGTGAGCTGTGAGCTGCGAACTGTGAGCGGAGACCTTCATGCATGTCACTTTGGTCTAGACTTCACCATAAATAAAATAAACCAGCAACAGCTTGCCGCTTGAGCAGCCCGCACTGTCCACAAAGCCCCGTGGAGTGGCCGCACTGGATCAGTGTGTGGTTGCGGCCGTACGTCCGGCCGGAGCCCTAGAAGTGGTGCCTGCTGTTAGGCAACGATTTGTGCAGCTATTTTCAATGCCCTCGGAGCACTTGAAAGTTGAATCAGTTGCAAATTGGATGCTGTGCTTGGAGTCATAGCCAGGGGCTGTGTTATAGAGTGTGGCTAGGGGTGTGGTTGAGGGTGTGGCACAGGCAGACCTGGCTGATGAGGGGGGTGGCATTGCGGTACGCAATCCTTCAAGCACTCTCCACACACTTGGCCCAGTTAAGAGTGCGTTAGCCAATTCGCTTATTGGCCATATTATCGACATCAATACACTTACCAGACTGGACGCAAAAAAAATGGCTAAAAGAATTCAAAACATGTATCTCCAGACCACTTAAATTCCGACACCTTCCCCATGGCTCGTAGCTCATGGCTCATGGCTCATGGCTCGTGGCTCGTGGCTCGATGGGAGCTCTGGTACTCAAATTGGGTATGGGGATCTGTCAGGACTGTAATCTGGACGCAGACCATCATCAGATCTGAACAAAGCTACAGCAATCGAGGCAGAGTTTTTACTTGACCTTAAAGTCGACTTTAAAGTCTTTCACTTTGTGATCGATGCGGCCCTTACCGTAAGGGTATCTGGGAGTGGGCTTAAAGCACTTACAGCTTGGCTTAGTTAAACTCTAGGGCTGCATTTAAAATTTAAAATGGCTGCGGCAGGTGCATTTTGTGGAGGCAACACTTAAAGCATTTGGCAATTTCAGTAAAAGTGTAAAATAAATTGGTAAATATATGCGAATATGAAAGCCAAATGAAATTGATATGCCAGTCCCTGCAGGACCAAAGGTGGGTGGGAGCTTGGGTGCTTGTGTGGTTGAATAGTTGGGTGGCTGCATGGTTGGGTGGTTGCTTGCTCGATGAATTGGGTGGTTGGCTAGGTGGCTAGGTGGCTGGGTGGCTGGGTGGCTGGGTGGCTGAGTGGCTGGGTGGCTGAGCAGTTCGATGAGATGCACTTGGATGGCTGTGTGGCTAGCTGGTCGGTTTGTCGGGTCGAGGGCGTTGCCTTTTATGTAAGAGAAATTTTTAAGTTGATTTTTGCCAATTTGCGGCAGCCGAGAATTTTGCAACAAAATATTTAAATATGCCAAGAGTTCGCACAGCTAACGAGATGGCATGCACACACACGCACACGCACACATCAGCCGCACTTTGCACTCGCAGAGATGCGGCTTAAAGCGCCTGCCATTTCATATTCAGAATCCAGAGCCATTTTTAGTGGCTGGCAAATGTCAAAAAAGTCACAACGATGTTTGCTTAAAACGTTAAGCACTGCCAATAAATTCTGTCTCAATCAATAAGGCAGCAGCCAGGATCCAACAGAATGCAGAGCCCAGAAACGCCAACCCCATCCCCATCCCCAACCTCCTCCACCGCACGCCAGGATCCCAGAGGTTGGAGTCAGAGCACGTATCCGCCAGATACAGATGCACACATCGAATGGCATTAGATAAATTCTTTCTCTCTGCAGCCAATGCACACACACACACACACACACACACACACACACGCGCGCGGCAAATGCGTACAGCAAATGGTGTGCCAAACTGACAAACTGACAAACTGACAGCCAACTCAATTGGTATAAAAATACGAAATTTACACAAATATGCGCGCGGCATCTCTCTGCTCCGCCCCTTGCCCAGATTCCCTGTACTCCCAACCAAGAGCAAGCCATAGTCCGCCTGCCTGTCCGTTCGCCCCTTTCCCCCTGGCCCCTCCCAGGCTTGTCGGCCTGTCAAACGCGTATCTTATCTTCATTTGCCAAGCGACCGACCAAACTACTCGTAAATATGTTGGCTCTTAGTCCAATCGCCACACTCTGAAAATGTATCTCTGGCCAAGTATTTGTACTTGTATTTATGTGTGTGTGTGTGTGTGTGTGTGTGTGTGAGTGTGTGTGAGTCGCTGTCTGTAGCTTGGCATTCTCCCCGGTTCTAGCGGCCTTTGTAACTTGTCCAAAATCATTTGGGCTATTTAACTTTTAAGACTAATTAATTACGAAACGAAGAAATGAGCAATGGCCCCGCCGGACGGAGTTGCTCCGTCCATCTGCCATGTGCCTCGCCAGGGAGCTTGGGGCTTAGGTACGTGGCAAGAAAATCCAGGGCCAACGGTATACGAGTAATTTTCTATTTTCTTGAGTACTTTTCCGCTGCGCTTTGCTCGGACCTCGTTCACCGTTTCGATGCTTCCTTCTGTTCTTTTTATTGTTGTTCCCACTGTAGCTGTCTCTACCGCTGCCACCGCTGGCACCGCTGCCACCGTTGCCGTCGTCTTTACTGCTGCTACCGCCGCTTTTTAATTACTTGCCGGGACGTATAACCAAAGCCAAGTCAAGTGGCCAAAACCCTGACGTCCATATCGATGTCGACATTGGCATCGCCATTGACGGTGCCTTCGACTTCGACTTCCACTTTGACGTTGTTTCCGACGCCGACGCCGACGCTGATGCCAATGCCGATGCCGATGCCAACGTCGATGCCAACGTCGCTGCCTTGCTGTGCGGTTAAAAGTTAAGCAAGTCGGGTTGGGCCATTTGAAAGTATCCATGACCATTCCAAATTCTCAGTAGGAGCCTCTGCCCCTTCCCCTGTCTGTATCTTGCCATCATGTTCACTTCCATCCCCTTCTCCTTCTCCTTCTCCTACTCCTTGCCCATCTTCAATCCCCCACTATTGCTTCTCCCATTTCCACCTCTTCAGTGCCATCATCTTCATCAACGCCTTGACAAGCGCCTAACGCCTAGCGCTTCGCATGTAATTGACGCCCTCCCCCCACCTGCTCTCCGCTCATGCCTGTCAGTGTCTATGTGTGTGGGAAATGTGGAAAAAAAATTTTCCTTTGGGAGTTCATGAACTTTGACTGGTCTTAAAATGCGCAGCAGCCGGTTAAAGTTTGGAACGCGCTTCTCTGTGAGTGACTTTAAGTGGCAGTCATGGCCCAGTCAGAACCTCAACGGTAGCCGAAAGAAACACTTAACCGATCTTAAGTAGCCATAAACATTTCCGAGAGTGGACGTGGCTTTGGGGGGCTGGGGGTGCCATTGGGTCCGACTCCGGCGCTGGAGTCCAGCGCGAATGGCTAATGCGATTTTGTTAAGCCGGGCTGATATGATGGCTTATTTGATTAGTCATTGTTTTGAGTTCTCAGTCTTTATGGTAATGGGGGATTAGAAGATATTGCCGGACATGAGCTTGACATGATCTTAATTGCGTGTGGGTTTGGGCTTTGGCCTTGAGTCTTCGGACCTTTTCTTGGGAGTCTTTCGCGTTTGCGTCTCGCCGTCACCCATAACAACCCATCCATGCCGCCGCAACCCAATGCATCCCATCACATCCCATCCCATCGCATTTCGGCCACATTCACATCTACTCGAAAGCATTTTTGTAATTTTCTTGATTAATTTATTTGGCAGTCTGTTAATTAACAACGTCGACGCAAGCGCAAACACGTCAATTGACAGATTGAGAAATTGAGCCATTCAACTTGAACTCGGCTATTAGGCAAACGAGATTTTTAGCTGTCCAGTTACTTATTTGTTGCTGTTGCTGTTGTTGTTGCTGTTGTTGTTGCAGTTGTTGCGGTTGTTGTCGCTGCTGTTGCTGTCGTCCGTTGCTCAGTTGGTCAGCTGCCATATGTTGATGCTGTCCGTGCTGCCTGCTGCCTGCTGCCTGCTGCAGTCTTTTGGCCATCACTCAATTAACGGTTGCACGCACCGCACCCCGTCAAGGAAAGCGGCAACAGCAACAGCAACAGCAACAACAACAACATCAACAAAAACAACAACAACAATGATGATGGCGATGGCGACGGCACGAGGCAATGAACGACGCCACCGCCAACGTAATTGCTTAAACTGGGACCCAGACAACATCACAACAACAGGAATAACAACAACAACAACAGCAACAGCAGCAGCAGCAGCAGAAACAACAACAACATCAACGACAGCCACAGCTACAGTAACGGCAAAAACTTGCCCAAAATCCTAAGCGGTTCATCCGCTCTACACCTCCAGAGCAGCAGCAGCAGCAGCAGCGGCGATGGCGTCGGCGACATCACCTCTTCTCCGTCATCTCCACCCACACTCCCTGCACCCCTCACTCACATAATTGCACAAGATGGCAGCGATTAGCGTTTAATCAATTTGTAAATTTTGTTGCTGCTCCCCCCGCCAAATACCCTGTACCCGTCACACTGAGCGCTCGGGTATGAGGCGCCAGGTACCGCCGCAGATGATGCTCGGGCACGTATCCGCAGGTTTCCATAGGTAGGAGATCTCTAAGCTGTCATCTGCGAATCCGACTTTGAACCACATTTGGGTATATCCTTAGGAAAGCTCAAGGATTACCGCAAGGATTAAGGAGAGATCAACAAACGTGTTTGTACATTAAGCGATGCGATGAATGAACCTCTCATCTTCGGCTGCTGCTTTTGCAGCTTGTCTGTGCCTGAGGGTAGGATCGATCGATCGCTCGAGAGAGAGAGAGAGAGAGAGAGAGAGAGAGAGGGTATCTTTAAGTCGGGCAGGCTTAATCTCCGCCGCTGATGCCTCTGCCGTTGTTTTATATTCTTTCGCGCAATCTTAAACTGGCACAAGGTCTGCCCGTCTGGCATGCTGGCCAGTCCACTGGTCAACTGGTCAACTGGTCGATTGCGGTTGCGTGCCTGTGCCTGTATCTGTGCCTGTATCTGTGTCTGTGTCTGTGTCTGTGTCTGCATCTGTATCTGTACATGGCGGATACGGGTACTCATACAGATACAATAAGATGTATGGCATACGAATGCGTATGCTTAACGGCCGCCTCGCAAAGCGGATCAGCCGCTAATGAAAAATGCGTTGGCCGGCAGTTGGCAGTTGGCAGTCGTGTCCGAGTTCATCAACTGGTAAAAACCTTGTCGCCAGTTAAACGTGTTTCCCAACTCTATCGCCAGGTCCGCCCCTCTCCTGCCCACCTGGCCGACGGCGTTCAAGCTATCCAGGTCTGTTGCCCCCGTGCCCAACTCCGCGTCAAGGTTTATCCTCGTCACATGAAAGTTGTTATCGCTGCCACAATTCGTGGCCATGGCTACTGTTAGCTTTGGCTCAAAGTAAGTGGATGCACGACTAGGACAGCACAGAAGCTGCTCTAATGGCCGGCTGGTCGGTTGTCCGGCTGTCCCGCTGGCGGTGACTCTGGGTCCCCAGCAGCTGCGCCCTGCCATTTGGTAGCCTATTCCCGGCACTCGGACACGCGGACCCCAGTCCAAAATCTGGACTTGGGCATCTCCGAACTTTGCTATTCGCTTTGGTCTTGTGGCTTGGGGCTTTGGGCCTGAGGCTTGGGGCAGGAAAAAACCAACAAAATTGTCTGCCTGCCACAGCAGTGACATTTTTTATATGTATATTTAAATGCTTTGTACTCTTAAGTACGGGCATGGATATGGCCGGGGATATAGGTATGGGTATGGGTATGGGTATGGGTATGGGTATGGGCATGGATATGGGTATGGGTGTATGTGTATGGCCATAGGTGTGGGTATGGATGAGTGTGTGTTCCCGGGTTTTTATGGCATTCATTACTTGAACGTTTCATCTTGTTTTCTCTTTCGCTTGATGTTTGCTTTTAATTATCAAATCATCACATGATCATTATCAAACTGACGCAGATGATGATGATGATGATGGTGATGAAGTTCATGATGATGCTCATGCTGACGATGGAGATGATGAGGATGACTGTAATAATGTTTAAAACGATGACAGGGCAACTGCAAAGCTCCCACCATTTCCCTCTGGCCAATTTGTTGTTGCTGTTTTTGTTTGTTGGTTGTTGTTATTGTTTTTGTTGCCGTAAATAATTAATTTTTTCACTCAAATTATTTGTATTTTTATACCGATTTTAACTCGTATTTACAGAGAACATTTCGACTTTTACATTCAGTTAACCGAAACCCAAATGCGACTGCCATTAAATTTAATGTATGATTTTAAGATTTTCGGGAATAAACCTGAAAAGGCTCTGACGCGGTGTTATATGCGACTGGGGATACCCTGTAAAGTAATACTGTTGGTTTTTAATTATTTTGTCCTTGACTGAGGAATTGATAGGGAGACCCGTTTATTAATCGTTCAATCTGCCCCTGAAAACGACATCTGTGTTTTTCCTATATCCTAATTTTCATTTCTTAGATTTTCCATGCAATTTGTCTCAGATTGCATTTGATTTTCCCTTCCATCGCGTTGAGGTTAATTGACACAATCTCCCAGCTGATCAAATTGCAGCCCTCTTCCCGCCCACCGCTGGATCTGCCCTGGAGCTCCATAAATCAGAAAAGCAAATGCTTTATTGTTATCGCATCCCCCCGATGCGGCTTCGGATGCGGCTTCGGATGGGACTTCGGATGGGGCTTGGGAAGCCTTTCACCTTTCAAATTCAATTAACTGCAAGCAAATGGCACAAAGCCAATCACCCAAATTCGTAAAACGAATTGAAAAGCGTGGGATGATATTGTTGTTGTATTTCTCTGTTGTTGTTGTTGTTGTTGTTGTCGCTGTTGCTGCTACGCAAATATTTGCCATCAACATTTTTGTACGCTAATTTCCTTGGTAAATTTCGGGCTGACATCACGCGCAACACATAAAGAGTACGCCGACTTTAGGGTATGGAGGGGGCCTGATGAATTGGGGGGAAGGGAAGGGAGAGAGGAGGTCTGTAGGATGGCAGGATGGGAGAATGGGAGGATGGCAGAGCGTGGGCATCTAGTGTTGGATACCATTTCAAAAAAGTGGAAAAAGCCAAAATTGTTGAACACACACACACACACACACACACACACACAGGCATACACAGGCAGAGGAACACACACCAAGCAGAAGATGCTGAGGAAAATTTCGTCACATATTTTTGCGTAAATTGCCGGAAAATCGCAAATCATTGAAGATAAACATCGATGTCAAGAAATGAACAGAAGACAGCAGACAGCAGACAGCAGCCAGCAGCCAGCAGGCAGCAGTAGGGCCGGAGATGGTTGCTGAATCAAATATCGAACAATGTTAAGCAAACGCTCACGTTCACACACACACACACACACACACACACACACACACGCACCATGGGGAAAGAGAGAGGAGGAGGCACACACAAATTTTGCAAGTTGTGTTTCCGCTTGCGCAAGAAGTAAAAAAAAAAAGACAAAAAACACAGAAAGGAAAAGGAAAAAAGAAGAAAAAAAAACAGAGCGATGGCGAGAGCAGAAAGAAATACGAATGATAGACAGAGAGGGGAAATGGCAGATCAAACAGACAGACAAAGCGTCTGGTGGTTGGCGGCTCAGTTCTGCGGTGCTGCTGCCTGTCGGAGTCAATGATGCCAATAAGCGGTGGGGCAGGCGGTGACTGTGACTGTGACTGCGACTGCAACTGCGATTTTGACGGTGACTGGGGCAGTAACAATGGCGACAAGGGGAAGGCGAAGGAGGAGGGCGGTGGGGAGGAAGCAACGGCCCGAAACTGCATCGAATCAAATGCAGTGCAAAACGTTTTCGTTACGCTTCAATTGAGTTGCCAAGGGGTTCGCGTAGAGCCCCTTATCCATGGCCATCCTAGATTCGTATCCACTTCCAAATCCACGTGCACATTCACACACACTCACACTCACACATACACATGCACATGCACATGCACAGTTACACAGCAACATTCCCAGCTTCGTCCCCAGCCCCAGCCCCTGCCCCAGCCCCAGCCCCTGCCGCAGCCCCAGCCGCAGCCGCCAGCCCTCAGCTGTGCAGCAGCAACAGCCGTTGTCATCCCTTGGCTGCAAATCTCGGCGTCACAATTCGCTGGCTTTTCGCTTGGACTAATCTATTTTGTGTTTTTTCTTGGATGCTGCTCCGAGTTGTCGGCACGTGGTAGATGCGACAGCTCTGGCCCCCTGCCAGTCCAGCTCGCGGCTGAACCTAAGTAATCTTTCGACTTTGTCTGCCTCGAGTGCCTCAAAAAGGCTAAAGGAGCATCACTGATTTGGGCTTTTGTGATTTTTCTTCTGAATTCTCTTGGAGTTTACTCGGCGTTTGCCCGATTTCCAGATTTGGCTTTTAGATTTTCGAATTTTTGATTTGTTATTTTGCCTTCCCGCCTAACCCGCCTCCTTTCAAGCTTCGCCCTTCGCCCTTCCCCTTTCCCCTTTCCCCTTTTGCCATGCCTTTTCCTTTCAATTCCTCTGCTCTGCTCAGCTCAGCTTTTGCCTTTACATCTAATCAAATTTGCAAATTATTTGGTAAGCAGCCGCTTTAGTTGCAGCCTCAGCCTCAGTCTCAGCCTCGCCCTCTGCCTCAGCCTCAGCCTCAATCTCAGCCTCAATTTTGGTTTCAGATTCTTGGTCTCGGTCTAAGGAACAGTTGGATTTTAATTTGTGTGCAGACGCAGACGAGCTAACTATAAAGTGTGTGTGTGTGTGTGTGTGTGTGTGAGTGGGTGTGTGCCGAGCTGATATAGATACGATACGATATAGAGTATAAACAGTGTCTAATATATCATATATCATGTTCCTATTCCTTTCGAAGGGAGACCCCCCTCCTCCGCCTTGTGGCAACTTGTCCGCAACTTGGGCACAAATTATGTTACTCAGAATCAAATCGAATCGAGTGGCTCCTCGGCTCCACATGTAAGGTATATGCTGGAAAGAGTGTCCAGCCTTCGGTATGATAAGCTGTCTACTAGCATCTGTCTGCTTGCTGCTTGTGTTGTCGTTGTTGTTGTTGTTGTTGTTGTTGTTTTTTTCCAGCTCACTTCACTTGAGTTGAGATCTTCTAAGCAGTCGACGGCGGCTTCTCTTTAGTTGCTGGCCATAAAATTGAATTTAGTTTGATTGCATTTGATTGTAGGCTTATCAGATAGCGGGCCACAACCACAGCAACAGCAACAACAACAACAGCAAAGGCAACAGCAACAACAACAGCAAAGGCAACAGCAACAACAGCCACAAAAGGCAGCAGCGATTTATGCATCGTTAACTTTTTAGTACAATTGCGCATACAAACGCAAAGTCAGATGCAGAGATGGAGACACACACACACACACACACACACAATTACACTCGCACACACATACACACACATGCACACATGTAGATATATTTTGAAAGCTGTGCATTTGCATAATGTAATGCCTGTCAAGGAAAATATAGAGAGAACATTCAGATAAATGGGCAGAGAGAGAGAGAGAGAGAGAGAGAGAGAGAGAGAGAGAGAAGAGAGGGAGAGAGAGAGAAGGGGAGAACTAGATTTTCGAATTTTGTTTTAATTAAGTTTTTGCATAGACTCGCTGCAAGTTTTGTGGCACGTCTCGTGGATCGCTGCAGCGAGTGACTCTGATGAACTGCTGACAACTCGGGGCATGTGAGTGTGAAAAGTGTTTAGACTCACAAATTGAGGCCTTGGGGCGGTGACTGTTGACTGGTGACTGGTGACTGGTGACTGGCGACCGGCGACTGATGGCTGCTGCCTGATATTTGCTGCCTGATGGCTGATGGTTGCGCCTGGAGCCCGCTGGGATGGAAACCGCTGCCTGGAGGCTGCACTCAGTTACCCGGCTCGTCATTAGGGGAACCCTCGGCTGCGGAACTTGAGAAAATACTCTCACTTTGGTCCACTAATGATAATTCACACGTCAGCCGAAAGTACTTTGAGGAGAAATTATGCCGCGTTAATTACACCTGTTTCAAGGTAAACGCAACTCAGCCAGCTGAACCATAAAATTGGCAGTCGCTCTGGCGCTTCGGCTGCTCTTTTGTCTCTCATCGAGCCTGGGACTAGGGCGGCAAGAAGCAGAGAAGAACGCAGTGTTAGAAAGAGAAAGCGAATCTTAAGCCAAGACTCAAACCGAAGGCGAAGCAGAAATCAAAAATCCGAAAGTCTGAAAGTCTGAAAGTCTGCAAGTCTGAAAGTCTGAAAGTCTGAACCATATCCCAATCTACACCTGACTCTGAATGCATTTGGTAATTGTCCTGTGCTGTGTAGTCCGCGTGTCCTCCAAATAAACCGTTCATTGTTGTCCTTCTTTTGAGTCGCACGCCTCAACGCACAATCAGAAGCTGTCAAAATTGTACTTTAAATCGACCGCGCGCCTTGTTCCTTGCGCCTACCCCACCGAAGGACATCAATGTAAAGCTTGGAATTTGAAATTTCCTTTCAAATGACTTTCGATTGTCGTTCCTTTGCCCAATTCAGCAGCAATTTTAAAATCATTTTCACACACGAATGCATTTCGCAACTCGCTTCTCGCTTCTCGCTTTTCGCACTTCACACTTCCCGCTCCTGGCCCGGAAATGTTTCTGGCCCAAAGAGATGGCCAGCACCCGCAGGACCAGCCAAGCGGTAATGAAGCCTTCGATAGGCGCTCAATCAGCCGCCTCTGCTTATCTGTCCATGAGAAACTTTCAAATTTTCCCATCTTCAGCTTCAACAAATTGCGAAATTACACAATAAAAATGAAAATCAAAATCAAAATCAAAATCAAAATCAAACTCGAAATCAAAATCAAAATCAAATTTAAAATCGCGTGCGTGCGCATTGCCAAATTTAAAGCGTTGATTAAAATTGCGGCCCACAACTCGAGCAGAGCCGGGCATTAAGTGCACCGCACGCACAGATAATTATGATATTACATCTTAATTAATCTCTTTATTATTTTTTATTATTTTCATTGCAGGCCGCGCCCCTCACCTCGCACCCGGAACTCGCGGCTACTCACGAGCGAATCCTTGGGGTAAGCAGATCCGCAATTTAATTCACATAATGAAATCTTTTCACTGCACGCGCCGCGCTGCCACTTGAATCGCATTAACAGCTAATTAACGGCGTAGTTAGTTGTAAAAACTAACTGTTCACGCCCATCGTCGCACTCGTATTAGTTCGGGGCGCGCTCTGCTCATTGCTAATCAAGGCCATTGTACGTGTAGCTAGCCTTCAATAGACCACAGAGAGTGGGTAGAAGGGGGGCGGTGGGGAGAGGGGAAGATGGGAGAGGGGTTGAAGGACATGTCGGGCTTGTATCATAGACTGAAGTGAATGTTGACAACTAGATAAACATACATACATACATATATGAAACATATATACCTACACACACACACACACACATTGATCAGTATTGATTTGAGCAGCCAATCAATGAGTGATTCCGCTGGCAGCCATGTCCTGTAGTCCATGCCACTAGCTGACTTCAGATAAACATCAGATATATAGCAGATACATAACAGATATATAGACTATACGTGGAAGGGACGATTTGAAGAGCCACTTGCATCCTTTTCGCCAGGTGGGAGGACATTTGTGGTGCTGCCGAGCGCAGGTTGCTGCTGCGGTGCTTCAGGTGGACACAAACTTTGGGCAACATCCGAGTCTCAAGTGTCGAGCTGAGAGGGAAGTTTGCGCTGCGGTTTGCTACATAATAATTAACGCTTCAAATGACGTTCATTGTCGGCGATGATGGCGGGCGGTATGTGGCAAGCGGTGGCAAGCGGTGGAGGGCAATTGAGAAGTGTTCAGCGGTGGAAAGCAAGGGGGGAGTTTGAGAAGAAGCCGCATGGCTAATCAAAGCATCATTGAAACGGAAAGGGAAACGGAAACGTTAACTGCAATTCAAATGCAAAGGCGGCCGCAGGAAATGAAGCGCTGAAATGGCCCAGCCTCACCACAGAGCAGAAAGCGACCACAAATTAGCACTCCGAAGGCCTCGTTCAAAGACTTCTTTGCCGGAGAAGAGACCGAATATCTGATGAATTATTAAATATGACCAATGCAGCGGCAGCGGCAGCAGCAGCGGCGGCCTAATGAACCGACGGGATGGGGTGTGTGCCCGGCCGGGCTTAAAGGGGGACAGACGTCATTGTGGCTACCGCTTCTACCGCTTTCACCGCGCCCGCCACTCGCATCGCCGCTGCAGCCTGTGGGGCGTCTGAATGAGCGCTCAAATGAACACCGCAATGAATGTGCGCCGCATGACAAATACGTAAAGTTTCTTTTGAAATTAAGCAGCATTTGCTGCCAATTCTTAACTACATCAGCGACAAACTTTGTCCTCGTCGTGGTCCCTCGTCCCTTGTCCCTCGACCTCCGTCCCACGCCTCTCGTCGCTTGCCTTCTCCTGGTGGTCGTCCCGACTTGCCCGCCCGCTCTCAGGCAGCTTCTTTTTTCTACTTTTTTTGGCTTCTCAACAGTTGCTTGCAGCACTTTTTCCTTGGCACTTGCAACAGCTCTCAGGTCTCAGGACTCAGGACTCAGAACACAGGACACAAGACTCGGGATTCAGCTCTCAGCTCTCAACTCTTAGCGCTCTGCTCGCAGCTCTGAGCTCAGGCGCTTGGTTATTTCAAACTTTTGACACTGAAACTAATTTTGGCAAGCGGGTGCTACCAACCGAGCAACCAGCAACTAGCAGCCAGCAACCAGCAACCAGCAACCGGCAACCAGCAACCAGCAACCAGCAACCGGCAACCGGGAGCCAACAACAGTTGTCGCTGTTCTTCTTGCTGCTGTTGTTGCTGTTGCTGCTGCTGCATCCTTTGCAGTTGTTGCTGTTGCTGTTGTTGTTGCTGTTGCTGTTGATGTTGCCGCTGGTTTTCGGGCTTTTGCCGGCTTCTGTGCATTTAGTGGCTTTTCATTCTTTTGCTGATTGCAATATTTCATTGCCTTTGCGGTTCGTGTGTTGCATACTTTTGCGAGGCGGAGCGTCGCTGAGGTTTGCCTTAATTAATTGCCTCCTCTGAATTGGCGTTCCCATTGAGGCGCCCCCTCCCTCTCTCTCTCTCTCTCTCTCTCTCTCTTCCTCTCCTTTGCTCTTTTTACCGTCTACTTTCCACTTTTATCAGCAATTCCTTTTACAATTGTCGCCTGGCAGCTGCATTTCTCGCATGCTTCATGCATTTTAAAGTGCTTCGAGTTCGAATGACACTTTAATTGCCATTTGATTTGATTTGATTTACGTCATTCCTACAACTCCCCCACACTCCCAGCTAGCACCTCGATTGCCTGTTAGGGTGTGCGGCTGCTCGGGTGCTCCCTCCGCTGGACAGGGTGGCGGCTGCACGCGCAACGTGCAATTAACGCTCATCTGGAAAGGCAGGGAGTCCGCTCCCGGGTCCTTGAGCATAACAATGTATCTTGGCGCGAGGCTGTCAAATCAACTTGTCGGACTTGGCATATCAAATTTCATGATTTACGACGTTTTGATTATGAAATATTTGAATGTGTGTGTGTGTGTGTGTGAGTATGTGTTGTTGCGGGGAGTATCTTGATGAGCTGCGTTATGAGCGAAGCAGCACTGCCTTTAGGTCCATTTTGCTGTGGCCAGCAATTAGGATAAAGTGACACCCCCCGCTGCAGTAATCCTGAAAGCTAATTGAAAATGACAGCCAAGACAATAATCGCCTGTCGATGCGTCGGCAATTGGTTGTGGGTGTTGCACTTGAACTCTGAGTGTGAATGGCTTATGTTGCACTCAGACACGGGGCTTCCAACCGAAGGCTTTAAAGGAGGAGTCAGTGGGCAGGAAACGCATGTCTTCTGGGCTTAAATTTTCAACGAAGACAAACACCTTTGGAAGAAATGGAAATTCGCATTGAAAGTTCATCTAATCCTTTGTTTTTCCTAAGGTTTCCAATGTCAGAGCTGAGATCAAGTTTTCGTTTAGTGGACTTTTCATTTTAGCACATGAGAATCACAGGTAGAAATATTTGGATTTTATTTCGTTTTCAACAAACTATCAATCTTGCACTTACACAGTCGCACTAACACACACACACACACACACACACACACACACACACGCCGAAAGTGAGAGATAGAGAGGAAGATGAGAAATGTACACATGATACGAAATATCCAAACAAGTTGCCTTCAAATAAAGCCATTAAATGAGGCCAAAAGGCAAATCCAAGGATATTGAAAAATCAGGATATCAGTTTATTTGCTGAATGTTCGCAATCATATTTTGCCTTTTTCCAAACTGCCAAACGTACGATATTGGAGTGGGCGTGGCTTGGCCAGTGGAGCCCCGCAATCCTATTGCCAGTATCCGCATCACTCACACAATCTCCTTCCGTCATCCCTTCGATGGCTCAATGCCCATTGACAGTCATCCTCAGAGCCCCTCTCACAATCACAATCGACCTGTTAGTCACACTTTCAATCACAGTCACACTCACAGTCGCAGTCGCAGTTGCAGTTGCATTCTCAGTCTCAGTCTCAGTCTCAGTCGCAGTCACAATCTCATTGATATTCGGATTCAGACTCGTATTCAGATTCTGATTCACATTCAGATAGGGATTCGCATCCCATTCCTTTTGCATCCTTCAACATACTTTTCCATTCTTCTACCCTTCCCCAACCCCGTAACAATTCCCCATTCACCACTCACCATTCTCCGCTTCCCATTGACATGCCCATTTCCACTGTCAATTCTACTACATGCACAGTGCTTGAGTCCGATGAAGGCAATTAATGAAAATTTTATTACACCATCGATGGGGACGTAAGTGCACATTATTGGAAAATGTTGTTTGCATCACCGATGACCAAATGAGCAAATAAGCAAATAAGCAAATGGCACAAATTTTCACAAGTTTCCACAATTTCTCGCAAGTCTTCACAATAAAAATTAGCAACTGAGATGACACATCATTTAGGACCAGAAACAGGCATGTGTGCCACTCAAGGACCCTTCAAGTCCCAAGCTCCTCAATGCACATCAGACATGACATTGCATTCCACAGGCCTGTGGAAACCCCTAGCCTAGGCAGCAGGGGGGAGCACGGAGGGGAGATCATCTCATGAGTGAGACATCCACTAAGGACATCTATTGAGATGAAAATCATACAGGATACTCTTTGTTACTCGTTTCAGTGCATTGACATTTGTCTTGTGGCGGCTGAAGTGGGCAATTCAGATGGCCCTCATAGCGAAGATTGACTGTACACTGGCTGGGGGCATCTGGGAAGGAAAAAATAAAAATTAAATTAAATGCTTGACTATATGATAGAAAATTTTCCCCATGTCGTTAATAATGCAAATGAAAATGGCAAATGGAAAATGGAAAATGGAGAATGGAAAATGGAAAATGAATGTGCCACTTGGAATGTGAATGTGGGTGTGGATGGGGGTGTGGGTGTGAATCCGAATCCGAATGCGAGTGTGAGTGTGAGTGTGAGTATGAGTATGGGTATGGCGGATGGTGGATGGTGGACGGTGGATGGTGGGTGGTGGGTGGTGGGTGGTGGCTGGAGGTGGATGAACAAGCAAATGAAGCACATGGGCTAAAGACCTGATTTTCATTTTATCTTCAATTTAAGTTACTTTTATTTGAATGCTGAATGCGAACGCTTCCTCAGCTTTTCTTCTTTATGCACATTTTCTTTTTATTTTCATTATCCTTTTTTTCGTATTCTGTATTTCTGTATATTTTTATTTTTGTATTTTATTTTTTATTTTTATTTCCTATTTTCTTTGCTGTGCGCGCTAAAATTTTCTGCAATTACCGTCGTGGCGAAGAGGGGAGGGGGCGCTGCAAGGAGCAAGTCCGAATTGCATTTTCAATATTTTCCGACTCGCCGTTGTGCAGTCTACCACCACCATCAGCCAACCACCCAGCCAGTGCACCACCCAGCTCTGTACTTACCATCAGCTGCAGAATCATCATTTTTTACAGTTGCCTTTGCCATTTTGTCCCGAATCTCCAGGACTACATCTATAAATTTTTAACTACAAGCTCTTGAATGCAATTACTTTTCAATCTTTCCGCCCTTCCCAGACATACTTTTAGTTTCAGTATCTATCCCTCTATTTCTCTCTCTGTGTGAGTGTGTGTGAGTGGGTGGGAACGGGTGTGTGTAGTTGAACGCGAAAATTGCTTATTTTAACATTCAAGTTTGCAAAGTTCTTCGCCGCGTCTCGCCTCGCCTCGTTTCGTTTCGTTTCATTTCATTTTCTTAGATTTAAAAAGCAAAAGTTTGCCATAATTTTGCGAGAGGTCCATCACTTTCTCCCCCATCCCCATCGTCATCTTCATCTTTATCTTCATCTTCGTCGCCATCTCCATCTCCATTTCCATCTTCGTCGTCATTTTCATTTTCATCTCCATCTTCATCTTCATCTTCATCTCCATCTCCATCTCGATGTCCGTGGTCTTCGTCCTTCTACCCGAGCTTCATCTGCATCTCAGCCGATTCGCCTCCACCCTCCACCCTCGACCCCCGCTCGCTGCAACCCCTGACCATTTTTCTGCCACACTTTGCCACTTCTCTCTATCTCGTATTTGTTTTGCCAAAGGAGGAGCACATAAAGTAGGTTGAACTTTGTTTTATTTGATCTAGAAATTGACATGATTGTTTATGCATAAAAAAAGTAAAAGGAGGAAAGGCAAAAAATGGGACACAAGGGGGGAGGGAGAACGCAAACGGGAAAGGAGAAAAATGTGTAGACAAAAGTAAATATGAAAAGGAAAACTTAGCTTGAAATATTTGCGACACTTTTCATTCATTTCCTCCCCTCCCCCCCTTCCCCCTCCCCACCATCATTCTCCTTTCCCGACCCTTGCCCTAGCCCCTGACAAGGCAGTTATAAAAGTTTATTCTGTGATTTCGAACTTTAAACTGAAACTAGCTCCGCCATATCCTTGTGCAGGCGACGACAGCATGGTGCGCCATGATGCGGGGAGTCCGGGACAGCTCTTGGATTATGGAGCTTAGTATAAGCCAAGCTTCCTGTCGGCGATAAAAAGTTATATCAGTTTTATATATCGAAGTGACATTTTTGACAGTCGTCATATTTGCCGTGTGGCGAGTCAGGATACTTGTTCTCAAAGCCTTCCAGAAGGAGAAGGATACTTGTTCTCAAAGTCTTCCAGAAGGAGAAGGAGAGGAAGGAGGGTGTGGCGGAATGAGAGTGAGAGGGATCATTTATGAAAAGTTCGCTGCGAGCGCTGCAGCTGCGCGTGCGGCAGAAGTCCCTGCGCTGATCCTCATCATCGTTGCGGCAGTTGTTACCCTTTTGCGGGCAGGACTTGCCGCTGCTTATCGATCGACGGTTGCCAAGCTTAACAGCTGCTTGGGAAAATACTTACATGATGATATATAATCTTTTTATAGACCAACAGATTTTTTAAATCACCAACTTAGACAACTTAACTGCCACTGGCCGGATTAACAGTGGACCGAGTGGCTGGGCGACCAAGCGCCCGGATTAGTGATCGGATTAAGAATGAAGATGTTTTCAAAATACGATTTATTTACGACCCTCAAGGAGATTAAGAATGAATTGTTTTTTATTGCGCCAACGCACAAGTCAAAAGGCTACATTGACAGGTACGCCAATTAACAGACGCCATCGCCAAAGGTACTCGAGGACCGGCGAGCGGCTTAAAAAGGACTCCTCGCGAGCCGACGGCATCAGGTAGCAGCTGAAAGGACGACCCGAAGATTTGAGCATATAAAAAGCACAGCATCGGCACTGACAGCCATCAAACGCTTGCCAGTTCCAGGACCAGCAACACCTCCAGCAAGGACAACCAGCACAGACACGAGATCATCTACGATATCTACAACAGCTTCTAAATCGTTTGCCAACGCAAGGAATCACCTGTAACTGCCACTGCAACTGCAACATGTCACGCTACGAGAAGCTTGTAAACGAGTCCTGCAGCAGCCACTCCCAGCCACAGCCACATCAGCAGCAGAAGAAGCTGCAACCTTCAGTGGAGACCTGCCAAGCACCGAATGTGGGATACCACCTGTATTTGTACAGGGAGCAGCTCGCCCGCCGCAATGTCGAGTACATGAGGATGTCCAAGGCGAAGTACTTCATTACAGAAACGCTCCTGGCCAGGACCTTGTGCAACCTGAAGGGCTACAGCGTCGAGGAGCTGAAGACAGTCAACAATCAGATTGTGTTTAAGCACAAGCTCAAGCGGCAGATTCATCGTATCCGCAAGCTGCAAAGTCTTGGCATTAGGAATGCCAATCCACACATGGAAAGCACCGAGCTGTGAACACAACGCTCCCAGGAGCAGAAGCAGAAGCAGGAGCAGCAACATGTGGCTCCCGTTCCCAGGCTACGACCTGAGCGTAGCCATTGGCACTTGGGGCATCCCGCTAGCTCTCTAGTTTTTTGTGGCAGGCACTGCACAAAAAAAAATACTCACTCCCCACTCGCCAGTCCCCACTCTTCACCCTTCACGTCTCAACCATCACCCACTCGCCAGTTCATGCAATTAGGCTTAACGCTCGTCCTTACGGCAGTTCCATCTCTTTTCCTTCGGGGTAAAGACATGTGCAGCACTTACAGCCTTGGAGATGGCATCTTTAATATAAGCAGTTTTAGTTACTCTGTTTAGATTAGTTTATAAGTCAATCCCAATGTATCGAATAAGAGTTTCATTTAAATCAAACTTAATATATGTATTAAATTTCGTATATATCTTAAAAAAAATCGAATTATTGACGCAACTCAGAGTCGGCCTCAGACCCGGAAACGTTGCCATCTAATTGAAATGCGAGTCTCTAAGGTTTTGCTTAGCCTTGAGTAATCCAAGACAACGATGCCCATCATGCCTGTCCTTTACTGTGCCACTTCCACGTACCACAGAGAGGGGAAGGGGGAACCTCAACCTCAGTCGCGGTGCTGTGCTGCCCGTGGCAGCCGCTGGAATACATTGCGGCGGCTACTAATTGAGTTCTCTAACCTTTTGACATGTGTCAAATGAAAGTCGCAAAACTGTCAAGAAATGTCAACCTCACTTCTCACTCTTCCACCCTCTCCTTCCCGCTCCCGCTCCCGCTCCTTCCACTTAGTTTATGCACAATTTATGTTCGTCGCGTTGCATTTGTTTCGGTTTGAATTTGCGTTTTTCCTTAATCACAACTTCGACTGACCTTTGAAAGACCGACCATCCGTTCATCCATTCAGATGGGTCTCTGGGAAGGGAAGCAAGGTGGGGATGGGGATGGGGATGGGGCTGAATGGTGGCTTGGAGGGTTCTCAAAGGGCGGAGACTGTGGGTACACAAAGGTTGCACTGCCCCGCCACACAAGCCGCAGCAGCGGGCGTGTCGCCTCGCTGGCGGTGTGAGTGTGTGGCATGCCATTTAATTGCACATCATTTTCGCAAAGTGCTTTACGCTCAACTTAACACCAACATAATTATTTGCACTCGAACAATATTATTAAATAGCTGCGTATCCACTGCAATATAAAATACTTTAAAAAAGCGCACAATAATATAAATAAATGTGGCATAATAAATTAATGTGTTGCACATTATGCGGGGCAGTAAGTCAATTTTAATATTGAAATGCCAGCGATCCAAAGCTCAAACAATAACAAAGAGAATAACTGCTGTGCATGTGCATGTGCATGTGCGTGTGTGTGTGTGTGAGTGTGTGTGGAGTATGTTACTGTAGTTGCATTTTAATTGTTAACACACACACACACACGCACGCACACGCACACTCTCACGCTGTTGACAGATGCTGTTACATATGTGTGGAATTTACGGAGCCCTCGAAAGTATGCAATATAAAATTTGTTCCGCACATTCAAATTTTCCACACAATCAATTCCTTGGCACACATCTGTCCGCCTGCCAGGGGGGGCGATGGGGGACATATGTTAATTTCTATAAAATATATTTATTTATGCAACTGCATTTTGCCTTCGGCTTAATCGTCCGCACTTCCTGCACTCAATTATCTCGAAGGACTCACCAGACCGCCAACCCGCTAGCCCGCTAGCCCGCTAGCCCGCTAGCTCGCCAGCCCGACGAAGGACAGTGGGCCGAGTTGGAAGCAGAGAAAACTATCATCCTTTCAAGCTATCAAGCCCTCAATTGTTTTTGTCTGTTTCCTATTTGTGAATAATTTATACCTCTTCACAATGATAGCAAATGCTGCCTTAATTTACATAGGACACAAATTAAACTTGAGCGCTCAGGATTATGAGATACACTGTGCGTAAAGAATCATTCACTCTAGCCAAGGACTGCTCTTGTTGTCTATATATATATATGTATATATATATGTGCGTTCTACTTAGTCGCAACCACTAACTGTAAACGAAATAATTTTCAACTTAAACTTGGAGCGACAGCTGCGCCTTGGCATAAGAGTCGATTAGTGCGCTTCATTATGAACATCATTTTCATTATGTTCATTATGAGTTGCCATCACCCCCGCGAACTGTTGCCCTGCCCTGCCCTGCCCTGCCCTGCTCTGCCCTGCTGCGTCTCGTTTGACTTCGTCGTATCACCTTCCCACCCCACCCCACCCCATACTCCCTCTATCAAATGCCTGCCTACCAGCCCGCCTTACCGAGCGGTTTCAAGTTAATGCAATAAATAAAATTTCAACTGCACCGCCGGGGATGTTTAGCCGCATGAAAAGCGACAGTAAGCCGAAGCCAGCATAAGAAGTTGCCTGTTTATCTTGGCCCGGCCTTTGTTTGCCGTCCCTGTCTCTCTTTGTGACGCTCGCTCCCTGCTGCCCGGCTCGTGTGGCTGGCTGGCCTGTCCTGCTTGTCCTGCTTGTCCTGCTTGCCCCGTTGTGCCAAGCTCTGGTCTCTTTCCCACACTTTCATCCTGTCTCTAAACCGTTTCTGTTTTCTTTCAAAAACTTGTGAGCCGCCTGCACGTCACCTTCCCGTCCGTTCGGCTCCTCGTGGTCTCAGCGCCTCAGCTGCCCGACTCTTCGGTACCTCGACTCCTGTTTGGTTAGCGCAGTTGCTTAGTTGTTGGTTGTTGCTTGTTGGTTGTCTGGTTGCCTGGGCTGTTTGGGCTGTTCGGGCTGTTTGGGCTGCTTGGGCTGCTTGGGTTGCTTGCTTGGCCGACTGCTCTAATGAGTTTACAAAAAGTTTTGCTTTAACAAATGCGCTGGGCGGTGAGCAGTGAGCAGTGAGCAGTGAGCAGTGGGTGGCGAGCATTGAACGGGTCGCAGGGAACGGCAACGGCAACGGCAACGGCAACGGCAGCTGGACAACTGCTGGCTGGCCCAGCATGTTATACAAATTGCAGAGAGCCATCCTCTCCACCCCCACCCTTATTCTGATCTCCTTTCTGTCCCCTCCGCTCCCGCTCCTTGAATGTCTTCCGATTCAAAGCCATCATTGCCCATCCTAGTCTGTCACAACACGTCCTCGCCCCCAGCAAAACTGTCATCAACGTGTCGCCAGCCGCTTTCTTGTCCCGCTCAGACGGGGATACAACGTGTGTCCTGCAAAGGAGCAGCTCGACTGTCATTTATTTGCTTAACCATCCTTAGTTGCAGGTAAACTCGCATTGTTCCTGCTTACCTGATGCCACCACAGAGACTCCTTATGTATATAGCGAAACTTTTCACATTTATGTGCAGTCAGAATATGCATTTTAATTAGTTTAGCCAAAGTTCCTGCTTAGCCCAGACATCGCCTATTCGTCCTGCTCCACTCGCACCTGCACCCGCACCCTGCACCCCGCGCCCATAAAACCCCTAAGCAGCCGCTCGACTCTCTCCTTGGCGTCTGGTTAATTGCACAAATTTAATGGGTTGCTGTTGTTACTATTGCTGCTGCTGCATTTGTTGTTGTTGTTGTTGTTGTTGTAGATGTTGTTGCTGTCGCTCTTGTTGCTGCTACTGCATTTGTCACTGCACTTAAATGTGTGTTGTTGCCAAAGTTTGCATGCCTACGAGCAGCACCCGCAAAACTTGTTAACATTTCACAAAGCAGCAAATTCAATTAGTTTATGCACACACACACACACACATATATATATATATTATATATATACATGAGCCATGAGCCATGAGGTAGGACTGAATTAAGGATTTTAGTAAATTACTTTAAGTTGCTCGTTGCCAGTTGCAAGTTGCAAGTTGCAGGCCGCAGACTGCAAGTCGACTCCTTGGCAGAGCGATAAATCTTAGCCGCTCGCTCGCCCGCTCGCTGCTTACTCAACAATTCACCAATTCAACAATTCAACAATTCACCATTTCAACAATTCAACAATTCAACAATTCAACAATTCAAGAATTCAAGAATTTAACATTTTCGGTTGCAAGTGCCATAAATTAATACGTCCAAACATAAATCTGTTGACTGTTTGTGGGGCAACGCAGTGCAAATATTTGTCCAACGGATAGCAGTTAATAGCAAACTGGGCACAGGCGGCAGCAGCAACAAGCAGCAGGCAGCAGGCATCAGGCAGCAGGCATCAGGCAGCCAAAAAACTCATTAGAATTTTCAATAAATTAATTTCAATATAAATAAAGTGCTCCTGGCAGACGCCTCCGCCCCTCCGCCCCCCCGACACTCAACCTGTTTCTTTGCTGCAGCTTCCTCCTGACTTGTCCTGCCTGTCGTTGCTCGTGCCACTTCATCTTCATCTTTGCGCTTAACTCGATCTTCATCTCCATCTCCATCTCCATCTCCATCCACGTCTTCGTCTTTATCTCCGTCTTTTCTCTGTCTCTGTCTCTGTCTCTGTCTTTGGCGTTGCAGCCCCCGCCTCACCATCCGCCTCCGTTCTCATTTTTGGTTTTCTGCTTCATCTTTGTCTTCTCATCTTTATATCCTTGGGCAACTGCCGGCAGCAACAGCTTCAATGTTGCACACGTCAGTTGCGGCACTTCGAGCAGCTGCTGCACATTTCACTTAACGTGTACACATGGAATTATAAGCGCTGCCGGCTCCCCATTCCCCCCGCTAACTCATTTCTGCCGCTTGCTGCTTGCTGCTTGCCACTAGTAGCCTGCAGCGTGCAGACCACCCCCCTCCACCTTTCGTCAGCTCCACTTCTACTCATCGCGCCAGTCGCAATCCTCTCCTAGCCCAAAGCAACTACTTACTTAGCCTGAGCCACACTGAGCTGCTTGAGAATTGGGCGCTTCAAAGCGGTGATTATGTCGTCTCCGCTTCGTTGGTGCCGGCGCTCATTGCACATCCAATTTTTTATTTGTACAGTCGTCTCTGCTTACGGCGCCCCGTATCTTAGCAACTAAATGCAAACCTTGCCAAACCAATTAATGCGCATTACTGCCATATGTCCTCCTCATTAGCGGCTGGGTTCACCTTCAAAAAGAGCATGCAGGTTGTGAATGCCACAGTCTTACTTGGCACATGGCAGACTCCCCGAGATTCATCATCCTTGTCCACCTGAGAGCCAACTGCATATGAGGGCGTGCCTGTAACACCTAGCAACTGGCTTGCATCGGTTCAAAGATGAAGCCACGCACGGAAGTCTTTATAGCGGTGCTCGACTGTAGTGCGCGCAAAGCGTCAGTTGAATAAATTAAGATGCCTGTAAGCAGCTAAATGAAATTGTTAATCTGCGACTGTACCACGCAGCGTATACTTGATGCGTCTTTAGTTACCTAAGCTCCGCTGCCTCATCCATTGGTTAGCCTTGATCTCGGTGCCCAACTCGACGTCAGAGTCGGAGTCGAACCGCACTCGAAGTCTGACTGTTGCGTCAGCAACCACATTTTTGCTTCCAACTTCAGCACCAGCAGCAGCAGCAGCAGCAGCAGCAGCAGCAGGAGCATCTTGGCATCTTCTTCCCCTCTTTTGCTTCCTCTTACTCTTCATCTTCATCTTCATCTTCATCTTCATTTTCATCTTTTTCTTCTTATCGCGGTGCCCGCGTTCGCGTCTTAGCTCATTAGGTTGCCGTTCGTTTGTAAGCCGCTTATTGCATGAGCTCCAGAAACCACATCCACTTATCCTTGTTAGTTGCATATTCCTCTCAGTGCGCGTGTGTGTGTGTGTGTGTGTGTGTGTGTGTGTGAAATGCCTCTAATTGCATTTTAAATGTTTTAGCTAGCTGGAGTGGGTAGGGTAGCCCGAGTGGATGAATAAAAGTAGGATGCCTGCTAATTGACAAATGATTCGCTGCATTTATATTAATCTTTAACCTGCTGAACACTTAATTAGCTGCGGCTGCTGCTGCGGCTGCGACAACTCTGATCCGGGCGCTTGTTTTAGCCACGTTAACTACTTTTTTATATGACCATCAATCTGCGGACGACGAGGAGCAAGGAACAACAAAAAACTTTCCCAAAGTGCACAGAACTTTTGTTCGAAGAGTCAACTTGAAAAATATATTGAAAAATGCAGCACTAGTTTTTCCAGCTTGGGAAAAGTTGATTTTTCTCTCCCTCCCTCTCTCCCTTTCTATCCCTATCTCTCTCTCTCTCCTCTCTCTTTCTCCTACACTGACTTAAACTTTTTTTTTCGCCTTTCCTGGTATGGCCTCTAGATGCAATACCTCGACTTTGCCTTCGGCATTGCCGTTGCCGTTGGCGTTGCCGTTGCCGTTGCCGTTGCCGTTGCCGTTGCCGTTGCCTTTCCCTTGGCTGGCGACTTTCCCTTCGGCTTTCCCTTGGCCCAAACTGACGTAAATTTATAATGACAAATTGCATTTGGTGTAAATGCAGCGCTGGAAAAAATCGTTGCCCAAAAGGAAATGGAAAACGGGCAACTCTCGCAGAGGAGTTGCAGCCAATTGAGCGTGAAAAATTATGATGCGCCTCCGTGCGGCTAACTTGTCTGAGAGCTGAGAGCTGAAGGAAAAACGGCTTCGACTTGGCGACTTGGGATAATCACAGCGTTTAATTGTAGGCTGACTGTCACTCTGACGGCCAGTGCAAGGGACAAGGGCATTGTCTGAGAGTGTCCAGGGTTGAGTTACAGACCACAAGGAGTGGTCCCAATGTTAATGCTGATGTCTGCAAAATCCGTACAAATGAAAATGAATGCCTTATGCAAATGCGGGGAACGTGTCATTATGGAAATGCCGTCGAATTAGGCGAGATTAAATTGGGCTGCGCGGCCTAAGCCGCCCTAATCACAGTCACTAAACCAGAATTAATATATCTGTTGGCCCAATCAAACAAAAATGCGAATTCCGAGACACACGCGCGCTTTGTGGTGGTGGATGGTTCCCGTGGAGCGGAGCCCGGGCTTCGATTCAATCGCACTCGAAGGAGCAAGATGATAAATATTTAACACCTGACTGCCAAACCTGAAGGCAAGCAGCTTCTAGCCCGGACGAGTGAATTAATCAACTTTTGAACAAGGGCTGCTCACGTACACACTTCATTTATCAGTCGTTTGGATTTCAAACCACTGCACCACACAATGTGCTTCCTTTTCATTTAGAACAATGCGCCGGGACCTTCGCCTTCGAGTGTCAACCACATTATCAGACCGTGCCAACAAAGTGGCTCAAATTTCACTCAAGTGTCTCACGTTGGCTATGTTGTTGTTGTTGTTGTTGTTGCTGCGAGTGTTGCTGATGTTTTTGCTATTGTCGCTGTGCTGGGTCACGGCAACATTTGCCCCAAACTGGGGAGTCATGCGATAAGGCAAAAAATGACACGTTTTTAATTTTACTTCACACCTACACAAGGCGAACGGCGAGAAGAGCAACAACAAGGAGAGGCGAGCATGTAATCAAAAGTGCAACAGCAACAGCAACAGTCACATCAGCAACAACAACAACAACAAGAAGAAGAAGAAGAACAGCCGCGGGAGGGGCAGCAACAAAATGTGGTAACTGCTAAGTGGCAACAATGCCGTGGGTGCCAACTAGAAGAACGCTGAATAAAAGGCGAGCAAAAGAAAAATTAGATTTATCACGAGTGGTTGCCGGAAAAATTGTCAACATTTATCAACATTTTTCAACGCGCGGCGACGTGTTTGCCCAGCACTGGAGTCAACACCTCAAGGAACAGGACAGCAACAACGGCGGGAACAGCGCAACAGCAACAGCAACAACGCAACAACAACAGCAACAACGCAACAAAAACAATGGTGTTGACGGTAACTAAGCAAAAGTATGGCAATTCTTGGCCAGGATCGGTGGCCGTTGTCCAAGTTGATGCCGCATAAGGAAGCGGGCGCAGGGCCAAAGAATGTGACAATGATGGGGAGGGGGACAGGGACGAAGACGGAGGCGGAGATGAACTCGGAGATGGAGTCCTGGATGGAATTGCTGTGGGAGTCGTAGCTGAGAGTGCAGATTGAGACAAAAGTGGAGGTAAAAGACAAAGGCGAATGGCAAGGACGAGGGCGATGTCAAGCGCTCGCGTTCAGCGCATTTTGATTAATATCCGCAAACCTTGAGCAGCCTTCAGGAAGCAGCAGCAACAGCAGCAATAGTGGTAGCAACAACAACAGCGAAACAGCAACGAAACAACAACGACATCAGCAGAAGAAATAAAGCCAAAAGTTGCCGCAACACCAAAATGTGCGAGGCTCCGCAAGGACTCCTGTGGCTCCATTCAGTTGATTGTGAAAAGTAGTCACGATGACGACAAAAATTCACTCGTGAAAATTAAAACAAAGTTCTGAGCGAATCCTGTGTATGGGAACTGCGCCGAGTGGTGGCCAGCAGTCATCGGGCTGCACTGGTCACAGCTGCATTCGGCGTCCTGCATTCCTCCTCCCTCCCCTAACTCTTCCCACCCTTGCCACCTTTGTCGCCTTTGTGCCCCTCGGACGCCCCAAATTGTGGCACTCACTTTATCTTCCATCTCGCTCCTGCAGGGAAGTGAACGGAGGAGCACAGAGAATTTTCACACGAAGAGGGTCAAGAGGGTAAATGGGTGATGTGGGGGGTGGGGTGGGGAGGGGCACCTAAGTGCGGTTTATATTCTTTTGACTGCTTCATTTTATTGCATATTTTGCGGGGGAGGCGAATCCGCGAAAATTGTAAAAAATTACTTTGGATTTGTTTTGCGCTTCTTGTCTATTTACGGGACAAATTGAGTTTTAACGTTGATTGGATTCTAGCCAAGAGCAAGAAATAGGAGCAAAGGCACCATCTCTGCCACAAGTGGTAACAAGGCTTCAATTAATTTCGAGCAATGGACTGCAATCCCCTGCATACCCCGGGCAGCCCTTCCACAGGCAGGGCCCAGGACCGTCGCTAATCTGCGCTATTTGTCAAAAATAGTCGGACAGACGGGTGGACGGGTGGACGGACGGACAGATGGACGGATGGCCATCTCATTAAATCACTCAAATCCAAGGGCAGCTGCTCCTAACCCGATCCCAGACCAGACTTTGAGGGATTGGGCCTCTTCCTGGTCCGCACCCGCTCACATACACATAATCGCCTTTAAAACTTTTTCAATAATAAACTTTTTAAACGGATTTCCCGCTGGACGTTCCGCTTTAATAATTCTCTCTCAAATCTTTTGCAGGCGGCCAGCAACAGTTGACTTCCAGGCCTCAGGAGCCAAGAGCCAAGCGCTTAGAGCCAAGAAGAGGATCAAAGACCAGCGCCTAGCGGAACCCAACTAAGTACATCAAGCTATTAATTCAAACTGAGGATTATGAGCGTAACACCAACACCAACATCAACAGCAACAACAACAACAGCAGCAGCAACAGAAACAGGAGCAGAGAAATCAACGAATCCTTCAACGAACTTTAATCATAGGTAAGCCGAAGCCCATAGACCCTAGACAGGGATCCCCGGACTCAGCGAAAATAACTTTTGCCCCGCCTTCTCTTGTTCCTCTCTTCAAGCAGTCGCCTAGTCGATGTATGACAAATCGAAGAAGTCCTGGAGTCAGCGGCTGAAGAACGCTTCAGTAGCAACAGTCGGTGGCATGCAGACCATGCAAATGCAGCAGCTGCAACAGGCGCTGCACATGCAGCAGCAGCAGCAACAGCAGCAACTGCTCCAGCAGCAGCAGCCGCACCACCCACACCATCACCTCCAGCATCTGGCCTACCAGCTGCCTCCGCCGCCAGCTGCACCGCCGCCTGGCTATGAGTTCCTGCCCAGCGCCCTCTCGCGCTCCATGAAGTACGCGGAGCCATGGATCTATGGGACAGTGCGGGGCATTCCGGCACGGCCCCCATCCTACGGCTATGGACATCCACACGCCGCTGCCATCTTCGCCAGCGCCGATGGGGAACCAGCTGCCACAGCCCTGGCAGTTGTGATCTGTTCGTGCGCGGAGTATCTGAACGGCACCAAACGTGACGTGAAGAAGGCGAGCGTGTGCAAGAAGTGCAAAGGCTCCCGCCTGCCCCTGGCCACGATTAGCGGCGGAGGAACAGTTCGACTGCCTGCAGCGGCTGCAGCAGCTGCCAGTGCGAGGCAGCGACCCATGGCAGCGACCATGCGTGTGGTGAGCGCCACAAAGAAGTCACGTCCCTCAATTCTGGATCCACAGAAGGATCCCTATGACCTGATGCGACGCACACGGCTGCTGTCCCCAGAACCGAGTCCGGGCGAGCAAGTCACTGCCGGCTCCAAGGACGGCAAGTCACGTAGCCGCGACGCAACTGCCACTGGAACGTCTCTGCAACGCGGACGCACAAGGACGCGTGCCCCGCTACCGACAGCGACCAGAGCGGCGCCACAGGAGCCTGCCGACTGCTGGCTTATGGAGGACAACGAGTCACTGCTGCAGAGCAGCGGGTTGGTCACCAACCGAACGCTATCGTCGAGCAGCTCGCGCCGCTCCATCTTGCGCTGCAATGTGAATCCCTACGATCTGATCTCAGTTGAAAGCGGCAAGCGGACGACAGCATCTGCCAAATCCTTGCCCACAGCTCACCGTGACGACGACTTCGATGTCGCTGATGCCCAGCTACACGAGGATGAGCAGGAACAGCGCCAGCAGCGCGAACGCAAGCAGCGCAAACTCTACAGCAACAACGTCACCGCCATTGCGGGTCAGCGCATCAGCCTCGGTGACAAGCAGAACGATCCGTCCGACTCGAGCGACAGCTATGAGCGCATACTCATAGTTGCCGACGTGGCCACGCCCCCAATGACGCCGTCTGCAGCCGCAGTGACGGTCAACGCGTCAGCTCCAGTCGCTGCCTCTGCTGCTACCGCTGCTGCTGCTGCGGGCAGTCCAAGGCGTCCGCCTCGCAACAAAAAGCAGGACGAGTCGCTAAGCCTGATTCTGGACACTCAGTCAGCTCCGAACTCCACTCCTGGCGCTGCTGTCGCTGCTGTCTCTGCTGTCTCTACTGTCTCTGCTGTCACTGTCACCGACGACGAGTTGGAGTCAAGCTCTTCCGCTGACGATGCCTTCACAGTGCTCACAGTGACGCCCACACCGCCAGGAATCAAGTCGATACTGAAGCGACCTTCCACACTGGAGCTGCCGGCATCCTTGGTGGCGCCTGCTAATGCGCCGGTGACTGCAGCGGCACCTCTGCTGACGCCGTCGGGCAAGTCGCAGTTCTATATTCCGACACCGACAAAACCGACGACAGCCGCCACACCCACGGCCACGCCGACGTCAACTCTGAGTCTTACGTTGACGTCGACGTCGACGCCAACGCTTACGCCAACGCCAACGTCCGCATCGAGTTCGCGGAAAAAAGTGCAATTTATGGTCGAGGATAAAATCATAGCCATGACCACGGATGAAGTAACGACAGCGACAACTGATGACAGCGAGAATGTTGCTGCTGCTGCTGGTGGTGGTGGTGGTGTGGCTGCCGCTGATACTGGCGATGAGGCACCGACGATGCCCACAGCAACTGCGAACTACGAGTACTATAATCGTAAGCGCAACGCGGCCGCACAGCAAGAGGCGGCGCAGCAGCAGCAACAACTGCAAAAACTGACATTGTCAGCTTTTGGATCTGACGTTGATGATGAGCATAACTTTACAGCTTCCGCTGGGACAGCAGTAACAACGACATCAACGACAGCAACAACTGCAACAACTGCAACAACTGCAACAACTGCTGCAGCAGCAACAACACTGAGTACGCACATTGCACCGGATAGTTTGCATTATGAAGATGTGCTGCCGCGTGTGCAGCAAATATTTGACAATAGTTGTAGCAGGAGCAGGAGCAGCAGCGAAGGCAGCAACATCGGCCATGACAACAGCAACAACAACAACAACAACAACAACAACAACAACAACAACAACAACAGACACTCAACAACTGATGTTGGCCAAGTAGCTGAAATTTTGCCAAGCTCAACGGCTGCTGCTGCTGTGGCTGGCTCCAAATTATTATTGTCGCCGTCGAGTTCAAGTCATGCTGGGTCAACAGCAACAGCAACAGCAACAGCAACAGCAACAACAACAGCAGCAGCGGTAACCACAGCAACAGCAACAGAAACAGAGGGAGAAGCGGGAGCGGTGGCATCTGCAACGGCAGCAACATCACCGCATGTCATTCCATCGGGTGAGTACAGAACCAACAGCAGGCAACCAACTGCTGTTCCTGCAACCAGGATCTCTCTCCGCCGCGCAATACTATGTCCGGGGTACCTATTTGATCCCCTCCCCCTTTCCATAACCATAGTATTTCCCCTACTGTCGTACCAAGCCCCCCAACCCTTACCCCCCACCAACCCGCGCATCACGCGGCAGTCCACGAGGCGAGGCGACGCTGCAACTTTGCATTTTGTTAGCTTTTAATTATGAGCAAAAATTCGCGTGCTCCTCCTGCAAGAATGCAATGCGAGCACTTTTCTGGCTGCTCTGCAAATGAGCATATTTAATTTGTCATCTGTTTGACCAGGCTGGGAAAGTGCAATCAGGATAACGTATAATAACTAAGCAACTTCAATATTTACACTTATTTTTCCCGCCAATGAGCACACACACACATGCACAGTGTTCCATTGAATATGACCAAGTCCTTACTTCAGCTGAGTGAATTTTGTTTTCCCTTCCGAGTGGCATTCAAATGTCTGTCCATTTCATTGCTGCCTTTGAACACTTTGCTCCTAGTCGACGCTGTGATCCCCAACTCGCAGCACCCCCTGTGCTTTTGACTTGAAACTGTTGCAATTGTTTGTTAATTGCTCATCAGCATGGACTTTAGCAGACTCTGGACCACATTACGTATACGCAAAGTTGGCCCCGCTGCATACAATTTCCAAACAAGTATGGAAATAGTTGAGCTAACAGTTCAAAGGCAAGCACTTACTCCGCAGACACGACCGCAAGCACACACCCGCACACCCGCACACCCACACACCCACACACACTCACACACACACACAAACTCGGTCACAATTACACTCGAACTAAGAGACGAACACATACAGCCACATCTGAAACGGTGACATTTGAATGGAAGCAGCCGCCGTTGCCGGCACTGACATTGGCGTACCTGCTACAAGTTCAGGAGGTTAACACTATAATCAAGCGCAGGGCCAGGCCAGTTGCACAGCACACGCCCCCTTCTACACACAGAGGCACTCGCTACTCCCTTGCCTGCCAAGGCACGTAGCTACGCGGCAAACACAACGAGGACCCCGGCAAAGTCAGCTTGACATTTGCACCCGCAAACGGCACGCCCACAGCCATAACTCCAAACTATGTACTCTCATATGCATGCTCCATGCATGTGTGCACATATGCATGTGTGAGTGTGTGTATGTGTGTGAGTGCGAGTGCAAGTGTGGAAAAGTACTGCCAACACCTGGAGGAAACTCGCTCATGTTCGACTTCATTCAAAGCAAATTAACAGCCGACACACAAAAAGTTTTCATTCAATTAAATTTCGACTGCCGCAGTGTTGAGCCCCGGGAAAAACTTTAAACTTGAGCCCCGTATTGAGTGTAGCCCATTACACTTAGCTGCAAATTAATGGCTGAGCTGTGGCCGACTGATATCTCTACTGTCCTCCCTCCCCCCACACATACACAGCCGCCCTCTGCATGGCATCCGTCGAGCTCCAACTGCAGATCAACAAATTAGTAGACAAAGCCCGCAAGTGGTTTTGCCTTGTTGCAGAGTGTAAAGGACATGCCTGACCTCCACATGTGCAGTGCATTGTTGTTCCTATGCGTGGCAAGACAATGCCGACGCACTTGGCACAAGTCCCAGTGAACTGCCAGGACAGAGATGCAAACGGTGATGTGGATGGTTTCAGATACGGAGACGACGACCAAAATGGAGACAGAGACGGGGACAGGAGCTGAGATGAAGACAGGGACAGAGACTGTAATGGTGACCAAGACGGCGACTAAGGGCACTTCTTGGTGGCAGCCACAACGGCGATGATGATGATTATGGTTGCCCATTACCGGCAAACAGAAATGCGAGCACTCAACGGTCTCTGGCATTCCACGGGATAGAATTCTGAGCTCATGTGGAGGCGACATCCTCAGGTCGCCAGGCGATGGCGCCCACGTGTCTGGGCCAAGCGATTACAAAGTTGCTCCTTGGGTTCGTCGGTTCGTCGGTTCGTCGGTTCGGCGGTGGTTATTTCGCTGCATTGGAAATACTTGGAATTTGTTGCATTTGTTGCATTTGTTGCCTTTGTTGCCTTTGTTGCCTTTGCCACCTTTGGTGCATTTGTCGCTTTATGCGTTGCGCTTCGGCCAAGAGTTAAGTACTTGGAACTTTCGGAAACTATTTTTGATTTGATTTTTAAAATGGGGGCCCGACTCATGACTCGAGGCTAGCTTTGTGCAACTTTGGCCGCCTTCCCGGCGTATCTGCACGCCCCCAAACAGCCCATCGCGGCTGCGTCTCTGGGTTGATTTATAGCGCACGTGTTGCATTTACCTGACAGCCCGTGGGTCGAGCCCGCCAGACAGTCGACTCCGACTCCAACTCCAACTCCAACTCCAACTCCAACTCCAACTCCAGTTCAGAGTGAAAGGCATTCAGGTGATAGAGTCGCTCCGTTTGGCAGCGAAATTTACATTTTTCTGTGCCACGAACCGCCATCATTTTTAATGTCCCGTCGCTGAGCCCTGGCCAGGTGCCCCGCCCACCCCTCAAGTCCGCCGCTGCCCCTGGCGTCATCCATACCCGACACCAATCCCCGCTGAGCATTATTAATATTTCATATTTGTCTTTGATAAGCAGAACTTTTGTGGGTGGCTGAGTGGGGAAATGGTCGACTGAGGGAACTGAGGGGAGCTGAGGGGAGCTGAGAGGAGGGACTGGGGGAAGGAGAAGCTCATTTGAATAAGCCTGCAAATTGAAATTGAAAAAGTGGTCCGAATGAAAATGAAGCGTCTAGTTGATGTTCGACTGTTGGATATCCTTCACGCTGTCAAAAAGGTCCTGCCCACATATTCGGCACTCGCCTGGCCTGTTTTTCTTCCTACTGACATCCTTATCCCGGAGTGTTGCACATTTAATTTTCAAAATCAAGGATATTTTGATCCCTGCTTTTACGGCGTGTAGGGTACAAAAAGCGCGTGCGTTGTGCCTCGATGACTACAATTGTGCGTTTATTGCCCTTACATAGATTGCATTGGGGCTTAGATGAAGGATTAACAATATGAAAATCATTTTATTTCGTCCGTTTGAATTACAAATTGGCGAGTGTGTAGGAAAACAGGATAATTAAGCGATCACATTTACACAATCGTCAATAATCGCATCTCTCATGATATAATTAAATGTATTGTCGGTGCTTCAACAAAATTGAAGTTGCAACAAACAACAAACAGCAAGCAACACACAACAAACAAAGTGAAATAATCGAATTTGTGAATTTTGGCTATTAACTTCAATGACAGATGCGATTCCTTTGTGCAGGACCTGCTCTGGGATGCAGGGGAAATATTTAGCTAATTTAATGATTTGATTGGGCAAAATAAAACGGAGATTGGCGGTTGGAGATTGGAGATTGGAGGTTGGCGGTTGGAGGTTGAAATTTGGAGAGTCTTTCCGCTTTGTGGCAGAGCTGTGTACGCTATGAATGGAGGCGGCATCCGGAGCTTCAGCTCAACTATTCAAATATTATTCGAGCTTAGGGTTCCTTCTTGTAACGAGATGAATTTTGAATGAAAATATTTTATTTTTGCCTCGAACCTCGAACCTCGTTCAATCGCATCGTTTTGCAGGGTACAATGAAATACTTGATGCCTGCTTTCAAAGGAATTCACTCGGCGTTCTATTCATGTTATTCATCTTATTCGCGTAATGGCATTTCGACAAATGAAGTGTGAATGAAAAATTTCTGGCGCTCCCAAACGAAATAAAAAGATTTCTGAAATACGAGAATGACCCACAAATTCTAATATAGAATGACAAAAGCAGCGACCCCTGCTTCCCCCTACCCGCCCACCACTGGCAGGACAGTGCATGTCCTGCCCATCCCCCACCCAGCCCTTACCACCCCTTGGCAACGACAACAAAGTTACACTTTGCATTTTACAATTTACATTTAACATTTTTATGGTTATTTCTCGCTTACGCCTCATGGCGGAAGTGGAGCCTCATGTCTTCATGTACTTTGCATATTTACACTAATAGAAAATGTGGTTGGCAATTGAAATGGTGTGGTTGCCAGGGGGGGAGCCCAGAACCAAAAAAATAGAAAAATAAAACACACACACACACATAGAGAGAGAGCGAGAGTGAGAGAGAGAGAGAGAGAGAGAGAGAGAAGCAAGGAGAATGAAAGGCGCATGCAAAACTTTGTCATGTCCTTGTTGCTGCTCTTCTCCTAGACTCCTCTCGGCTCCGCCCCTGCGTCTGCTTCTGCTCCGTTACTCCTACTTCGGCTTCTTCTGCAGCTCCTTTCGCAGCTCAACGCCTGCTGCTCCTGTTTTATGTGCAGCAATAAAAACTGTCGCAGGCGACAGGCCAAGGGCCACTTTTTACGACTGCGCTGCCGGCGTTGCTGCTGCGACTGTTTTATGTTGCTGTTGCTGTTGCTGTTGCTGCTGCTGCTGCTGCTGCTGCTGCTGCTGTTGCTGGCTTCGGGGCTAGTTGTCCAATTGCTGCGACAACATTTGCATATGTATGTGTTTGCGATGTGTGCCCAGCGCCCATTCCTCAAACTTAATATATCCTGTTTCCTGATTTTCATGACGTACTTTGGATTGCTCTGCACCCCCCTTCCACCCCCTTTCCATCAGCCGCCTGCCGCCTGCCGCCTGCTTCCTGATCCTCAGCTCTCACTTGGCTCAAGCTGGCCACAATTTCTAGGTTTTTCTGAGCTTTCCACACCCCTGACCCAACTTGTCCAACTTCCGCACTTGCCCCACCCCATCTCGATTCTCATTCCGCTTGCTTTCACTCCCCCCCTTTTCCCTACACAGTTTGCTCATCCTTGTTTTTCCTCCATCCCCTTCCCCTTCCCCTTTTCCCTCCCCCCACTCCTTCCCCGCCCCTGCGTGCTGCACTTTTATGTTTGTGCCATTTTCTGCATTTAAGTGCAATTCTATGCAGGAATTTGCCTGTGCCGACATGCATATTTGTGTTAAAGCCATTGCCCATACAACAGCTCCCACAACGCTCCTCCTGCCGAACCCTGCGGAACCCACTCAATGTTGTTGCTCTTGTTGCTGCAACTTAATGCCATAAAATGTTCGTTTTGCCAGACTAATGCATACAAATGCCCGATGCGCATTTTGCATTACAAAAACCGAAGCGTGTCGTTCCGTTTTGTCTATAAAACATTCATTTGACTATCGCATTGAAGTTGCCATTCAAGGACCTCATCATCCGGGCGAACTATTTCCAAAAGCCACAACTGAAGATGCAGCAAACTAAATGAGATACAACGTTGTGGCAGGGACAACCTTCTGGCTTGTGGAATATCGCATACCCTTGCAGAGAGCTACCCCAGTCCCCAAGGATGTGTCCCCGACCCGACTGCGATCAATGTCCTTGTCCATGTAATTTTAGACCTTGCACAAATATTGAATTATTCACCATGTTTATTTGTGGCACTCACTCGCACCATGAGTGCAATCAGAGTCCTGCCATGCAATCCGAGACCTTTAAAGAATTCTGAATTATTCGCTGTGCATATTTGAGTCCTCGCAGCAATTAAGATCTCAATTGCCGCTGTCATTTGACTGGCAAGTTTCGGATACCCGATCCTGGGCAAATAGTGAAGTTTGGATAGCAGGAAAAATGAAAGTCTTGATATGAAATGCCGTTTGCCAGGGCAAAGGAATGAAATGGTCTTTTACATTTTTACGCTGAAGTCAAGCGAAGTTTTGAATTACTTTGACGACTCGAGGACCAAGCTTGGGGAGGGGCAAGAGGGGAGAGGAAGAGAGTACGGGAAGCTGCGTTAACTCAGCTTAAGCGTTTCAAATTTATGAAAATCATATGCAAACGTAGCTGCAATTAGGGGCGCCACCGGGAGGAGCAGCCAAGGAAGCGGCCATTTTGTGCTGCACTCGAGACATGCAAAAGCAAAGTTATTCTGCAGGTGTTCCTGCTGCTACTCCTCCTCCTCCTCCTCCTTCTCCTTCTCCTTTTTGTGGGCAGCCTCCATCCTTTGAATGTTGGGCAAGTGCTTAGCAGCGGATTTGACATAATTGTCCTTTAAAGTACTTGCCGTATATTATATCCCTGCCCACTTCCAGATGCTTTATTCTCTGCAGGCTACTCAGGGAATTACAAGCTAAAAGGCTCCACCAACAACAACAACAACAACAGCTGAATTTTTCCTAAAAGGTTTTTCTTTTAAAATGCAACTGTTGTTGATTCCAGTCACATTTGCTGTTGTTGTTGTTGTTGTTGTTGTGGATGATGTTGACGTTGACGTTGATGTCGATGTTTTTGTTATTGTTGTTATTACTTTTGATGTTGCTGCTGCTGCTGTTGGTGCTGTTGCTGCTGCATCTGCAATCGATTTAGTTTCAAAATAAATTAAATTTCTTCACGTGTGTAAGGGAAGCCACAAAGTTGTCTTGGGAGGATTGGGATGACTGGGATGAGGACGCAAGCGGATGGGACAAGACAAATGCACTGCCATCAGGACCGCACCGGCAGGCGAGTTGAGTGCCGCCCTAAAATATTGAGTGTCACTGTCAATTTCTCACAGTGCATGTCAAGAGCAAACTGGTCCACAAGTAAAATCTATCAATGTGCCTGCCCGATGGACACAGTCCATGCTTGTGTGTGCGTGTGTGTGTGTGTGGAGGGGGGGCTGTGGGTGTAGCTATGGGTACAGGTACTGGACACATAAAGGTAGCAAAATATTTGGCATAATAACAAAAGGATGCAGGATATAGCATGCAAGAGACACATGCACATACTCACACACTCTCTCACATACACACACACACACACACACACAGACCTAAGCCCAAATATATCCAATGGGCCAGTTGCAATTTTCTGATTGCGATAATATTTTTTTTGTTGATTTTTATCTCCTTTGTTTTGTATTTGGCCATGCAAAAAGTTGCCTTTCGTGTTTGTTGTGTTTGGGAGGAAAGGCAAAATGAAATTTTCCACTTCTCTCGAGAATCCGCAAGGACAATGCTTCGACCGAGGCCAGCAAATCAGAAACCACATCGTTGTCTGCCGTCCGTCGTTCGTCGTCCGTCGTCCGTCGTTCGTCGTCTTTCGCCCTGTATGGATATTTCGTCGAAGTTCGCCACTGGCAGCATCCGAAGAAGAATCGACTCCTAATGCTACTTGTAATAAATGTTGGACAGTTGTGGCCAGGATAGAGGAAGGAGGGCGGCCTGGAGCACCCGGAAGCGAAGAGGCGAAGAGCTGAAGAGTTGAAGAGACGAAGAGATGAAGGGACGAAGAGACGAAGGGACGACGAGACGAAGTTTTGGAGTAGGTCGCATGGAGCGGAGTATGTGAAAGCAGTTCGATTGTTGTAATGAAACGTAACGAAACAAATCAAAGCATGCGCCACGTAAGTGGCCCTTGGACATGTTCATCTTGATGTGGATGCCAATGAAGGCAGAGGTTCCGATGGGAGCGGACCAGGCCCAGAGAAGACCGGAGACGGGAGACGGGAGACGGGAGACAGGAGACGGGATACCAAATAGCAGAGAATGGCGAGAGAAGAAGGGAGACAGTAGACCGGAGGATGGACACAAAGAAGAAGACGAAGATGGAGAACTGGAGAAGATGGGGATGGAGATGGGGCCACTGACCGACACTGGCGGTCGCTACTGGAGCAGAAGAGGAAATTATAAAACACATTGCACCGACCAAAGACGAGTATGAATTACTTGCATATTACTTCTCGGTTCCGTTCAGTTATTCCTATCGAATTCCTCTTTTATTTTGTGGTTTGTGCCCTTGATTGGCCAAGTTGCTCGTTGCAGTGATGTGGACGTGTTGAGGTTTCTGCTTCTTCTTCTTCTTCTTCGTCTTCTTCTTCTTCTTCTGCGTCTCCGTCTTCTTCTTCCTCACTTTGCTGCTGCTGCTGCTGCTGCTGAGGACTGTAGTGTGGTGGAGGGGTATGAGTTAAGGGGTACAAAATCGCAGGAACTGACCTCACAAACACATAAACACACACACACACATAGAGAGTTGTGTGAGAAAGTTCACTTCGATTGGCAACTTCTTAAATAGTTTTGTATACCTGGGAGTTGGGAGTTGGGGATGGGAGATGGGAGTTGGGAGTTGGGAGTTGGAGGGTGGAAGATGAAAGATGGAAGATGAAACATGAAAGAAGAAATGAGGGAGCTAGGAGTTGGGAGTTGGGAGTTGGGCGGTGGGCGGATGAGCGCCACCAAATGACAGCCAGCAAAAGTTGTTGTCGGAAGTAGTTTAGAGTTTCATTTGATTTGTGGAGTTTTCCTTTATTTTATTTACGACTTTCATAACCAAAAGAAAGTTGACATCTGTTCAGGAATATAAAATTATCTGATTTATGGGAGCTCAGGAGTAGCTAAAGGTAAGCCAATATGTTGCCACTTGATTGTGTTGCTCACAGCTCCGCCTGTCCCCAGCTTTCAACTCCCCCTCCCCGCTCCTGCAGCCAAACCACTTTTTATATTTCCCTCAGGTTTCTCCTTTGGCGCTCGTGGCGCTCTATCAGCTCAGCTGTCAGTCAATCAACTGCAATCCCTGGCAACTAATAGAGCAACGACAATTCGTTTTGAGAATTTGTAAAAGGAGTTTCCTGAAGCATCTGCAGGATATTCAGCTCCTAATCTTTGGCTCTTCAAGCTGTGCCTGTCACTCAGCAACTCTGTCAGCCAGTCAGTCAGTCAGCCCGCCAGTCAGTCAGTCAGTCAGTCAGTAAGTGAGGCAATCACTCAGTCAAAGCAGTCCATGACTGACAACTGCAGGACCCTGCGTAACCTCATTCAGGCTTTCACTCATTCACTCATTCGCTTATTCACTCATTCACACCCATTCACACTCTTAGTCACCCAGCCACCCTCTCACCCTTTCACTCGTTCACTCATACAGTCATTCAGTCAGTCAGTTAGCTCTCCACAGGATTGTGAGCGTCAAATTTGTGGGGTTTTGTTGGCGTTGCAACCTGCAGGGTGCTTGCAACAGAACAAATCATGCTTGCAACATGTCGCCAAGTGCCTGTGTAGTGTATTCAAATATTTATTTCAACTATAAACATATTTTTGTTGACTTCCCTCCAGCCGCCACCCTCCCCCTCCCCCTCCCCCTTTCGTTCGCTTTGCCATTCGTAACATTTTTCGCACTGCAACGCAAACCTCTTGCAAAACAAGGAACAACATAAACTGCAACGAGCGGACCTCTTGATGGACTTTGTGATATCCTAGATTTTCATTTAGAGCCGCACAATGAAATGCTTTAACACGAAGGACTCTAAACCCTTCGACGAAGTTAAAGGACTTGCCTGCTGCTTTGGGTACGCACTCGAACTTCTCACTGTGAATACGAGTAGTGCATCCTTTCGTTTGGTCGATAGCAAGGATGTGCCGTCGAGCAGGCCATTCGAAGCACTTGCAATTCGAGGACACTATCCGAGCTGACAGCTCAGAACATAGAATCATGCAATTTATGACATTTACGACTGTGCAAAAAATGTGAAAGGGAAAAGGAATTAAAATTTCGTACTGCACACAAAGCGAGGCCTGACACTGTCAATTTTCTCCAAACTTCACGTCAAAATTTGAAGCTGCAAAATATTTTTCGGTTCGACGTCAATTGCTGGTCCATTGTGCTGAAAAATCAATTAACTGCACTTTGAAATGTTACGTGAGCGGCAAGCAGCATCATCATCAGGCAGCAGCCCAGCCCTTGCCTGGGCCATTCGTCTGTCACTGGTCCTTTGCTCCCCCTCCCTCAGCACTTCAGCACTTCGCCTCTTTCACTCAAGCCTCGGCTCCTGATTGCATGCCTCCGGTTTTCTGCTGCTATACGACACGGCCACACCCATACGCCCAGCCCAGACTCCTGACCACAGAAATGATACCATCATCCATTATTAGTTGCTTGCCTCGCGCTCGCATGTCTTTTGCAACTAATATTGAAATTCCGCTGGAGCCGCAGCAAACAAATTGAAAATAGCCAACAAGCGGCTACAACACAGGAGCACTGCAAATATTTTGTGATTCGGCTCAATCTCCGTGGTTACCCAGCCGCCGTCATGGCCGTCATGGCCGCCACCCGATATCCTCATTTATTCACCTTTCACGCGCAGCGCCTCCCTTCGTCCAGCCAGCGGCACTCCCCGATCCCCATTCCCTGGGCACTTCCATCGCTGGGGCGAGCTCCCGCGCCGCACAAAAAATCAGTTTTGACATGATTTCGTTTTTGGTTTTTATGCCGCGCAAAATAGCCATGACGTCGGCAAGTGCACTTGACAGCACTCCGGAGGGGAGCTGCGGCTGCAGGGGTTGCCTGTGGACTGCGGATGGCGGATGGCGGATGGCGGGCTGCGGACTGTGGACTGTGGACTGCAGACTGCAGGCTGTCGACTCTCGACTGTGGAATCTCCATGGTTAAGGGACGAATAGTGTGTGGTGTGTGGTGCGTGGTGCGTGGTGCGTGGTGCGTGGTGCCTGGTGTGTGGGGGTGTGCCATGCAAATGCCGTGAGTAAATATTACAGCAACACACACGCAGCATACCTAAGCGACTGGTGTTGCCTAGCAGGGACGGGGGTGAGGGCGGTGGCAGTTCCTGATATAGAGGAGTGTTATACAAAATAAAAGAGCGGAAAAATGTTGGCGCGGTGTTTATAAAAATGCAGCTAACTCCCCGGCATCGGAGTCCAGGACTCTGGACGACCTGTACGGATAAGGATGGTACAACGATTTGAACAGCAACAGGAAGAAGCAGAGTCAGGACCATAGCGTCTGCCACTCCAACTACCACACTTTGAGACAAGAAATCAACAAGCAAACAGCTCAGACGTATGTATGTGTGTACGTATGTATGTGTGTACATATGTATGTGTGTACATATGTATGTGTGTACATATGTATATGTGTCTTGTATATTTCAGTATATAATTTAAAGTTTATCCAGAGACCTTCTACCCCTTCTTATTACTGTTACTGAAGTGGCAAAGTGGGAGGCGTTTTGGGAGGTCAGCGGGGGCGGGCTTGATGTAAGGGCTAAGGAGTATTCATTTAACAAATATGCACAGGACGATCCGAAGAAACAAAGCCATCGCAGGAGTGAGCAGCGTTCCATGTGCCAGAAAAAAGTTTTCTTTGTTGCTGTAAATAAGCCGAAATAATCCGTTATAATCCTTGTTAAACACTCTGATAAGATGAATGTAAGTAAGTAACAAATATACAAATTTTCAATGAATAGGAATTTATTTTGAAATTCGAAATTTGAAACTGGCAGGACCACAGCATGAAAGCGAAAGCTGGACATTCCTTGGCAAGCATTGTCCTTGCTTTCCAATTCTATCGTACATTAAGAATCTTTAAGGCTATTATCCGTTAATACCTACACTTTGCATGCTTCGCAATGTCTACACCACGGCACACACACACATATACACACTCACGGCGTAGGTGCAACTGCTCCCTCTCTCCGCCCTCCTCTGCTAAGCGCTTTGGGAATAGCTTGGGATTTCATTAATGGATTCCAATTAAAATAATACATATATTTGTACAGCAAGGGCAATCACTTTCAATTATAATTATGACAGGTAACAAAATAAATTGGAAATTTTGTAAATAAGATTAAAATAATCGCACTTCGATCAGTCAAACACATGGGACGAGATCCGTGCTCGAATCAACTTGTAATACTTTTTGGATAAGGATACATTTTTCGAAGCTGCATAATCTGATGTCAGTTTAATGACTTTCTGGATTTCTTTTACACGAAGTAATTAAATTTTACAACATTGACAGCAGTACAAACAGAGAAATAGCAATAAATATATTAATTACATCAATGACAAAAGCATTGCAAATTGCAACAAGAAAAGCATCGATAAAAATAAATCAATTCCCGAATGCAACTTATTTTGCCCTCGGCTTTTGTTGCATTTCGATCAGCAGCCAAATATCAATGCTTTACACAAAGCGAATAGCATACCTTTAGGCGGCGATAAAAATGAATAAATTGCAGTGGATGGAAAGGAAACAATTATTACGAATCAAATATCCAAAAGGAAGCCTTTCAAAAATTCACCTATTTTATAAAATTGGAAATATTTTTTTATATTTTTTATATAAATCGCACACATCGTAGGGTTATTGCGATAAAAGTAAATACGGATTTTTATTAAGGGAAAACGCGCGCTGCACTGCTTGTTTTATTTGACTCGCTAATCTACTCACTGCCATCAGCGTGACATTTTAATCAAATGGATATTATTGAAGTACCTAAACTGTTAGCAACTATTATATTAATTTTTAAATTTTGTTTAATTTAAAAATTCAATTTTACAATTTGTGTACAACTGTATAGGCGAAGGAGCCAATTCAACTGCAGTTCTTGTGTAATTCTTCTTCTTCCACTTGGAACATCCGTCAGAAAAATTTGTGACGAAATAAGGCAGCCCTCAGTTTGAAGCTCCAGGCGAACATAATCGACAGCACAGCTAAAGCTGTCGTACCTCACGTGAAGGTTAGAAAAGGAGAGCTATATATTTTTTGCATTTATGACCCACAAGCATATAAAGTAGGGTATTGTATGAGGGTATAATAAGTTTACATAGGCTCTTTAACACACACGCGGATTTGAAACTCCGAATTTATTTACTAATAATTAATGTATATTTATAAATTTATTTTTTTATGTCAAAAAATTAATTTATTTAAAAGTTATGCTCTTCTGATTACTTTAAAAATGCTCGTTTCATCGAGTTCGTACAAGGCTGTCAGTGTAGGGTATTCAAAAGTCAACTTTCACAAAAAAAAATGTTTTTTCAAGCAACGGTTCTTTATAAAAGTGAATATCGCTCCCCTTTTGCGTTCAATGATCTCAGCCAATCGTCGCCAGCTTAATGAAAAGAAGAGCGGCTAGTGTATTGTATTGTATAAAGGAAAGCGACAGTATGGTTATCAGTGATGGCGGAATTGGAAGTCGGTTGATTTGTTAGCTTTGTTTTCAGCTTTTGTCTGGTTGTTACAAGTTATGTTCGCCTGGGATTCCTAATCCGGCGGCTGGTTGATTTCCATAAAAATTTTTTGATTGTTGGAATTGTTTCAGATGGAAGAAGAAGAACAACAACAGTAGAGCTGCAACAAATATTTTTTATCTTTCGGTTAAATATCCTCACTGTGTCCGTTGTGATTTTGGTATTTTACTTACAATAATAAATAAAATATAAAATGAAACACGAGTTGGTTTGTATTGTTTATTGATATGGTTTTATTATTTGAAGTTAGCACAGATAGCTAGGCATTTTATTAAATTAAAATTATTAAATAATATCATAACGCTGCCAGAATCCAGCAGATCAACTGGCGATAAATAAAAAAAAATAACAATAATTAATAAATAAAAAAATAACAATAATTAATTAACTAAAATCTCTAAAACTTTAGTTCTTTGAATTCCATAAAAATTTAACATTTTTAAGCAATGCAGCTTTGTTGCTTCTTTTTCTTTGACTGAGGTACATTTTAATGTTAAAGATTTGCATGGGCGTCCGAATCCAGGTACCAAGTCAAAAAAACGCTCAACAGCCAGCGCTGTCTTAACGCAGCTGATCGGTCATCTCTAATATTTAAGATAGTTGTCCTTCTTCCACTAAGAGGGTGAAGCACTAGATGTGCTGCTCATTATTGTCTGCACGATAATTGGCTGAGATCGCGGAGGGGAAATAGTTGCGTTCAAGAAGAATCCGTTATCTAAAAGAATTTATTTTTTTTCTTGCTGACGTGCAGATACCCTTCATAAACAAGCACATGAATGGTCAGCAGTAAATTATATAAAAAAAATGAAAAATCAAATAAACAATTAAATAATTATAACTAAAATCAATTATATGATTCTAAAACATATACTAATTACCTAGTAGCAACAAACTATCAAATTGGTGTTTAATGCAATTGAGTTAAAAAATCGACGGGCTGTTTAATACCCTAACACGCTTGTTTGCACTTTCCAAGCAAAGTACCTATAGCTGTCCCCCTCTAACTCATACATATGCTGAGCCTACTTTTTATTCTGTTTGCCTAGTAGCTCCAATCGGGCGGCTAACTCAGCTCCATACAAATTTTTGGATCCGCGCTTCACTTGTCTCAGAATTCAAACGCCCATAGCTCGGCCAAATGAAGTCCGATTCCGGTGAACTAAATGTTGTTATCCTTGTCAAAGCGTGTTTTATCATTTTAAATTAAATTTATGTGGTTTTGGCCCCATCAAGTTTTGTAAATTTTGGTGACTAAATTGTCCTTTAAAGGACATTATTTGGCTAAACTATGGCCACTTTTCATGACTCAATAAATTAAATTCTCTCATTGTGAAGCGATATTTTATTCCAGAAATTAACAATACAGGATTAATTATGATATTGTTGTTAGGACATGCTACCGACCAAGACTACTGTCTATTATCCTTAAAATAAATTTAAAACGGTTTTCAATTTATGTATTTATTCCACAATGCAAATTCACATAAGTAAATAAAGTAATTTGAAAGCAATAACTAATTTAATGTGTCCTTTCGAATGCCTTGTCCTTCTTCCTTCCCTCTCATCATTTGAGCTGTACTCAGCATCTTTTCTCGCTCGTCCTTTTAAGCATGCATGTGCGTGTGTGTGTGTGTGTGTGTGTGTGTTTGCTTGCTCAGACTAACTTATTAACTTCCAATTGTTTGCTGTAAAGAGAAAGACAAAAAGGGGAATGGTAATTTTTGTTATTTGTTTTGAGATCCTTCGAATTTTTTCTACAACTTTTCGTCTATTTTTCCCATCTTCCTTCCTTTTATTCTGTTGTCCCATGTTTACCTGTTTTGATGTTTCACAGATGTGGGTGTCAATGTGTGTTTACAAAGGCGTGTTTGCATGTGAGCATGTGAGCATGTGTGCATGAGTGTGAGTGTGGGTGTGGGTGTGGGTGTGGGCATACAACTAACTGCAAATACAAACAACTGCAGCAGCAACGATGAGAGCAGCAGCTAAAAACAAGGAACAGGAACAATAGGAAACACAACACAAAAAAGAGAGGAGAATAAGTTTAGAAAAAAATGCGAATGTTACTGGGGAAAACAAAATTATTTGCATTTCACCTGCATGTTGGCACGTGATTGCGGCCATGGCGACCCAGCCCCCCCGCCGCTTCCACCAACCAAGCCCCCTTCAGCTGCTGCTCGTGCTCCACATGTGTTGCTTGATGATGGTAGGGACTCTCGAACAGGACTCGTTGCCCAGCCCAGCCCAGCCCCGTCCCGCATCGCTATTCTCATGTGCTGGCATTTCATTTAGGTGCCCTGGCGCTTTCTACGTTTCCGCAGGGCTCAAAAATATTTGTCAAGCTGCTGATGCTAGTGGTGGCACTCCTGCTGCCGGGATAGGGGTAGGGATTGTGGTGCCCTCTGGACGGACAGCGGGAGGGAGAAAGAGAAGAGCAGTGGGAGGGGGAGTGGGAGGCGAAGTGGAGTGGAGGAAGAGTTGGGAAGAAGGCACTGCCATTTGTGTAGGTGTTTAACAAACACACGAGGCGAGCGACGACTACATTGCTGTTTAGAGGCGAGTGCACTTCAGCCAACAGCCAGGACAACAAGGACAACAAGAACTAGTAATACACTGGGACAGTAGCAGCGGCAGAAGCAAAGGTGGCGTCGGCGGCGGTAGTGAGGCGGCATATCCAGCGAGGACAACAACAATTGTATAACGAAACATCAGAGAGCAATCCTGTCCCCGCATGGGGCAGGACGAGTTCAGTACAGGATGGCGATGGCGATGGTGATGGTGATGGTGATGGTGATGGTGTCATGCAGCCGAGGCTGAAATGTCAACAGTTTACATTGCGCCCATTTAGCGTGGGATTAAATGGGTTTTTGTAACTGCTTTTGACCCGCAACGCTGCCACCTGCCACCTGCCACCTGCCACCTACAACCTACAACCTACAACCTACAACCTGCTGCCTGCTGCCTGCTGCCTGGCAGCTGCCACATGCCACATGCCACCTGCCAACTGTTAGCTAGAACATGCCACATACCACTTGCCACTTGCTACTTGCCACCTTCCCCATATGCTGATGAAAATTAGAAAGCAACATGTCGGCAACTTGAAACAAAGTCAGTTTTTGATTTCGGCAAACACAGAGAAACACACGTGCCAGCAAGAGTGGAGGAACAGGAACAGGAATGGACACAGACACACCTACACACCTATATACATGCACAACAAATATAATCGCACGCCTCTTATCTGATTTGTGGGCGCGGCACTCGCGAGCTTCAAAGCAGCCATACAAAGTTGACGAAGTGCCTGAAAGCATCCGCTGTGCCGCGACTTGACACCAACTTCCTCCACTTATGTTTCAATGCGGCGAGCTGAGAGCTGAGAGCTGAGAACTGAGAACTGAGAGTTGAGAGTTGAGAGTTGCAAGTTGCGGGCCAAGAGTTGGGGCGACTTTTGTATAAAGTATACGTAGCGTGATCCGAACACAAAAGCGACTCTGAGCACAACTTAACTAGAAGGCGGCAGGACATAAATAAAGAAACAAATACGCAGCAAACATAAAATATGTGGCATACAACACAAGCCGTGCAACCGCGCTGAACGTGGCAGGTGGCAGGTGGCAGGTGGCAGGCGGAAGACGAAAGGCGGAAGTGGCAACAACGAAATAGAAATGCGAAATGAGAATAAAAACAAAACGATGTCCACTTTAGGCAATGGCAAGGCGTAAAACCAAAGCGGAAGCAGCCGAAGGAGCGAAAGGACTTCTTTTGCCATTACGCACGTGATTCATATGCAGAGTCCTTTATAAACGTAACTTTGTATATTTTCTGAGTATTTTCTTTCTTGTTTTCTTTTGTGTGTGTGTGTGTGTGTGTGTGTGTGTGCGTGAGATGTTTGAAATATGCAAGGTGTGCGAGGTGCGGATAGATGTCTGCAGGAGCGCATGTCACAATAAATTTACTAAAAGTGACAAATATTTTATGCTTAAGAATAATTGATGAAGTGGCTACAATGGCATGACAGTGAATCCTGCGAATCCTTCTGCCAGCCGTTTGGACCTACTAAAAACGGTCACGTTCATATCGTGCGTCCTCGCCGCCGACCTGTTCAACCTGTGCTCGGTTGTTGCTTTCCTTTTTTCTTGTCGCTCGCCTCCTTAGTCGTGTCTCGATTCAAACTCCTTGCTCCATGCTCCTTGCTCCTTGCTCGTTGCTCCTTGCTCCTTGCTCCCCGCTTTACGGCAAATAATAAAGCGCTAAATCATAGCTACGTTTAGTACTTTTCACTGGGTCTTCGTTTTGGCCCAAGTGTGTCCTGTCAGCCGGCTTATATTTTCTGCGTCTGTCTGTACGAGTGTGTGTGTGCGTATGTGTGCGTGTGTGTGGCTCTGTCATGGACTGTTTGTATGCGTGTGCATGTGTGTGTAACTGTGTCCATACGACTGTAGGCCCGTAGAAATGTACGATATGCGGCGCAAATAAAAACAGGCAGCGGATATTACGACATATTGCTCCACAAGGTTTGTGCACAAAAATTGCGCCAAGGATTATGGCACTACATTACAGGACCTACCATTCCGATGCCCGTTGCTATCTCCGCCTTTCCAGTCTCCACTCTCCACTCCTTGATGCCCCTCACCTCAGCCGCTGTCTCTGGCATATGAATGATGAGCGTCATTTAATCTTTGTCTATGGCTCCAACACCTCCAACATATAAACGTTTGCCGAGTCCTGTTCGTCCTGCTGCCATGCCGCATTCTATGACTCTCTACATATGATTGCCTCTATGTGTCTGTGTCTGTGCTGTGTGTGTGCGTGTGTGTGTGTGTGCGAGTAACCGAATGTGCTAGTGAATGAGTGTGCAAGCGTGTGCGTGAATGTGGGCATGGCTCTGTATGTGGGTATGTGGGTGTGTGGGTGTGTGGGTGTGTGGGTATGTGGGTATCCTGTTTTTGTTTGTATACGCTTGCTGCGCTTGACATGTCCTTAGGTCTGTTTGCACTGAAATTTAACGCGCCAAGCAAAGCAGCTGTCCCAATTGCTGTAGTTATGCGAGTTCACGTAGAGACTCCGGCGGAGGAGTCCTGCGCCAGGGCAGAGTCCTTTAGCACTTCACTTTAAGTTATGTACTTGCTAATGGAACTCAACGCCCGACACTAACTGAGCCCCAAATAACCTCGAGGTGCCTCTGGACGCCGAAATAACTATGATAAGCCATCTGACATCTGAAGACGTTCCCACACCAGTCCTGCCAACGTTGCGTGCGTGTGTGTGTGTGCGTGCGTGTGTGTGTGTGTGCTTTGGGGCAGTTCACGCAGAGTCAAAGATGAAATGGGAAACTCAATGCAGCAGGCAGCGAGTAAAAGTTCCGTACTCATCGTCAGGACCTGCGATAATTACGATTGCATGTGCCGCAGCACAGCAGGACTTATGTAGATTTAGGAATGCTCCATTCATAATTGAATCCTGATAATATCAGGATCTGGACTCCAATCGATGGAGCTCTCCCTTTTCATATATATTTATACAGATGTGTGTGTGTGTGTGTGTGAGTGCGTTGGTATGTTTTTCAATGTTAGTATTTATAGCTTGAGGTCCTTGCTTTCCGCAGAACTCTTGCCCCCTCCCCAGATCGGAGCCCCGTATCCTGAACTTGCTGACTCCTAACAAAACAATTATGTGCAATGAATAAATTAGCAGGAGGCGTTTCTCTGATGTTAAAACCGATCAATTTGCAACAAAGTAAAAGAAATAACATTTAAAATTCAAATGCCAACAAAAGAAAAAATGGGCCATGATTCCAGGGGCTGGGGGCTTGGGCGGCGCCGGAGGAAACAAGAGGAGGCAGAAGTCGGGAATCGGGAATCGGGAAGCGGGAAGCGGGACTCGGAAGACAGAAACAGGAAGCAGAAACAGACACGCACATACGTACGGCGTACTTTACACTCCCGTAACATCTGTGTGTGTGTGTGTGTGTGTGTGTTTGGTTGAATGTACGATGAGCATAAGGACGAGCTATGTGAGCCTGTTTGTCGTCCTGCAGGCTGTCGCGTCGGCACTTAGACGCCCATTGCGGCCTGCGTGGCAAGGGGAAACAAGCCAGACGGCGGTTGAGGGATGTAGTCTGCGGGCTGAGTGATGAGGGGGGTGGGGGCAGGGGCAGGATCAGTGGTGAGGGGAACGAGGGGCAGTGCGTAGAACGCTTGCAGGACAAACTGAAAAGCGACTTTAGTCGCGTCCTTTGGAATATGCGAAATTAATTGTCTGTTTGTTGCTAACAAATTTGAATTTAAACCGCATGTACAAAGAGTCTCCCCGGGACAGAAAGAGGATGTGGGGGTGGTTGGCGCCGTAAGGCAGTGGTGGGCTCGGTGTCAGTGTTGGTGGCAATGGTAGTGGCGGTGGCGGTGGCGGATTACAGTGAAAGTGGAAAATGTGTGAAAATGTGTAGGAGCAACTAACGAAGGCAAAAGACGTTGCTACTTGCTGTTTGGTGGGGTTCCCCGGCCACCCGCAGGACTTGGTACGCTTTACCCGCTCAATCGCACTCATAGAGCCCACCGCTTGTCGCAGGTCCTGTCTGTGTGCTTGGGTGTCATGTGGGTGCGTTTGTTGGCCTAGGAAGCAACTTCAAGTTGTTCAGCCAAAGTTGCTTCTTGCTGTTGTGGCTGTTGCCTATTTCAGTTGTTGCTACTGTCATCGTCTGCTGCAGCTTCGCAGTTAGCCGTGCAGTTTGCTAACTGCAGGACTCGCAGTGCGGCAGCGTGGCAGTGCGGCAGCCCCCACATAAAAGTTCCTGCGATGCGATGTGATGGTCGCTCGCCACTGGCTTCCAACTTTCCACGTACAACGCCGCAGCAATTGTCTCCGCCAAGAGTTGCGTCCTGTTGTTGTTCCCCGCCAAAGTTCTGGCGGCAACCAAACCCAAGCCCAACCACACACACTTTCGCACATTTACACAGACACAGACACACACACAGAGGCGCACAAACACACACGCGGCGCAAATTAATTGCTGCTGTTTTCGGCGCTTATTTGTCTTTGAAATTTGTTTCTTGAACGGCACTGAAATTTTCAGCTCGTACTTCGTGGAGCGCCCCTGGTGCCTGCTCCTCGCTCCTTGCTGCTTGCTCCTTGCTCCTCGCTCCTCGCTCCTTGCTGGCTCCTGGCTGGCCTGCTACTTGCTGCCTGCTCCTAGAACATGGACCACTTGGGCATTTAATTTGCTGTTGCTGTTACCGTTGTTCTTGGTCCGTGTTCTTGTTCCTGTTCGTCCTGTTCGTCCTGTTGTTTTGTTTGCCTCTTGCCTATTTGCTATTTAAATTTAATTTGCATTACTTAAAGAATTTAAAAAGCAAAAATTTCTCATGCGCAAAGCGACGAACGTCCTGCTGTAGGTCGGTCCTATGCGTAACACCCACCGCCATGCCATGACTTCCTCCTGCCTCCTGCCTCCTGCCTCCTTCCACCTTCCACCACCCACCATCTCCCACCTCTCTCTGCTCACTCCCCTTTAAACTGCTCTCGCTTTGAGCAGCTTTTCTGCTTCAACATTTTTATTTACTTGCGGCCTGGTAATTTCTGTTTATTTTTAGCAAGTTTTTACGGCCCAGTCCCCGAAAATGTCTCCTTGTAGTTGAGAGTTTTTCTTGCCTTGCCTTTCCTTTTCTTTTCTTTTCTCTTTCTCCTTCTCTCTCTCCTTCTCTTCCTCTTTCTCTCCCTCGCTTTTAATTCGATTCCGTTTCGTTTCGTGCCGTTCCTTTCCCTTGCTTTCTTTGGCTATGTCTAAAGTTGTTTAAATTTGCTACCCAATGTCCTGGGCAAAGGACCGTCATTCCGCTTTCCCCAGCTTCTCCCTGTTACAAAAGCCCCTTTAGCATCCCCATTCATATCCCCGTCCAAACTGGTACCCACATCCACATTCAAATTCACATCCATTCACATTCACATTCACATCTACACTCACACTCACACTCACACTCACATTCACATTCTGTTATCTTAAAGTTTAAGCATTAAAATGCTGACCCAACATTACGCATACGCACCATTGGCCCCATTGCTGGGCCGACACACTCCCTTGGTGCGATCCTGGTCTCGGGACCGAGCTATTACCCAGGGCAGAGGAGCCGCACCGTGGGTTTTGAGACTCAGGACTCAGAGCCTGGGACCCAGGACCCAGGACCCAGGACCCGAGACCCGAGAACCGGGCTCCCGGTTCCGGGAACCAGAATCCAGGTCCTCGAGGCCACAAATTGCATATTACCACAAAATCAATTTACATTCCTAAACTGATTTTCCGTCCTGCATATGTAATAGCCTTTCTCGTCGGCCACTCTACGCGAATGCACACGGGAAATTATTAAATTAAAATTATGTTGCTGCATGCAACGCTTCCTTCACGCTCTCCAATTAAAAATCTACGCGACACTTTGCAGCCCCTGCCACTACCCCGGCACTGCCCTTCACCTCCCCTTGCCAACCAGCACGCCTCTATTGCGGCTCCTTCCACAGTCAGTGCCACTGCCACTGCCACTATCCCTGACCCCAATCCGCATCGCGTTCGCTGGATTGAGGCGTCGAGAGGAGGAGGAGGAGGCAGCATGCCAGACGCACGCCAGTCCCCGGCTGTTTAACCCACTGAGTGACGCAGTGCAATTTCTTTATAAGGATAAATTACGTAAAGTGGCTGGCGGATCCATAAAAAGCGAAGAGATACATCCGATGAGTTGCGTGTCCTTTTTATCGATTATTTATTTCTTATTTTCAATTCCGCTCCATCTTTAAATCCTTTGAACACTTAGTGTGTTAAGCAGCACTTCGGAGCCTGAGTCGGAAGAGCGTATCGAGTTCTAATCTATCTAGCTGGTCGCTCGGACCAAAGGGACTCGTGCCTGGGTTGAACCCTTGCCCATATCCTGCACGTACATCAATGTCGACGAGTCAGGTGCTTGGCATTTGCTGGATCTAGTTCTGAATCTGGATCTGGTTCGGTCTCTAGCTCTGGCTACGATTTCTATTCCAATTTGGAATCGCGCAATGGTTTTGGTTGTAGTTCTTGGCCCGTTGTGGCTGTGGCACTGCTTGCGCCGGAGCCTCAGAGACTGCCACATGCCTCATATCGCGGCGCGTTCACTTTTAGTGCGCTTCGTTGTGGCTGGTGCTCACGTCGTCGGCCATTTAAGCCTTAAGCATGCCACTTAGTGGCACAGACATAAATCTGTGCGCCAAATCCGAGCAATTAAATGCATCGTAATTTAGCCTCAGCTCGTGTCCTGGGTCCTCGCCGGAGTCCTGCCATCGCTCTTTAGTGCACAATTAAAGCGAAGTACGCAACATTCTCGTGCCAAACTTCATCTTACATCTACCGTCTGCCATTTTACCGTCCACCTTTTATCCTGCCCTTCTCCATCTGCTTCCCCGTCTGCTGCTCCTTCTCCTGCTCCTGCTCCTGCTCCTGCTCCTTCTCCGTCTCCATCTTCATCTCAGTCACCGTCTCTGTCTCTGTCTCCCTTTCGGTCTCCTTCTTCTTTTCCCCGCTCTGGCGGCGCTGTCATCGTCCATGTCCTTGCCAAGATACACACGTGTAATAATCTGTGCGCCATTTTGTTTTGACTTGCGCCACGCTCCACAATTTCTTATTAATTGACGGCAATTTATGTATTTTCGACGCGTTATTGTTGGGCCCCAGAAATTAAAAAAAAATATATAAACAGACTGAACGACAGAGCGGAGCAGAGCACAGTACAGCGCAGCGACTATTGTGTAGATGCCACAAGCAGGACTCACACAAAAAGGAGCGTGGCGCCGGAGGGAACGAGGGCCATGAATCCCGAGGATGCGCACCAGAATGAAACGCATTTTTATGGCACTCGGCAATTAGAAAGAAGGGCAACCAAACCAAAAGGAGGCGATGCCCAGGGGCGTTTTGTAATAATTTGTGTGCTTTTTATTTGTACTTGGCTATCAAGCATGTTGCGCCCGCAGCCTTTCCCCGCAACCCCCACCCCCCGAGGCCCCTACCACCTACTCCCTTCCAGCCATAGCTCATTCGCTTGCCTCCTACAAGGCGGCCTCCTCTTTGTCCATCTGCTTTTCTTATTACGAGGCTAATGTCTCCTGTTCTTGTTGTTTTTGTTCGTTCCTGTAGTGTTTGTTGTTGTTGTAGTTGTTGGTATTGTTGTTGTTGTTGTTGTTGTTGTTGGTATGGCCCAACTCGGATGTTAGCTATTAGACGTCCATTAAATAATTGCCAGCAGTTCAAGAAGAACACACAAAAATGGGCATTTCTCAGTAAAATCGTGAGTGCGTGTGTGTGTGTGTGTGTGTACGTGTGTGTGAGTGTGTTTGCCGTGTTGTTGGTACTTTTTTATGGCCAACATCTAATTGCCGACATTTTGCGGGCTGGGAGCGGGTCAAGTGGGCACTTTAAACAAGTATCAAACGTAATTTGATAAACATTTAAACTGGAAACTGGCAACTGGCAACTGGCGACTGGCGACTGGCGACTGGCGACTGGCAACTGGAAACTGGAAACTGGAAACTAAGTGCAAACTATTGTTAAATTGGCTAAGCGGCAGCAATAATCGTATTACCAAATGCAACAGCAACGGCAACAACAACGACAACAACAGCAACAACATCGAAGCTAAGGAGAACAAAGCCGCACGCAAAAGAACACCCGCTTAGAATACAATAGACACACACACCCACTCACACACACACTCACACTCACTCTCACACTCACACCTGAACGTAAAGTGTGCTTCTTGACGGCAGAATCTAAAATTCAAAAAACCAAAAACCATAAGAGACCCAAGAGTGGGTTAAGTAGCATTAGAAGTGGGCAATCGTCTGACGAGGCGGGGACGAAGGACAGGGACGGGGACGGGGAGGGAGGGAACTAAGAACTAAGTACAAGCCACAAAACAGTCTGAGCGACAAAAAGCAGCAAATGCAACGCAAAGCCGAAAGCTGAAACCGAAAACCGAAACCAAAAATTCAAAACTCCTGTGGAAAGTTGAATTTTCATAGTTTGCCGCTCGTTGGAGCTGGAAAATTAATTAAATAATATTTATTTGTTGTGAGGGAATTAATTGGAGGTTGTGACTGTATGACGGGGGCAGCGGGCAAAACAAACACTAGTCAACAGAACTACGCCCCAAAGTTCACTCCACATGTGATCACTAAATAAATGTCCTTGGCAATTAAAGGACTTATTACCAAGTTCTTTGTCATATTACACTAGGCTACAGGGCAAGGTACTTACTTGTCTCAATTATCCTTGTATCTTTCTATTATCCTGTGATGGACACCAATTCCAATGTGCCCCTATGTGTGCGTGTGTGGGTGTGTGCGTGCGTGTGTGTGTGTGTATTCGTGGTCGACCTGGAAAGGAAAATGTAATGCATTGAAATAAAACTAAATTTTGCTGCACAGTGCAGAATAGGGCGGAAGACATCACATTCAGCCAGTGCCCAGCCCCAAAAACACAAAATTCAACAATTAAAACTCACAGCTGTTAACTTAATTGTTAACTGCAGCAAGGATATGGGCTATATGCTGAGATATGTACAGATACCTGTTTAAATATAAAGCGGCAGACGGCGAAGAGTGGGAGGGAGGGGCGAGGGGGTGCAGAGGGTATAGAGGGTGTGGCAAGTGTGGAGCGTGCGACGGGTGCAAGTGCTCCTACATTGTTACATGTGTAGCGTTTAGGGCACTTTAATTGTTGTTCGTCCTGCACAAATTGCAAATGAACACGAAACTCAAAAGTTGCCCTCGATTGTGTGGTGGTTGTTGTTGTTGTTGTTGCTGTTGTTGTTGTTGTTGTTGTTGCCTTTGGATGTTGGCTGTTGGTTGTTGACGTTGCCAGCGGCATGCAAGGCACATACACACACACACACACACGCAGAGACTCATTTAAACTATTGCCAGGACTCGTATGTGCATTAAACAACATTTTACACTCGCCTGCATAAATTGTGCTTAAAATGTAATCATGTAAATCGCAAATAATTGAGCAAAGCAAAGCCCAGCACACAAAGCAGATCAACAGCAACAGCAACAGCAACAGCAGCAGCAGCAGCAGCAGCAGCAACAAGGACACTTGAATATAAACGAAAACCGTTAGTTGAATAAGTGAATACGAATATAAGTGAAGGGAGCTTTCCATCGAATCAAAGTGCATTATCCTGGGCTTACAATTTTAATATCTTGCGCGCATCTCTTAATTATAACATGTTTAATATCCTGGAAACTCGTTATTTAATATACACACACGCACGCACGCACACACACACACACACACACACCCGCATGACTCTGTTGGCCGTAAGTCAGAGACTTTCCATGTCTCCAACTGCAGGACAGCAGGACTGCAGGAGCTTAAACCTCTTCATCTCCTCATTTCAACTATTGGGAATCCCCCGCTTAATTTTTGTATTTTTCAAACAGTTTATCGTCCTTTCTTTCCTGTTCCCAAGTCCTCTCTTCCCTCTCACGCTCTCACACCCACACACTCTCAGCCAAATCTGTAAATATGCTTCTGCGGGCCAACTTCACTTTCTGCAGTTTAAAGTTTACTTCGTTCTCGTTGTTGTCTTTGTTGTTGTCTTTGTTGTTGTTGTTGTTGTTGTTGTTGCTGTTGTTTTATTGTTGTTGTTGTTGTTCTTGCTGCTGCTCTTTTTTCGCAAAAAATTATCGTAAAAGAATTTTACCTGAGCTACGTGACTGCTGAACTTAATATCCGTTTGTCATAAGCGTTCCTAATGCACACACAAACACACACACACACACAGCTTAACATGTTCACACACAGATCTATATATGTATGTGTATGTACACACTACACGGATATTCGGAGAGAAACAGTCGTGGCTGCACTTAGAACACACACATATACACTCACAGACACACACATACACACACACACACACTCATGATACTTTGGCTTGCACGTAGCAGAAGCAGCAGCAGGAGCAGCAGCAGGAGCAGCTCCAACTTCGAGAGGCGGGCAGGAGGAGCTTGCTTTGCAGAGACTATTGGGCTAAGCAAAACTGGCAGACAGGGCGGAGCGCACGGGGCGTGGCAAGGCGAAGCGTTAAGGGCACAGATACAAGCAAAGGCAGAGGCGGAGGCGGAGGTGGAGGCAGGGACACAAATGGAGGTCCAGGCACCAGAAGCATGCACAGGTACACGAAGGTTGCTACGCGCGCAGAAGAACAAAAGCCAGTGACATTTTGCAGCTAAATTAAGTATTTTTAGTATTTTTAGTATTTTTAGAAATTGTCTAAAACTTGTGCGCTGCACTTATTTCGCATGTTGTTGTTCTGTTTGCTATTGTCGCTGCCCGCCCCGCGCCGTATGTCTCTCTGCTGTCTGTGCCAATGCATGCACAATTTTTACGAGGAGATGTCCTAAAGGTTCCTCCGTCGCGGCAGCGGCGCTTTAATTGCATTTCGCTTTTGCTGCCGTTTTTTCGACTTCGTCCTTAAATAATGCAGCGCATTGTCTGCTGCAGTCAGGTGAGTAGCAGCAGCAGCAGCACCAGCAACAACTGAAGCTGTAGCTGCAGAAGCGGCAGAGGCTGAGGCAGAGGCAGAGGCTGAGGCCGAGTAGCAGCAGCCACGCCTCTCAAGAATGCTGGCCATAAAAGAGCTAGCTCGCCCAAGTAACTCAGCTTTTTTACGGCTTTTTTTACCATTCCATCCCCTCCGTCTGCCCATCTGCCCATCTGGCCGTCTACTCGTCCTTCTCACATTTCTCGCCTCTTATACCCTTTCCTGCGATGTTCATAGTGGCCAATGTCGTTCATAATGATTGTTTCTCCAACTTTCTACGCAGAGCCACACACACACTCTGCGTGTATGCGTGTGTGTGTGCAAATTCTTATAAGCAGGGAACTTGCTTACCGAGCAAAGGGTACTCAAGTGTCGGTGGGCTGAAGATTGTAATCAGTTTTTTGTTTTCTCTCAATTTTTTTGACATAAAAGCGACGCGACTGCCATTAGAGAAAAGTGTAGCATACTTCTTAGGGCCGGCGGAGATTTTTGCCCACCGCTGCGAACCTTGCGCCCGTCGCCCGTCGTCCGTCGCCTTCGCACCGTGCCCGTGGCTGGTGACTGCTGCTTGTGGCCGCCAGTACTGCCCATTGCCGCATGCCAAGGAGGAACGCTTTTTGCAACGTTGTTATAACCGTGCAGTAAGAAATTTTCCAACACATTTGGCCTGCAACTCGGGGCCAGACTTGATTTTGGCGGGCTGCTTGTGTCCGCTCCTTTGTCCTTGTTACCCCTTTCCGCAGCAATGTCTTTGGCATTTTCCTTTTTCCACCATTTCAGCGCATTCTTTCCCTGCAAGTCGTTCCTTTTTAATGTTGTCGTTGTCGTTGTCGTTGTCGTTGTCCTTGTCGCTATCGGTCTTCTTGTCGCTCCTGTTGTTGCTGTGGTTGTTGTTGTTGTTTTTGTTGTTGTCATTGTCCCTGGGCAAATAATTTTACTGATAAAAGATTTTCAACGCATCTTATGCTGTTTGCGTTTTGCAATATGTTTTCAGTATTGTTGTTGTTGTTGTAGTTGTAGTTGTTGCTGTTGCTGTTGTTGTTGCTGTTGTAGTTTGTATTCCGCAAATGGAAAATATAATATAGGCGGCGTCGGATGCATCCTGTAAGTAGTTTACGCGCATTTAAAAACAACGCCTCCCATGAAAGGACAACACAAAATGCGACCCACTAACCAAGTGAGCTGCATCTGGCGTCCTGCCCCAACCTAAAAGCCGAGGGCTGAAGCATCCAAGCAGTAGGAAATGAATGTTGTACAGGCCGGCGGAACGTGCCACGACAAGAAGCAGTTGAAGCGGCGAACAGGATGAGGCTCCAAGGGGCTGCGAGGGGCAGTCGTAAGAAGCAATTGTTGTGTCCTTTTTAGAAGCTACCTTATGTTGCATTTTGTTTCAGTTGCTGCTTCAGATGCTGTTGCTGTTGCTGTTGGTGTTGCTGCTGCTGCAGTTGTTGTTCCAGCTGGTTGTTGGTTCAGTTGCATGGGGCATTGTTTGCTTATTTCACTGTCAAAATGAAACTCAAATCAAGTCGTGCATTTCTAATACGAGTTTATATGCTCTATCCTTAGGAATTCTCATCATCAGTTGCCCCTGCCACCGGGTCCTCCTTTCATGGTTCATGGCTCGTGGCTCATGGCTCATGCCTTGTGCCTCGTGCCGCAAGTCTCATGCTTCATGCCTTGTGACTTGTGCCTCGTGCCGGCTGTCTCTTGCCTCGTGCCTCGTGCTCCGTGGCATGTTTTGGCTTTTACGACCAGCACATTTTTTCCTCGCCTTGCTATTTTCTTATTGAAATGAGCCAAAATGTATACAATGTTCGTAGCCCCGACTCTGAGACCATATTATTACATTGCAAGGCGGCTATGGTTGTGGGTGTGTGGCTGTGGGTGTGGGTGTGGGTGTGGGTGTGCGCGTAAGTGTGGGAATGGGAGTGAGTGCTGTAGATGCTGATAGCACAGGCAACCCAATCGCAAGCCCCAATCTCAATGCCAAGCACAGGCAAAGGCAGCACAACAAAGCCAATACCAATACCGATTCCTATCCGCATTCGCATCCTCATTCGCATCCGCATCCGCATCCCAATCCCAGTCCCAAATCCAATCGCAGCTCGGCAACTCGCCAGCTCGCCAGCTCACAAGCTCTGCAGGTCGCCAGGACTCTTAGAATCGAGTCAGTTTGTCAGCATGTCAGCAAGTTGAGTGCGGAGCGAGGAGAAGCTCGCCAGCGGAGGAGGAGAAGGGAGGGGAGAGGAGAGGAGGAGATGAAGAAACTCGCTTGTTTTGCCGTTGCTTTTGTTACTCATTTATTTTGATTTGTTTACCATTGCGATTTATATTTCTTCGTCTTCGCATTCGTATTCGTATTCGTATTCGGATATCCTTTCGCCACTTGCGGCTCACTATTCACTGTTCACCATTCGCTCTTCGCCACATGCTCTGTTCTCCGTTCCCCGTTCCCCATTCCCCCTTCGACTCTTCGGCTCTTCCCATTCACCATTCCCCATTCACCATTCAGCAGTCTCCATTCACCAGGCTCCATTCGCCCGTCCACCATTCGCTTTGGAAAATAGTGAAAAGGGCGCTCTCAGTGCAATAAAATTAAGCTCGGATTTATTGACCTATTTCAGTTTAGCAGCGCTCCAGCGATCCTTCCCGTTCGTTAACAGCCCATCCTTGGCTTGCCTTCTGTCTGTGCCGTTCACTTTTGTGCAACAACTAAATTAAAATGTTTTACTAATCCCGACAAGTTACGGTCTTAATTACTTTTTTTCCTCAAATACACAGAACGCCTTTGGGTCTCGGTCTCCCCTTCTATCCCCTAGCGACACGTCCCCCGACCCGTTGTCCTTAGGCTCAGCGCAATTCTCTCCGCGCCCATTCCCAGTCTCAATCTCAGTCTCAGTCTCAGTCTCAGTCTCTGTCTCAGTCTCAGCCTTTCAGTGTTAATCCCAGTCCCAGTCTCAGTTGCAGTCCTGGTCCCAGCATTGACTGCTCCTTTCAGGCAAATATCCCTCAAAGATGTGTGTAATAAAAGTAATAATAATAGGGATATTTCTCCTGCTAGGTTTCATTTTGGTTTTGGAGCCTGTGAGATGTTTGGATAACAGTTGGACATTTAATTTGATCAGAGACAGAAAATTGTTTTTCCATAATTGAAACACTAGGCTAAAATATTTTTCCATTTTCTGTTTTCAATTTTCTATTTTCTATTTTCTGTTTTCTATTTAACATTTTCCATTTTCCATTTTAACTTTTTCATTTCATTTGGAATTGTGCTTTTCCGCCTGAGAGTCACATATTAGAAAAGAGTGGCCCATTCCCGGAACCGAGCCCTATGAAAGGGCGTCAGTACTGCACTGACCCAACCAGCAGGACTTTTTGTCGTCTATAAATTAATTATATTTTATATGGGATTTCGTATAATTGTGTTGCCCAGGCAACAGTGGATTTAGACTAAGGACTCTTTCAGTCGTCAGCTTGTCAAATATCACGTTTACATGGCGTTCCACTTCAACAGCTCCTCACAAAGCCTCTGTACACACCTCCTCATCCTGCGGCACTCCCATTGCTAGGCACACACTGTGCATGGTACACGGTACAAGGTGTATGGTGTATGGTGCATGGTGAATGGTACATGGGACATGGTACAGTGCTCTACAAAAGGTGTTAATTAAATATTTTAGCAGAAAGACAAGCGAATACAGCAACAACAACAACAACAACAACAACAACAACAACAACAGCAACAACAATTGAAATAGCAACGACAACAATAGGAAAATGTAATTTTCAAAATCTCATTAAGTGGCTGTCCTGAAGGTTCGTTAAACAGGTGGCATTTTGCAGTAGTAGTGGTAGTAGTAAAAATAGTGAAAAAGGAGAAAAATAGAGACGAATAATAAAGGATGGCGGAAAGCCAAAGAAAAACAAAAGGGCCATTTAATAGAAAATTCCTGAAACGCTTCGTTCTACATTGTTTTGTTTTGTCTCTCGTCCTCGTCCTCGCCCTCGTCCTCGTCCTCGCCCTCGTCTCTTGTTTTTGGTATTTTGTTGTTGCTTTTGAATATCCTTGCGCTCGTCTCTGGATTCGCATTAAAACTTCCAGTGCAATTGTCACTAAGTCCTGTATCGTTAAGATTGATAAGGCAGGACACTTTTGTGTATGCATTATATGCCGTGTATTTTCAGCAACGCAAAATGTCCTTGTGCATATTACAGAATATTTCGCAGTCGTACAAGTTTCCTCGTAGACATTCGATAGCTTTTTAGATTCGATTGTCTTTGTTGTTTGTTGTTTGTTGCTTGTTGTAAATGTTGCCTTTGTTGTTGTAATTTGTCGCTACTTTGCATAGGAAACAAAACTTTCAAAATGCGATTAGAGCACAAAGGACTAAAGGGTTACAAAGGTTGGACGGCATCCGAAAGGATATTTGCCAATAGTCTATTGAAATTCAAGTGGTTGACACGAATAATTAATTTGGCTAAAAGAAAAGCTGTTCATTCACCATTCACTATTCACCATTCCCTTATTCACCGTCAACCCCCTTCCACCTTCCACCTTCCACCTACCACCCACCCACCGAGCACCTAAAGTCGTCCCTGCCAGTGGCGTCCCATTGCCTGGCCACATCTGACAGATGTACATCGTTAATGGTCGCTTATAAGCAGCAGCCATTTGAGCTACATTTGGGGTCAGAGTGCACCGCCAGTGTGGCTCAAATCTCAACGTTGATGACACTCATTAACATAAAACGCAAAGGTGGACGTGGATGTGGACAAAGCCAAACCCAAAGCCAAAAACAGACACAGAAACAGAAACAGAGGCAAAGGCAAAGGCAGCGCCAGTGGCAGAGACAGTGACAGAGGCAGTGACAGAGGCAGAGGCAGAGGCAGAGGCAGAGGCAGAGGCAGAAGCATAGTTAAAGTCAAAGTCAAAGCCAAGGCCTTTAATAAAAAAAAGCATCTCACTTTTCACACTCATTAAAATGGACGAGCGAGTGGATGTTGATAAGGACGCTTCCTCTGCTCAAGGACGCGTGCGTGCGAGTGTAGATGGGAGTGTGAATGGGTGTTAATAGACGGTGCCGTCCGCCTGACCGCACTGTCAACTTGTGCAAGTGTCTGATTATCGCCGTTGGGGGTTTTCTGCGGTCGACGTTAAAGTTAACGCTCCTGCCGTTGCCTTTACGGCTGCTACTGCCGCTGCCATTGGTACTGCCACCGCTACGGCCGCTGCCGTTGATGCTGATGCTGATGCTGATGCCGATGCCGATGCTGACGTCAGCAGCGCCATTCAAGCTTCAGAGATACGCACGCGAACCCTTTTCCAGACTCAAAACATTTAAATGTAATCTATTATCTTAATAACGACACAAATTGTTTGGCGCGAGCCGAGGATATCGCCTCCAGCTTCAGGTTCTCCTTGTCTCGCGCTTTGCCTGCGGTGACAGCACCATAAAGCCGCCTGTCCCACTGACGTCCTGCCGCTTTGCCGCTTCGCCGCTCTGCCATTTTGCCACTCTGCCACTTTGCCTCTTTGTCGTCTTACTGTTGTTCCGCGGTCCTTGTCTCTGCGTGCTCTTAACCCGGCCAACGAAAATAAAAGCCCCAAATAATGCCAACGCCATTTAGCAGCGTTGACTTGTGCACCCGGACCCCGGCACTCAGCACCCAGCACCCAGCACCCAGCACCCAAGAGCCCCACTGAACAGTCAAGGACTTGAGCTGACTGGCAATTCAAATGCCAGAACGCCAGTGCAGGACAGGACAGGACAGGACAGGACAGGACAGGACAGGACAAGAGACAAGAGACAAGAGACAAGAAAGAGACAAGAGAGAGACAGGACAAGACAGGACAGAACGGGACAAGCCAAGCCAAGTCAAGCCAAGCCAAGGACAAGGATCGAGCGGCAGCCGCTGAAAAGCAGCGCTTATCGGCCGCAACGTAAATCACCCAATTTACCATAAATAAAGATATGTACATATTGTCAGCGAGCGGGGGAATAGTTACCCCGCGGGGCGTGCAGCCTGTGCCTGCTAAACAGGGCGGCAGCCAAAGTCAGAGCCGCAGCCAAAACCGAAACTCCAAGCAGCAAGCACCAAGCACCAACCTCAACCTTATCCCCATCCTCATCCTCATTCTCATTCTCATCCTCATCCACAACCTCAACGAAAACCAGAAACCAGAAAGCAAAACCAAAACAACACACCTTATCGCCGGGAAGCACATCTTTAAGTGGCTGTCAACGTGGCCAGGCACTTGGGCGTAGGACCTGTGCCTGGGCTGGGGCATTGGCCTGGGCCTGGGCCTGAGCTTGGGCGTGGTTGCCCAGTGAGCCGATGTGGTACGCAGCGATGGATGGGGCATGGGGTGGAGCAACTGCCACTGGCTTCTATTCGCTTCCGCAGTCTCATAAATCTGCATACCCCAATTTCCAATCAAAAGAAACGATGGCTCAGGAACAAGGGCCGAGCCGAAAAAATCGCTAATACAATCCAAATAAATGGATGACCCTTCGGAGCTTCCCCAAATCAAGGCAATCTGTAAATATGCACTTCACCCGAACTGCTCTCCATGGGAATGTAGTTGGGGGGAAGTAGCGGAGTCATTAGCGGAATAACGAGCAACAGATAAGCCAGGAGACGCTTAGTTCCTGATCCTTCCCTGTGGCTCAGTTGATCCTTCTGTTGACTAGCGACGACTGCATCACTTCTAACTAACTTTAAAGTCCTTATTCGGGTAAAGCAGGAATCCCTTTCACTCCCAGAGATACTTAGACGCTATAGTATGGCTATAAAGAAGCCCTGATACGCAACACGGCAGTCAAGCCTTTCCTTATCCTTTCGATTCTTGCAACCCTTTTATCTGGTCGATGGAGGAGCTGGTATTCTATCCAATTGCCTAGGGTGTCTATGGTTTTCTTTACAAAAACAGCATTTTGCGAACTGCGACACGCGATTCACCGCTTGCCACTCACCACTTACCAACTACCATCTACTTCTTTACAGGCACCACGACAGCAACGGCAACGGCAACGGCAACAACACCAACAAGAACTCCAACAAGAGGAGCAGCGACAGCCCAAAAGACGACAGCAGCAAATCGCGATTATGACGATGTTGACGAGCACAACGACAGCAACAATAATAGGGACAAGGAGCAGCCTGTGCTTGAAGAAAACGAAATCGAGAAAGAGCAGGATAAGAGCATAGAAAAGGAGCTCAAGCAGGAACGCGAGCAGAATTTGCGGCAGGAGGCGGCAACCAGGCCGCGGGCAACTCAAAAGCGTGCGGCACAAACGACACAATCGCGAAATCCCATCAGACGCGCTCACAGCGAAAGACATTTGTCTGGCGCTCCGCACGTCTCTGGTGTCTCCAATGGCACCATCGCCTCCGTCGTGTCCGCCCCGAAGCCGAGGACACATCATAGCCAAGCCCAGGCCCAGGCCCAAGCCCAAGCACAAGTAGAGGACCAGCACCAGCACCAGCACCAGGACCAAGACCAGGACCAAACTCAGTTTGGTAGCGAGCCCGGAACGCCGCAGAATGTCATTTTAAATTTTAAGGACACAATGGCGCTGCGCATAAAAAGCAACCGCAACGACTCGAGAGATTTATTTCAAAGGCGGCCAACGGAGCCGCCCCCGCCTCCACCGCCCCCAAAGACAACGCCGACAACGCCAACAGCGCCGACAGCCCCGATGCCAACCACAAACAGATTAGAGAAGCAGCCGCAGCAAATCAATAAGTCAACCGCCACTCCTCGCCAGCAACAGAAGCAGCAGCAGCAGCAGCAGCAGCAACTCCAGAAAAACCACCAGTCACCACATCAGAGAACGGTGGTACGGGTGGCTCCGTTTAACAAGAACAACGATGGCGCCCACGAAGTGCATCGCCTCAAAATCTCGCACAGCGAGGAGGATGAGCATCTGCTCCTGGAGCACAACGTTATGCTGCGGTGTGCATCAACACGTCTGCCCTCCCCCACGGATACGGATGTGGCGCCCAAGAAGACCTCGATTCTGATTAACGGCGATGATTGCTACTCCACAATGAACCTCAGCACAGACGCCGCACAGCCGCTATACCAGTCCTCCGTGGTGGTTAACAGCCAGACGGCGAACAGCGTCTGCATCAATGTGAGCAGCGGCGAGCTGGACCTGGACATACAGCAGCACAATCTACTCAACACGCTGCACAGTCAGCAGCAGAATCTGGGAGCCATTATTCCCATAAGGAGCAGCAGCAGCGAAGTGAATCTACAGCGCTCCGCTTCCTGCATCTCCTCCACCTCCAGCAGTTCGACCTCGAGCAGCAGCAGTTCCAGTGGACGCGGACGCACGCTCATCCGTCTCGACTACGAGAAGGAGACTCCAACGAAGATCGCAGCTACATCGACCACGCCTATTAATACGCCCTCGCCGCTGGCCATCAGCTCCACAACAGCCACGCCAGTACCAGCCTCGCCTTCACTTTTGCCTGTGACCTTGTCCTCTCCTGCCAGCACTCCCAGCGCAGCGCTGGTGCCGCACGAGACGGAATTGCTGAAGATTCTGCGTAATCCAGTCGAGGCCGTGAAGCGCAACTTGGTGCCGCATGTCTGTGGCCTCAGACGTCCGGCTGAGGAGACAGCTCGCAGCAAGAAGATGCAGGAGACTCCAGTAGCCAGCACGCCCATAAAGGAGGTGGGCACGAGTAGTTTCATTGCCAAGCTCCTGCAGGATCCAATGCTTGGCCAGGTGGCCGATGGACTGGAAACGGATACGGTCGCGGAGTTGATTGAGAATTCCCTGCAGCGTCTGCAGCAGTCGCGCCAGGCCATCGATATGAGCGGCACCAAAGATCACGATGACATGAACCGGCTTATTAGCATCTCGCTGCAGCGGGTGCGCCTGGAAAGGCAGCCAACGACGGTGGGCCCAGCGACAGCAACCAAAGAGGAGGATCGCCTGTCGAATCGTGGCAGCATCAGCTCCGCCAATAGCTTTGCCTCGGCCCACAACTACGAGCTCTTCGACTTCGAAGCGGCGGCTAACGAATCCGATTGCTATCAGAGCTGCTCCAGTGAGCTTACGGCCGCGGGTGTCCTAGAGGAGGAGCGTGAGCAGGAGGAGAGGGCGCCCCAGTTGGAGGGACAACAAGATGTCGACGCGGCAACGCGTGCTAAGTTCTATCAACTGCTCGTGGACGCCACTCTAGCCGAGATCGAACATGCCACGCCCTCGGAAATTGAGCATCATTACGAGTCCATTCGCCACAACGGCGATCCCATTTACGAGGAGATCAACGAGGTGCCGCCGCCACTGCCCCTGACTGCACCCCCCCTGATCGATGCCGACCTGGACAAGAAGGCCGCACGTTCCATCTTCGAAGGCGCCTCCAAGTACGACATTCTCTCCTACTTGGTGGACGCCAAGGAGCGTGGACTGGCGCGCGAGGAGAGCTTCGATTACAGCAACAATCCCAAGATCATCGAGGAGGAGGCAACCGACACGGTCAGTGAGCTGGAGAAACGTGTCATTTGCGACGACTCCCACAGCAACATGAATTCCCTGTCGCCGCCGCCACACACCTTCATTTGTGGCAAAAGCGGAAGCGATGTCGAGCGCCAGGACTCGGGTGTTGGATCGGAGACGAGCAAATCCTCGCGCAGCAAGTACCAGCCAACAGTAAGTCCTTTGCACCTGTGCGAGGACTGTGACGGCGCCGTAGAGACGCAGCTCAGTGAGACGGGAATGCTGTATGCGCCATTGGTATGTCGCAAGTGCGGCAAGAAGCGCGTGGAGCGCAAGGAGATAATCACTGAGATTGTGGAGACGGAGGAGAAGTACGGCCGCGACTTGCAAATCATACTCGAGGAGTTCTGCCATCCGATGCTGGTGGCTGGCCTACTCACCCAGGAGCAGCTCTCCGCAATCTTCCTCAACACGGAAGACTTGCTCGAGAACAACCAGACGCTGGCTGAGCGGATGCGCGATGCCCTGGACATTGCCCTGGAGCAGGGGGATGACGACCTACTGACGGTGAACATTGGACGCATCTTTCTGGACTTTACACAAATGCTGCACGCCTTTGAGAGCTACTGCGTCCGACAGGCGGGTGCCAGCCTTCTGCTGGCCAACCTTGAGAAGGATAAGGAGCTGCTGCGAATCTTCCTCAAGGTATCCCAAATGGAGAACGCCGTGCTGCGCCGGATGAATCTCAACTCCTTTCTGATGGTAAGCAATCGCAAAATCGTTTTAAATTCATGGCTAGCCCCCAATCTATTCGACACTAAACGTCCGCTCCTTGTGTCCTTTACTCCTTTTCGTGACCAGGTGCCCGTGCAGCGCGTCACCAAGTATCCACTGCTGCTGGCGCGGCTGTACAAGGTGACGCCCGCACACCTCGATGGACGTGAGCTGCTGAAACAGGCGCAGGAGAAAATTGAATTGCATTTGAATCACATCAACCAGGAGGCCAAGGATGTGCCCACCAAGCTCTGGCGGCGCATCAGCTCCTCCAGCCCCAATCGGCGCGCCTCCTGCGAAATTGATATGATAAACATCAAGCTGCGCAAAATGGCTATTGACATACTCGAGTGGAATCACGATGAGGTGCGCTTCGCCATGGAGGGCAAGCTCCTTTACACCCAGCCCACCGACAGCAACTGGAAGAAGGCGCGCACCATCAAGTTGACCCCCGTCAATGCGCTGCTCGTGACCAACGGCAAGGTACGTACTGGCCCTCAGGGTCTTGGGCACGAAAGCAAAGAGATAAATGTCCTCCGGCTGTGAGGTGGCCCAGTGATGCAAATCACGTCAACTGTTGTAGCTCCAACCCGTCCATTGGACTTCGATATGGAAATCCAAGTCCGTTCACTGACTTCACAACGACTCCAAAATGTCCTTCCATGAGAAGTTGTTCATTCATCTTCATATCAATCAGCCTCCACTTATGCAAAGTCTAGTTCACGCCGGACACGGACTCATCTCTAGGTAGAATGATAGACACGTGAGTGTCGGTCCACCTACCCACCTACCCACCTACCCATCTACCCAGCTTCTTACCCTCCTTACTACTTCTTCTGCTGCTCCTTCCCCTTCCACCAGGGACGTTGACAAGCGACAAGCGACAAACGACGTTCGATAGTTGACATGAGGTGAGGGCAATTAGCGAGCGGCGCTTACACCTAATAGCTTTACCTCTGGATGGGATCTTCTGGTCATTGGGGAGGGGTGTATTGATGACTGGGAGCGGGCTGGGGCTGGGGCTGCGGTTCTCTTGCTGATTCGGTGCGGTGCCATGGCAACAGTTAGCTATGCGATAAAAGATTTCAACAAATCAGAATCGAAATCAGAATCGGGACCAGGACCAGGACCAGAACCAGAACCAGAACCAGAACCAGAACGAGAGTCCGAGCTTGACCCAGAGCAGGAGTACGGGCAGAAGTGTAAGCAGGAGCCAGAACATCCCTGGACATTCTCCCCTGACGAGAGGCCATTGAAGCATGGAGTGGAACGGAAACGATTCGTTTCCGGAGCTGTCGTAATGAAAAGTGCTTATCCAAGCAACTATCTGCATTTGATGCCTCCTAAAAACAAAACGAGTTTTACATTCGTTGCCAAGGCAAAAAACAAAACCGATGGCGTCAAGTGGCCCAGAAGCAGATGCAGGGTATCCAACCAAAAAGGCCACTGGGAATGGGAATGGGAATGGGAATGGGTATGTGAATGGGACACCGACTGGGCCCAGGATAGGGAACGAGTGTGGGGACAACAATAGAGCGACGACGAGATGAGACGAGCCTCCGGGTGGGTGGGAGTAACGTCGAGTGTGCGCGTGCGTGTGTGTGTGAGTGTGTGTGTGAGGGGGGGACACATCGATGTCGACGCAGTGCGTATGTCACTTGTTTGGTTTTTGTCCTGCCCAGCTCTAAATTTTTGCAAAAACCCTCAGCCGACAATTGCTCAATTCAAGGATGTTTTGTCCTTGTTGCCTTGCGTTGCGTGTTGCGTTGCTCGATTCCAGACCGTGGCCGTAGTTAAGGTACTATTCCTGACCTGGCTCAGCTCCTGGTGCTTGTCTTGCCGCTTCCTGCGGCATGACATGCTTTGTACGCTCGCGTTATTTGCAGGCGCTTTGTCCCGCGTCCCGCGTCCTGACTTCCTGTCGTCCTGCAGTCCTCTACTACGACCATTTACCAGTTGTAATTTTGTTTAGTTTCGTTTTACACAATTCTCCATTTCTATTCCTATTTCTATTTCTATTTTCATTTACTTTTCTTTTTTCCTTTTTCTCCTGTTTTTTTTGCTGCCTGCTGCCTGCCGCCTGCCGCTTGTTACCCGCTTCCCGCTGGACTCGACGACAACTACAAAAACAACAGCCAAGTGCCAATTATAGGGCAGAGAAGGCCATGTCGGATAAGCTGAATTTCCCGAAGCACACTGGCATTCGGGAGGCCTCGCTCCTCCTGGTGAAGGAGAAGTGCGGACGCTACACGCTGATACGGGAGCCGTTGTATCTGGACAGATGTGTTGTGTGCAGCGAAGCGGATTGGGATGATTATTTCGAAGTGCAGGAAATTTCATCGAAGGACACATTCATATTCAAAGTGAGTAGTCGCCTTGCGCCACAATAGATCCCAGTTGCCCACATCCAACATCCACCATACAACATCCCACATCGCATATCCCACATCCCACATCCCACATCCCATATTCCATATCCTAGTTTTCTCTCTCTCTACGTGTCTCCTCCTCCTTCTCTTGCAATTTTTCCTAGTATCCACCTCCCAGCTCCCTCCACCCACCGCTCACCTTCCAGCTCCAGTCCTAGCTTTCAGCTTGCAGATCCTTACTCCCTGCTCCCGCATTCGAATCCGGTTCGTTTCATTTCAGTTCAGTTTGATTTGGTTTTGTCGAGTTTGCTTCGACTTAGTGGGGTTTGCCGGGGTTTGGCGGGGCTCGGAGGGGTTTACTGGGTTTCGGTGAGAAACTAAGGTTTGCTATACGTTAGTTCACTTGGCTTTGGAACATGAATGTTTGCCTTTTGACTGCGCACCGGCCATGTTTGGGCTTCGTTAGTTTTTAACAGGCGTTCGAGAGACAGTCTATGATATCCACCTTTGGATGCATTTCCATCCTGGCTGCAGTGTGAGGAGCTGAATTCAGGAAATTAATAGAGCGGCAACGTGACAATTAACACGTTGAAAAGGCACCCAACAGATGGTTTCGATGGCAATATGAGAGGAACAAAAGATGCTTTTATAATCGAATCATATAGAGAGCTCAAAAACTATGAGCACGGAAATCCAGAAGCCACACCTCCTCCTCCGCGCCCTCCTCCATCAACCGCACAGCTCACAAAGAAATTCTCTCTTTCAATCAGTGAATTCCTGCTCATTCCCCGGCAGAGGGAAAACACAGAAAGGGAGCTCATAAAATACTTTGCGTTGGGGCAACCACAATGGAAATAAATACAGGAATATTGCAGGAATCTGAGAGATATATGGAGTGCAAAAAGCATTTCTCGCTAATTTAGTCTCTCGCTCGGGCGACCTCTGCCCTTTTTGGCGGCTCCCGCTACCTCCCGCTACCTCCCGCTACCTCCCACTACTCGTTTCTATGGCTGCTCATTTGTTCGAAATTCTTCCTAGAGGAATGCTTCATCTCTTGTTGTAGCTTCTGGGCACGGTACACAGCAATATGCGCACTCACACACGTACACGCGCACGCACACGCACACGCACACGCACACAGATGTACACCGCCACTCGCATTGCGCAGTTAATATGACTGAGGGATTTCATTTTTAATAACAGACATGGGCACAAAGCGTATGCAGAAACCCATTTGATATCCTGTCTAATGTAAAACGAGCTACAGCTCCGGCTCACTCATGCAGGATTTTGGACAGGGTGCAGGCTTAGCCTCCGGTTATGGTGAAGGCGATGGTGCTGGTGATGGTGATGGAAACGCCCTCGCTTCGAGTGCGTTGAGGCAACGCACGTAGAGTGTCTGCCTGCCAAAATGAATGACATTTATTGAAATTTAACAAAAAGGACCTAAGAAAGAAAAGGATAAGCCAAGGGGGAGGCGCCAAGCAGAACTCTAACAGAAAAGAACGCAGGGAAGCGCAACAAAATGTTTGTCTGCTTGAAAAGGCAACGACACATGAGCGGAAGTGGGCAGTCGGGTGCTCGGGCGGTAGGGCGGTAGGGCGGTAGGGCGGTAGGGCGGTAGGGCGGTAGGGCGGTAGGGTACTTGGGTCGTCGATTGGTCGGGCGGTCGGATGGTCGGGCGGTTGGGCGGTTTAGGGGGGCAGCAGACGGGACGAAGCTTGGCGCCGCATAAATTGAAACGTTTAGTTACGGCCAACTGAGCAGTGACAAGACCGTCCGTCCGCCCACACACACACACACACACACCCACAATCTCTCCCACTCACATGTCCCTGACATACGCACTCACACACTGACAGACGAAGAAGAATCACACACACACACACACACACATGTACAGGCGCACACAGACAAACGCACTTATGACACGTGTCAAAATGGCGAGTCAATCATTACTAACGCACCTTTTTGATCCTTTGCATATTCGCAGGCCGAGGACGGAGTTCGGACCAAGCAATGGTACACACAGCTGCAGTACCACGCCCAGGGCATGGGGGCGTGGCGCAAGCGACGCAACGCCCTCGCCAACATAATGATCAACGGGATGCTAGCGCGCAGCTAGGAGCCCGAAGGAGCCTGCAGCACACCTACACAGTGGGAGGCGGTTCAGAAAATGTGCATTTAAGGAACTTGCTCACTTTATTTGTATTGATGTCCACTCAACCAACAGTGACAGCGACAGCAGCAACAACAACAACAACAACAACAAAATATACATAAATATAATTAGAGCTTAAGTGATATACAATTTAACCGCACGCTAGTTAGTCCTTTCCCATAAAGTACGTCCCGATGAATATATGACTTATATATGAACTACAGAAATAATCAATGGACACACACACACACACTCTTACACTCACACACACTCTTATAGGACGCAGCTCCCTCTGACGATATAACGACACAATATACAAAATATATACAAAATAAATATATATGTATGTATGTATATGTATGTATATGTATGTATATGTATGTATGTATATGTATGTATATATATTATACATATAATTATATGCAAATAATAAAAACATTATACAAATATATATAATTAATAATTACACTTTCGATTGCGTTTTAATTGAGTTATGACTCAGTGGAAAAAAGGACCCTCCGCCATTAAATGCCAGCCTCTTAATTCCACATGATCCCGACCGAAGCTCCAATTTGTCTATTTTCGCAGGCCCATAAAAAAATAAAAAAGTACTAATAAATCTTACGGCCGCCCATATTATTACGGCATTACGACGCCCAGACCCGTAAAAACCAAGAAAGGTGGCCCAAAGGTGTGTGAGTGCGAGTGTGTGTGTGTGTGTCTGTGTGAGAAACAGAACGGGAATAAGAAGAGCCTGAACTCCCGAATTTCTGGGAATATCGTGGGCTTAAAAAATATACCCAACAGTAAATACCTCAATTATTCGGCAATCCATTAGGCGTGGGCCGAAGTCCTGCGAGGACATGGACAGGGCACATGTGTTATCTACGAGGATGTCCCAGAGAGTGCACAGAGTATCTGTGGGCACCTGAAGGGTATTTGCTAGCCTGCCACTCCCTTCGACATGGCAAGTTCTACTAGTCCTTAATTCCTGTACAAATTTATGATTAGCCCCCAAGTAGCCCAAGGATCGGGGAGCAAGGATGGGGAAAGCGCTTGACTTGACTTGCTCAGGCACGCACGATTACGAATTTTGAGCGTTTGAAGGAAACGCTGAATTGGAAGGACGAGAATTGAGAATGGAGAATGGAGAAAGGGAAATGGAATAAAAGGAAAATGTTCATTACATTTTCACCGACGCTGCCACAAAGCAGCGCGCACTTTTCACAGTTTTTCAGTTTTTCAGTCTTTCACTTTTTCAGCTTTCCGCTTTTCAACTAAACCATAAACACTTTGCACGTCATTGTAAATATTTGTTCAACTACTCCATACTTTACATGCTAATGTGTGTGTGTGCGTGTGTGTGCGTGTGTGTGTGTGTGTGCGCGTGAATGTGTGTGGATTATATGTATGTGATATGACCAGTTGATTAAACCATTTTAAATCTCATTCAATATACAAACACAAGCAGCAACAACAGCAACAACTGTAACAACAACAACAAGAGCAGCAACAATAACAACAACAACAACAACAACAACAGCAACAACAACAACTTCAAATAGCAATAGCAATTGCAATAATAACATTTAACAAACAACAAACAAGAGCACCCGAGTGGTTTCCACTTTGGGGTTTCGGAGGGGATTTTGGGCGGAGGAGAAGGAGCGGGGTTTTCCATTCAGCTTTCGGTTTCCCCAAGCAGCCCATTGATGTCGCTGCCTCTGCCGCTGCCACCCGGCCCCCCTCCCGCCGTCCTACGTCTTCACTCTCCACTGGCCTTCCACTGGGGTTTATTGTTTGTTTAATTACACAAATAACTGAGCAGATTATTATGGTTAAACACGAAACTGTAATTGTCATGGTCAGTCACAGCAATTGCTCCGGCAGTTGGGAGCTGCGTAGCCAGAAAGCACATGTCCCTCAAGCTGAGATTGCTCGACTGGGGAATACCCTCACAAGTGTATGTAGCCCCAACAGGTCGCTCGGGGGCCGGCAGGAAGGGAAATTGCTAATGGCTCCCGCATCACACGTCCGGGACGGACACGCTACGGCACGGAGGAGACGTTGCGGAGGAGGCGTTTTAGTAGATGGAACACATCCTTGATTAACCTAGAGAATCACGCCATAAATAATACCTCAATATATATACATATGTGTATGTGTGTGTGTGTGTGTGTAGATATTTGTATGGATGTATAAGAGTCGATGTCCGGTATTTTCAGGTGATACGCGCAGTTGACGCTTTCGTTTGAGAGGTGCCTGAGATTCCAGGGTGCGGCTCAAAGATGATGACCTTGGCGCCTTGGAATATGCCGAGCGGTGGCAAATCAGAGACTGAATGTGGCATTAAATTGCGGCGTTGCATCAAACGAAGATGCACTGGCTCCACTGGTCGACTTAAGTGGGAGGACCTCGCCACATCGTATACAACTTGAGGCTGAAATTTTGGATGGTCAAGTCTCAGTCCGAGTTACCCTTCATTCGGTTAGGTATTTAGTACTGTGCTTTTGGACTAGTGCGGTCAACTTACCCACACACTCACACATACACGCACAGGCACACAGGCACACAGGCGCACGGGCGCACGGGCGCACGGGCGCACACACATACACAAATGCAGAGGCAAAGAAAAGCTCAGTGTGGGCCAAACCACAACAAACACTCGGCGGAGACAACAACAATTTGTGGCGTTGTTAAAATTAGTTAGGCAGGGAAATGGGAAAATAATTTACAGGTCCTGGCGCCTGCGGCGCGTCAAAGCCTTTGATGGCTTCCGTTGTAAATTATAATAATACGCCACGTAAACAAGTTCCAAATCCCTTAAAGCAGCCAAGGAGCGGACAGACAGGAAAAGGGCGATAGAAAAATAGACTTAGGGTGAGATGGGGACCTTGGGGCGGGGAGGGAGAGTAAAGAGAGGAAGCAGACGAGAACGAGAAAAGGAGCAAAAGGGCAATAGAGAAAGAGATGATGATGGTGGAACGCGCAATTGAAACCCAAATGGAAGAGCAAACGAAGAAAGCGATGAACCAGAAACGGGAAAGAGGATAAGGCCCAGTCACAGTCACAGACAGACAGAGACGCACATGGCCACAGGAGTCACAAGCCACGAAAGGAGCAAGTCCGTCATAGACTCGAGCGGAAGAGGCCGAAGGCCATCAAGTCGGCAAAGGGAAACTGCATGCTGAGCGCAATTATGCTGGACAAACATTTACCAGGGGCAGAGACTATAAAGTCAGCCGCCAAGAGTGTGGCTCCCCCTTTCCTTGTCGTCCTTGGCTCCTGCGTGAGCGTGGCACTTAGCATGCACCTTGGCACACGCATAAACACACAGTCACACTCGCAGCAACACTCACAGTCACCGTCACAGTCACAGTCACCGTCACAGTCACAGTCACAGTCACAGTGGCAGTGGCAGTCACACCCACACGCACGCACATGCACAAACACTCGGATACACAGAGAAGCACCTCGACTGGGGGGCCACTACTTTTAGTGTACTCCAGTGCCTCCTTGCCAAACACGGACTTCTGAGCTCCGCATCAGCAGCAGCAGCAGCAACAGCCTTCGAATCGGTGTCAGTCGTCGTCTCCATCTCATCCAGATTCTGGGCTGACGCTGATGCTCATGCTGATGCGGACGAGAATGCGGATGAGGATGAGGATGCGAATGCGAATGCTGACTGGGGCGTGGAACGTGTTATAACAATGGGGTGTCATGGTGGCTGCCGACTGCCGACTGCCGACTGCCGACTGCTTCATGCAGTAAGTTTCTTGCCTCATGCGCCGTGCCTCGTGCCTCGTGCCATGTGCCCTCTGACTAGCGATGCGACTAACACTAACGAGCAGTAAAACAAGTTTAAGATTTGCCGGCACAAATAAAAACACAGCCAGTGCCCCCACCCCACCACCACCTTCCTTTACTCCACTTTAGACGCACCCTCTGTCCTTCCTACCTCCCCCCATTCCCACCACCCATCCCCGATACCCATCCCAGCCGTGCCGACGGTCGCCAAAGCGGAAGCCGGGATCAGCGCGCAATAACACAACCAAGGCACGTAGCACAAACACGGTACATTATATTGTATAAGCAGACTTCATTACGGTATTTAAACAGAATATCCACAAATTCTGACATTTCGAATGCGCCGAATGCGGCGAGTGCGCCGCTCCAGCTGCGAGTCGCACAGTGGCCGAAATGCGGCTAGCAGCGTCCACAAATGCGGATCGAGGCGGAAGCCTCTCAGCTACCACATTTACTTAACGGCCCTGAGTCCTTCTTTGTTGAAATCGCATGCCACTTTTTCCCATATTCTGTTTCTGCCTCGTGCCTCGTGCCTCGTGCCTCGTGTCTCATGGCTCGCAGCTCGCAGCTCGCAGATTGTGCATCATGCCATGTGCCATGTGCCATGTGCCATGTGCGATGTGCCATGTGCGTTGTGCCCCCTGCTTTGCATTGCCATGGAGCTTGTGCAACATGGACATGTGATGCCACACATGAAGTACACATTTAACAGTTTTCATCAGATTTTCACAGCCACGGCTATTCATTCTTTTCAGAGGAAATGCGCTCACGGCAAGAGCTTTTAATTTGCTTTCCATCTGCTTTTCCCTTCGGATTAGACAGATTCAGATGCGATTGGAGGGAAATGGGAAACATGGAAGACATCAAAATCATGGAAATCATGGGAAATATGGAGAAATCGAAGAAATTAAAACGATTTTCTGAATGAAATTGGCAGGACTCTCAGGACTCTGCACCTGAGAGGCCACACCATCGAAAGCCTATTTGTAAGACAAAGGAATCGTAGGGCCCATTGTAGCAATGGAGCGTGCCAAGACCCACACTAGCAGCTCCCGTACGTTCACTCACTAGCACAAACACACGCACACACACACAGACAGACAGACAGACAGGGAGACAAACAAGAACACGCTCATACACACACACACACACACACACACGTGTGCACACATACCCACATCAGAAGTCAAATTGCGAGCAGTCAAGCGAGTCACACTATACATCAGGGCCAGAGCCCGTATCAGGCTGGAGAAGGTCCTGTAAATGGTAAAAATGCATCACGTAATCCAAAGGTTGTCACTGGCGCTCCGGCAATATGATTAGATCCGCAGTCCGTCCAATCTGTCCAAGCTGTTTAGTCCGTCCAGTTCGTCCAGTCCGTCTACTCGGGTTTCCGACGATTGTCTCTCGCCTGTTGGCGGGGCCGACTTTTGTTGGCCAAGACCTCGGCGGAGTGGCCAAATTCTGAGAGCAACAAAACGGACGAGGTGAATGCCCCAAAAGGGGACCAGCGGAGGTTCGAGGGATTCGCGCTGAAGTCGAGCACGAAGATGACAAGAAATCAGCATCATATGCAACCAAAGTCGCAGCCGCAGACCGAAACTAAAACTGGGCAATAAAAATTTGTCGCTAAGCCAATAAATGCAGACCGCGGACCAGGGGCAAAAAGATACCACAGACAATCGCGAGCCATGAACCGGAGGTCGGATGTGGCGGTCGCTGATGGAGGGAAGGTGGGTCGTGGGAGGTGAGAGGTGGGTAGTGGGGGGGTGGGAGGTTACGGAGGTTAGGAAGGCGAGACAATATCCTAAAGCCATCACGAGATCCACGTGAAAAAAGGACAAGGGAAGCAAAAAACGTTTTCACTGCTGCATTTAAGGTCCTGGAAAACTTGCCACCGAAAGGCTGCCCAGGTTGGCTGTGCAAACAGATTTGCAGTAATAAAAAATTGAAATTAAAAGTTTCACTTCTGGCACTTACCACACACTCACTCGACCACCCATCCACCCATCCACCCATCCACCCTTATACCGAGCCATCCGGCACGACACGGCACCCCCCATCGCCCACCCACGAAACGTCGCGTCGACCGCCAAGCCCCAAATGCGACACAGTTTTCGCACGAAATAGGTCGTAAAAATTATGAACGGACAACATGAAAGCCACAAATTGTGGACCGTCGCGACTGTCGCCTTTGAGCACGCGGAGTGGACAGCGTTTTAGGGCTGAGCACTGCAATGGAATTGGCAAGGAAGGACCGCGAACCAGTGGCTCACGAACGCCCCTCAGCTGGCTGGGCTGGCTGGGCTGGCGTGGATCTTAAGGCTACCGGCCAGGGACTCCGCTCGCCCGCGGATGAAGCAATAACTAATAATAAGTGGGACTCACCATATTTAAGTCATCCTTCCTCCCGTTGGCCAGCCGCTCGCTCGTTAATCCTCTTCAATTCGAACAACAGCTTCCCAGGAGTATTGACTGCGGGAAGAGATTTAAGTGAAGATGAGACTCTGTTGCTCCGGAGCGCTACTTAGGCTACAATCAGAATTGCAATCATTGTAACAATAATAATAACAGCAACAATAATAATAATAATAATAATGATGATAATAATAATAATAATAATGATGATAATAAGAGGAGCAAGGATAATAGTAACAATGCAGCAAATGGAAGTTAACTAGTTATCCTCAATTCGAGGCTCGGGACTCGAGACTCGAGACTCGAGACTTTAAAATGTTTTTCCTCATTTTAAGGTCCGTCCAGCCTCGCGCTGCGACTGCGCTGCCAGCCCTAGTTTTTCCTTTCACCGTTATTTTTTTATGCTCATTTTTTGGATTTTCGGAGACTTCCCGTCGGACTGTCCGTTTGTTCCTTCAGCCATTGTGTCGCGTCTGAGTGCTCAATAAGGTCAATGAGCAGACATTTCATTTACATTTACATTTACATTTACATTTACATTTTCATTTTCATTTTCATTTTGATTTTGGTTTTCGTTCTCATTCTCGTTTTCATTTTCATTTTCATTTAGATTTTCATCATTTGAATTTTCATTTCGCTGAAGTGCAAATCAAACAAATTGCAACAAAATTTTAATTGTTTAGCTTCCTGAGTGTCAACTGTGAGTGTGAGTGTGAGTGTGAGTGCCAGTGTGTGTGCCAGTGTGTGTGCGAGTTTGTGCCTGTGCGTGTCTGCTGGTGGGGGGTGCGGGGGTGTGTGTAAGTGCGTAGGATGTGCATAGGTTATGTGTCCCGAATACGGAATTGCTTTGCACACACATTCAGCATATTTCACACATCGTAGAGGAAGTGGAGCAGTGCCGCCGCTTATAAGAATAATGGTTGACACGTTCGGGCATAAACCGAATTAAGTATACGCCATGGCAGCCACTTCCAACCAACCACCCAGCCACCCAGGCAGCCAGCCAGCCAGCCAGCCAGCCAGCCAGCCAAGCAGCTAACCTACCAGACGACTGAGCGACTGAGCGACCGAGCGACCAACGAAACAGCCAACAGACCCGCCGATGCTGCGACTCGCCGGATGAATCTGAAGCTGAAGCTGGAACTGTATCTGGAGCTTAAACTTGAGCTGGAGCTCCAACTAGAAAGGGGATCCAGGGGAGGGAGAAGGGAAACGGGAGAAGGGACTGAAGCTCCAGTTGAAGCCAGAAAATGGATGCACGGCCACATAACCAACGCACACACACACACACTCACACATATTTACACATCCACAGGAACAGGCAAACAGTCGCATTTTTATGCGTTGTAGCAGCTTCAAAGTAGCAACCAAAAATATTCACATACACCCACACCCACACACCCCTATGACCATACGGACATATGGACATACGGGCATACGGACATGCGGACGAACGCAAGGGCACGACTCACAGATATCCTTTAGCCTAGAAGCAGAATCGACTACGAACTGCTGATTACTACTACCACAAAGGCACACAAGCTATAGACCACGACTACTGAGGATCGTTCCTAGTCGGGACGGTCTGTAAAGGACAAGTCCTTCAATTAATTCCTTCCTTTGCTTTCTCCCCTCTCGTCCTGTCGTGCTTCGAAGTCAACAACCAGAACTCTGCGTACAATTAATGTCGGTGCCGTCAACGTTTTGTTTTGAAATCTAGACGCTCATCAATCCAGCTAAACGAACAGACTATCAGGCAAATCGAGGCACCGACAGACTGACAGACTCACAGTCTGACAGACTGACAGACTCACAGACCTGCAGCGCGACGTCTGACGGCGATGATCAAGAATTTATCTAGTTAATAAGGTCGGAAAGGCCGCTCTGAACTGAAACATGGGTTTTCACAACTTTATGATACCCTTTTATCCATTTTTAATGGGTACAGAAGATAAACACCCACACACCAAGACACACTCCTCGCCCAGCAGTAACACCCACAAGTGCTATGCGTCCTCTGGAAGCATGTGCTAAATATAAGTATATACATACATTTTAAAAAACACATGCAGCGATAAGCTTGTGTGCGTGAATATATATATGTGTGTGTGTGAACAAAAGCATTTAATAGTATATGTCTCTGGGTGTGTGTGTGTGTGTGTGTGTGTGTGTGGATAAAAGTTTCTTGACGCCGTGGAAAGGGGAAGCAGCAAACGGAAAGCGGAAAGCGGCAAGCGGCATCTAAGTGAATTTACCATAGTCAAATTTTGTGCTGGCCCCGTCGCAGCATTGCCTTAGGTCAGGAACGGCGTGGCACGGACACGGCCAACGCAACGCAACGCAGCAGGAACAGCTCCTTAGGGTCCAATGCGGCGTCTGCTGCTGGTGCTGTTGCTGCCACTGTTGCTGTGGCTCCTGTGCGTGAAAGCTGCATGAATTTACATCAATTTGCGGCTCGTTGCCGCTGCTGTGCCCCTTCTGTTTCTCGGAGCACCGAATAAAAGCCAAAATAATTCAAATCTTCAAATTAATCACAAATTTTGACCAACATTCGACAGTTGTGGCAGAAGAAGCAGCGGTCGAGTCCGAATCAGTAGCAGCAGCAGCAGCAGCGAACGCAGCAGCAGAATCGGAGGTCTCGTCTAAGAAACGAAGCGTTGACCGTGTCGGAGATTCACGACGTCCATTGCCGAAGTTCAGTGTGTCACTGGCTTCGGGTGGCCGAGTGAAGCCGAAGCTGAATGTCAGAGTAAATCTGCTGACAAAAGGGCGCGCTTGAGCATTGAAAAAAAGCTCAAGAGCAATTGAGTGACTTCCTTTGAGTGCAACTCAAAGGCCTCTTTACGTGGCTGCGCACATACGGCACGCAGCGGCCGAAAGTAGAGACTCCAAATTGGTTGCGGTTCGAGGCCTTGCTAAGGCGGCGACAAAGTACCGAACACACAGTGACGACCCGAAGATGTTCGGCACCGACGCAGTGGCCGAAGTTCAATGTGTCAATGTGGCTTCGGGTGACCGAGCGTACCCGAGTAGCCGAGTGTCGAACTACAGAGCAAATATTTGAAATTCAGCGCTTAGCTGCTGACAAAAGCGAGTGCACGCACCCATTCAGCGACTAAGAGCAGCCGAGTGCATTGTTGAGCGGAACTCAACAGACGAGTGAAACGAACGCCAAATCGTCGGCCAGTGACTGAAATGAGCAACAGCAAAGCGCAAATTAAATTCGGCTCTTAACTCGGCTAAGGCACCTCAGCAGCTTCTCAACACGTCGACGTCGGTGGAAAGCTTTTATTAGCTTTGCCCGTTAAAATGTTCCTAAAATGTTTGTTTAGCTGGCAAAAAGGATTTACAGCTTTAGGGAATTTACATACATTAAGGGTGGTGCGTATTAGGCCGGCATTTTGGGTGTTTAAGAGCGTTTTGATGCCGAGGTATTTGGGTATTGGAACGTGGAGTGTTATTTTTAGCTTACGGGCGGCTCAGCAGGCAATTCAAATCCTTTTACTTCCGCTTAAGGCAGCGCAACAACAGCGACAACAACAGCGTCTACAACAACAACAACTACAACAAAGACGCCAACAAGAAAGTTGAAGACGAATGCGGCTGATAGCAAAAATTCACACTACTCCGCCCGCCTGTGAACACACATCAGGTTCCCTCCTTGTCCCCCTCACCTAATCAGAATCACCCCTCTCACCCTTTAACCCACCCACAAACATTGCTCACTAACTGAAACGCGTGCGTTGCGTATAAAAATATATGATTACATATTGTATTTTGTGTATGGAAGATTGGGGGTATGGGACACATGGGATGGCTGGGATGGCTGGTGGGGGCGGCAAGCAAAAGGGTTGACAGCTTGAGCCTCTCGACTCGCTCACCCCACTACTCCCTTTCGCGACACTCCCCCGAGTCTACGGCCCGTGCAGAAAGCAGGAGGCCCATTTTAAAGCAATCAGCGCCCGGAACCCCCCACCCCCCAGACGGGGCACAATAGCAGAGGCAACAACAAGACTATCAGCAGTGACAAGAAGGAGAACAACGACAACAACGACTACAACAACTACAAAGGCAACAAGAAAGAGAGCAGCAAACAAGCAACCAGCAACAACCAACAACAACAACAACAACAACAACAACAACATCAACAAAAATGGCGTTCATTCAATTTTTAATATTTGCCTTGCAAATTTTCGTATAAAATGCATTTGTTGTCTGCATGCAGGCCCCTAACTGCCCCCCATCCACCTTTCCGCAGCACCCCCAATGCCCGTCGCCCACTGAGCTGAAGGAAGCCTGCAGAAGGGATGGGCGCGCGATGGGCGTCCAGGAATAACGATAGACGGGACACTCGGGAATCGGAGACTATCACGGGGACAGGCTCGAATCGAAGAGAGAAAGAAGGAGCGGGAGGCAGGAAAGAGTAGGAGGGGGCAGTGAAGGACGACGAGAAAAAAGCAAAGGAAGGAAGCGGGGAGCCAAAACTGGCAACAGGACGCAGCCGGCATCGACTAAAGTGAGGGAAAGTGAATGGCGAATGGCGAATGGCGACTGGAAAATGGTGAATGGTGAATGGCGGAGGGTGAATGGCGGAGGGTGAGCGGGGGAGTTTGGAGCAATGTCAACACATGGAAATTGCAAGGACAACGGCAAAAACTAACAGCAGAACTAAGAGCAAAGGCAAAGGGAAGGGGAAGTAGGCGGCGGAAAGAGAAGCGATGAGGAGAGAAGGGCACGGCAGGGCAGGGCAGGGTAGGGCAGGGCAGGGCAGGGGAAAGAGAAGGTGGCCACAGCGACGGAAGCAATAAATTTGTTAGGTAAAAAGCTTGTCCTAGACGTAGACACATCGCTAAAAACCGGCACGCGAGACATGGCCATAATTTGCGAGCGGGGAGGGTGGCGGGCAATGCGCGGGAACAGGAAACGAGGCAGGGCTTTTCCCTGGTGGCGGCACGAGTGAGAAGTTGGGGCAATGCTGACCAGTGCGGGGGCAGTCCCTGCGGGGCAGGCGCATTCCGGCGGCACGGAATTAATAGAAAATTGTAAGAGAAAATAACCGGGAAGGATAACGAAATGGTGGTCATAATTCAAAGAGGATAGCCACGGACTCGGATCACCTATGACTCCAAGGTCCACTGGATGGGTGGACGGAGAAGAAATTAAAGCTGCAGGACAATCAATGGGAACAAAATATCTTCCGATTCGTATGGCTGATGAGGATGTGCACTGGACTGGACGCACACTGTGGAGTCCGAAGGCTGGAGGAACAGGAGTTGGGTGCATCGGAGCATCAGATTTTAATGGGTGAGAAGGACTCCGGTCTGGAGCCGTCGACAGCTGTGTTGCCAGATGAAAACTAACTACGTAAATAACTAACTACGTAACTAAAGTAACTACTAAGTGTCTACTGGAAGTCGGGCAGTTCGGATCCTCGGATCCTCGCAGTGAGGAGTCAAGGAGTCAAGGAGATTGGCTCTAGGGTGGAACTACTTAGGGGTATAAAAATATGGGAACTAACCTTTGGAACTACTAAGACTTGAGTTTCTTTACAGTTGCTGCCTGCGGCCTGCAACCTTCCACCTTCCACCTTCCACCTGCCACTTGCCACCTGCCAACTGCCAACTGCCACCTGCCAACTGCCACCTCGGTAGCTGGGGATCAATCCACGTGAACCTTCTTAATGGCCACACTGGTTATCTCGGCCTCCTTGAGATCCTCGTCGGTGGTGGAGTTATAGATATGCTTCAAGTACAAATTGAAATAATCGGTATAGTTCATCGGTGTGGAAATGCGATGTTTGCGCACCGGTAGCCGGGGGGAGAGGGACAGCATGCTTGCCCACTGGCCGTCGCAGAGATCGTCGTAGCGCAGGAGGCCCACCTCGTGGCCGCCAAGGTCGCCGGGGCCGCGGCACATCGGCTGCTGGCCGTCCCAGAGCTTCACCACGAACTCACGTATCCAGCGGGCGAGGTAGAGGGCACGGCAATCGCAGTGCCACGGATTCTTGTCCAGCTTGACGGCCACCAGCTTGTTCAGTCCGTGCAGCGCTCCATGTGGCAGAAACATGAGCTTGTTGGAGTCGATGCGCCTAGCGGGTGGATGGAGTTGCATGAGCTGATGAATGAGCACCCGTCCACTAATTGATGGAACATTCACTGAACTCACAGTTTCTCCAGTTGGGTGAGCGGCTCGAATGCCCGGGCATCGAAGTGCTTCAGTATGTTGTTGTTCAGCATGAGGATTTTGAGGCTGGTGAGTCCTTTAAAGTCGTTGGCCTCCAGGGTAGTCAGGTTGTTCGAAAAGAGTGTCAGACGAGTCAGGACACTGGCGTGGAGGAAGAGATCACCCGGTATGCTGGACATGGAGTTCTGGCCGAGGAAGAGCTCGTTCAGGTTCTTGAGCTCAGCAAAGGCTCCTCCGTCAATCTATCAAGGAAGCAATTAATTCACATCAAAGTCATCCCTACTCCCGACTTGCATCCTCGTCCTCACTCACATGGCTTATGCGGTTCATGGTCAGGTCGAGCGTGACTAGGTTCACCAGATTGTTGAAGATGGTGCCGGACAAGAAGGAGATGCGGTTACTGTGCAGCATCAGGGTGCGCAGACTCTTCAGGCCCTCGAAGAAGTCGTCCTCGATCTTGGCTGTGGGGCAGGAGGTAAACTGTGAAGTTCAAAGGGGAAACTGTAGCTGGCTGGAGGGGAGCTTACCTATCTGGTTCCAGCCGAAGTCCAGGTTCTTGAGTTTGGTCTGGAAACGCATGCTGCCCGAGACGAGCTCCTCGATCTTGTTGCGCGACATGTCCAACTCCTCGAGCATCATCTGATCCCTGAGCAGGTTGGGTGGGAAGTTCTTGATCTGGTTGTCGCAGAGATTGATCACGGTCAGCCGCTGGGCGTGGTAGAAGACTGACTCGGGCAGCAGGGCGACGTCGTTCTTGCTCAGGTCGAGGAGGTTCAGATTGCGCAGCTTCCAGAACGTGCGCGGATCAATGTCCTCCAATTGGTTATTCTGGATGCGACTGGAAACAGGAGTTATCAATGCTTCGTCTGGGACTCAATTGAATGTCCTTGAAGACACACTTACAGCTGAAGAAGACTGTCCAGATCCTGGAAGAGGTCGAAGGGCAGGAAGTCGAGCACATTGTTGGAAATGTCAAGCTCCTTGAGCAGCGTCAGACCCCGAAACGTATCCTTGTGCAGCGTGGACAAAGCATTTCGCGAGAGATCAATGGACACCATATTCATGGGTATCACCTGGGTAACCGGTACCGTCTTCAGGTTCGTGTTCCAGCAGGTGAAGCTCTTCGTGTCCGGATTGCAGCGACACACCCCGGACGTACAGTGGTTCCACTCGAGCTCGCTGCCACTGGCCAGATGCCAAATGGGCTGCTCCACCGACCGCAGGCGACTCTCGATCTGCCTGACGCGCTTGTCGAACACGGCGAGGTTGAACATGGAGCTGACGTCGCCACTGGGCACATCATTGGTGCCACCTCCTCTGCGCTTTTGACCATCCGCTGGCGTGTGCGTGTTTAGGGTTCCATTGGGCACGCTCTTCATCATGAGGAGGAGCTGCGAGATGATCCTCAGTGATTCGCAGGCATTCAGCGTGCAGTTGCGCGAGCCTGACGAGGCGGTGGAGAGCAGCGGTTGCAGGTGCCTCTGGCGGAACTCATCCAAGTTGTGCGAGTCCCTCGCATGTTGACCCACCACTGGCACCACTGGCACCACTGGCACCCCTGCCAATGTGAGGCTGAGCCCCAACCAAACTTCGATAATCCGAGCAAGTGACAGTGGCAAACGCATTGCACCCACTGGAGATCCGCAATGCGCCTAGAGATCCGCTCTAGCTCTTTTATAGCTTCCATTCACCGTCCATCGCCCGCCGGTCACCGATCTCCGATCGCCGCCCATCGTCCAGCGTTTTAGTGCATAATTCGCATAATTTATGAAAATTTGCATCTTTTTACTTTTAGGCAATTACCTCAAGTAGTTCAAAACGCCGCATGGGAGCCAATCCGCCCGACGTATGAGAAATGTCGGAATAACGAAGTGCAGCGTATTCTCAGGTTCATCTAGACACACGGATACACACGCGGCGATTATTACTTATTACTAGACTACGCGGCTCACAGGACTTACAATTCATAAGATACTTAAGGGTAGGAAATTAGACATAATTTACAATAACAATAAGTTTTAAGGATTTTCTTTGGCAGGGTATACGAGAGTCGTTCGAGTCCAGACGGTTGCACGTTGCAGTTGAACTTGAGACCGGAAGGGCAAGCAACGGTCGCTCGGAAAATGAAAGTGGGTCCATTAACAATTATGGTTGACATGGTTAATGGACGACGATTTCATTTTCCCTGCCTCTAACACACTCTCATATATAAATACATTTTTTTAATTCTAATTGCATAAATTTAAATTCTTGTAAAGTCGTTAATTCTGGTTGTTTCGCACTTAAAAAAATATTTACATTTTTCAACACTCAGTGACAGGCGCCATCTCTTATGAATTTACTCTTCTCAGCTATTTTGGTAGGTGTCTAAAATCTATTACCAGTTTTTAAAAACAGTATTCACTGTGAACAGACTGAGCCACACCCACTATTAATAGTGGTTACAGATTTCAAAAATCAACAGATGACGCCTTTCATTTTAGATCATACATGCGGCGAATATAATTTGGCGCCATCTGCTGTTATTTTTGGAACGTAATGCCCGCGCCACCTATCGTACGTTCCTACTAACAATGAATAGGACTTTTTTTAGACCATATCAACGCCTCACTGTTCACTTAACAATCCACCGTAAAGTTGCATCGAACGATTTACTGCTTACATTTAAGCCAGCTCCCGGTTAACATACGCATGCAAACCAAGTCCAGCAACATTCGTGATTCTACCAGTAAAACTCAGGAGTTGAGTCCTTTAGAAATTAAGTTGTGAGCACATATAGAGTCCACCGCTGTATGTCGTTGAAATGTAAATCTCAATGTTCCTCGAATGCCATTGCCATTGCCATTTCCGAAATAAGCAAATTCCAAAATTCGGATTCCTGTTTCCATTACTGCATCAACGTGCTGAAGGACAATCGAATCCGTTCAATGATGCCTCATAATAAAAATGACTTAAAACTAACTTAAGGGGAGGGCTCTTAGTTGGGGTTGTTAATTTGCATATATTTTTAGTTGGGTAACTGGAGGAGTTAAGTGTGTGTTTTTAAAACATTTTAGGGTATTTATATTTTAGCTATATAAGGATATTTAGTTGAGAGCAGTTGAAGTCAACACGGCCACGCCTCGCTCATAGAAGCTGTGTGAGTCCTGGCCAGCAGCAACAGCCAAATCCACAGTGAAGAGCAGCTCAGTGCGAGTGGAGTTCAAGTACACAGGCAGCGTAAGTTTGCTGACACGCGGCTCCGAGGAGATCCTGTTAAAAAGGATACAATCAATTAGAGGAATGTAAACAATATGAATGTCTATAGAGATACTTACTTAACCCACTTAAGGATCGTTAGTGGTAGATCCATCATAATGGTAGAGGCCAGAAGCAGTTCGTTGTTCTTGCACTGCGCTCCCTGAAGCTTAAGACCGGTAACTCCAAAGCTGCTGTCCTTTTGATCGGTCTTCAGACCTGCGTCAGTGATGGTCACATCCAAAGCGAGCTCCTCTAGCGACCAGCTGTTGGCCTGAGCCACACATTGTCTAGTGGCTGTGATGTAGGCTTCGGGATTCAGTAAGCCGCCAAGCCAGACTGGGAAGCCTTGCAATTCCTTGGCACCCGCCTGCGACACAAGCTGCGATACCTTCTGCAGCTGCTGGACTCTTGTGCTGAAGTCCGTGATCCACTGTATCACTGTGCATCCAGCTGGAACTGTGTAGCGTTTCCAGCCCTTGGGTATAATGCCGCGCACCAGTTCGGAGAGCATGGACCGATGGTGGTTCGTTTGCTTCTTCTCTCCCTTGCAAATCAGCACCACGTCCTGCAAGTCGGAGATAACCGTCTGCAGAAGCCGCGCTCCACTAGTCACCTCGCGTTCGAAGTACCGATACAGCGGATCCTTGATGTTCTCCACGGTACGCTTAAGGACCTGCAGGTTCTTAGGCAGCAACTCCAGCCATGCGGTGGCCGAGTTGTGCAGTGTCTTCATCCAGGACGGGCGACCATCCTCACTGCGTGCCACAGCCAATGCTGATTCGGACTGCTCCTCAACGCTGTATGCCAGCTCGTCGTCATCCTCCAGTTGCTGCATCTTGAGTAGTTTGCTCACCAGGTCTGTTCCACGTGTGGTTAGTAAAACCTTTTCCGCGTTATTGGGCAGGCCAAGCCAGGATGGCGTCTGACGGTCTGTCAAGTTTTCAATCCACTTCAAGAAATGATCTCGTCGCGTGCCGTCCGGCATAGTTATGTGACGCAGCCCACCAGATGCACCGTCTACATTGGCCACCAAGGCAAAGTCCGCCTCGAAGCTGCGTGCGGTAAAGAGCTTCTTCAAGAAGGACGTTAGCAGGCGCTGATCGAAATCGTTGTCAATCTTGCCACCATAAATGGACTGGGAAAGCAGCGTAACGAGTGCATCCCAGGGCACCTTCTCAGGCGGCAAGTTGGTGCGTCCCATGGCTGTGGTATCAATCCAAGTGTCCAGTGTGTCACATGCAACTCGCAGATCCGATTCGTTGAACTCGTATTTCTTGGCCCATCCGAGAGGCACGTAGCGTAGACGCTCCTGTACAATGGCGTGGAACCAGGCCAGCAGGAAGTAGAGTCGAGCACGCTCGCTGGGAGTTTTCATCATGCGAGCAGCTGGCACCGTTGAGAAGGTGCGCAGCAAATTGGCGCGTATGCCTGGAGGTGGCTCAAAGACGAATATGCGGCCAGCACGCAACAGGTTGACGGGCACCTTTGGATTGATCTCCATGGTAAGGAACAGACGGAAGCCCGAGTGCGGCTGCAGCGAGTGCATCTTCTTCTCCAACTGCACAAGCCACTGAGGTGCCAGATGAACGTTCTTGAGCAGCACCCAGCGGCCACTCTTGCAGGCCATATTGATGGCTCGTTCGGCTTGGTTGAAGCCCTCCGCGGATCCGATGGCGATGCTTGATATTTGCTTGTTCTGCTCGGCAGCCAAGTCGTCCACACGACCGGAAGCATCGAATCCAGGCACAGAGCAAAGCAGGGCAGGTGTGTTGCAATTCAATTGCTTGTCGACAACTGCGGAGAACTCCAACTCCTGCTCAGCGTTGGGCATAAAGTCAGCGCCGAGTACAGTGTTGACCACATTATGGGCAGCGGCTATAACCCGATCTGGCCTGAACGCCTGAATCAGGAGCAGTTGATGCACGGAGCCGGCAATGGCGCTTAATGCCTTCGATTCGTCCCACAGTTGTGGCACACACTGTTCTGGCGAACTCTGCTGCAACCAGGCGCCCAGCTCTGGCATCGAGCGTACCTTCTCCACGAGCTTGCGGAAGATGGGCAAACGCGTAGCCAGTCGATTGACACCCTCGATTTGTTCTGCACTGAGTCCCTCCACATGCGTTGGATTTGCCAGCAAGCCTTCACGGCTTCGCAGGAAGAAGTTAAACTCTGTATCCAGATTGGACTCGCTAGTGCCCTTCAAGTGGATCTTGCACATGAGGAGTGCAAAGGTTAATCGGTCATTGTGCAGCATGCCACGTGCTACGCGCTCGTAGCACACCTGGAAGAGATCCCTGGTGACAATGCCCAGACGCTCCGAGTGGTCGCTTCGGCCCTCGAGCCGTGGGTTGTTGTATAGAACCGTTGAGAATATGTCCAGGAACATCTTCAGCGAGTACTGGTAGAGGAAGTGGACCTGGTTGAGACTGTCCATTGTGAAGTACATGTTGCTGCAAGCAACCGATAGCGGCAGGTACTGCTGCGAAACGGTCTCAATCTCGGCTATAACCTTGTCGGTTTCATCCACCTTCTGGTTGATGTCGTAGGCCTCCTTCTTTAGCGTTTCGAGTGTCGTAATCACTGAATCGTCGTCCAGAATCTTACCCTTGGCATCGTTCAGGGCTTGCAGCAAGCTCTTTTCCAGCTGACGCAGACGTAGTCGGAATTCGCCCTGTAACTTAAGCAGATCGGAGCGCTTCTCATCAATATCCGGACGTTCGGCCTTCAGCACTTGGTTCAAGCACTGCGATTGCAGCGAGCTGCGTGTCACGGTAAAGTTGACAAAGGTCACCCTTGAGCATATATCGGGTGGGAATTCAACGGTTGGATCACGCGTCGACAGGAAGATGACAAACGAGGGCGACAAATCAATGTCTTGGTCGCCCAGAGTGATAAGAACACGACCACCAGTGCGACGCAATTCGCGATTCAGCACGGGATTCAATATAGGATCGTAGTTCTCAACATCCTGAACCAGCAATGGATTACCAAATCGCAGCGCTGACTCCAGATTCTTTCGGAACGAGTCGTCCAGGAAGGAAGTCTTGGTAATTTTCTTGCCAGCATACTCGTTTAGCAGGAACGTAGTGGCCTGGCCAGATGGATCAATTATCAAAGGATAACGGTTGAAGCGCTTCAACATGATGGCATTCTCTGTGCACAAGTCATCCGTCGGCAACGCATTTGCTTGCCAGCGCAGTCGTTCGTCCGGATTAGACAGATACTCCGTGCGCGCAATATCAGCGCGATACTGGATGCTTGCAGCCTGAAGGTGCTGTGACCAGGTGGTGAACAAGTTGAGTCGATAGTGCTGGTCAAAGTAGCCACCGTAGGCGATGAAGGCGGCCGAAAGCAGCACGTCACCCACAATGGTCGACATTTGGGATTTAAAGGTTTCGCTAGTGGACTCCCAGCGTTCACGTTCGATATTCAAGCTCTTGAGCAAAGCAATCGAGCGATCGACCTTGGCCTGGACATTCTCCAAATCGGTTTTAATGGCCTGTGCCTGAGAGATGAGCTGTGCGTACTCCTCCTTGTAGGCCGCAATACTGCGTTCCAGTTGCTCCACCAATTCTTTGGTCTCCTTTGCGCTTTGCAGATTTACATTTGCCAGCTCTTCCAGCGAGCGTAGCTCCTCTCGCAGCGGCTCCACGCGCTTCAACATGTCAGCATATTCAATCTGCCAGAAAACAAATATGATCAATTAGAGTTTCCCAATCCAGGAAATAAATTTATCATTCATCTCTTACCTGTGCAATGGCCCATTTGACCATGGGACCGCAGGCCATACTGGCACGGTAGACCTTCTCGAAGTTGTAGTCGGGATTGCTAAGATATTTGGACTTCATCTTCTCCCTCACCTCGTCGCTGTTGAAGGGGGATGGTCAAACGGTTGAAGAAAGAGTTAGTAACTGAACCGAGTTTGGGGTTAATGTCGAGTTATTGGTATGATTGAAGCAAGCAAAGCAGTTGGTTACAATGGATCATCAACGCGAAATTAAACCAAATACCAGAGGAAATCAAAGTTAATATAAAAGTGAAGCCAATCTCCCAACGCCGCGAGTTAGGTAAGGATTTAGGATTAACAGTACGTCAACGATATTTACACACAACGCAGCTCGCTTTTAATCATTTGCAAACTACAGAAAGATGATCAAAATTCAAACTAAACAGATTAAATCAAATCAAACCAAATAAAACAAAATAAAATCAAATTCAACTCAATTACAAATTCAAATTCAAATTCAAATTCAAATTCAAATTAAAAACAAAATCAAACAACAAACAACAAACAACAAACTCAATTCTACCCCCTCCATAAGGAGAAACAATGAATCAACTGGAGAACAAAAAGTGTGAATTAAATTAATAACTTGGTTCATGCTTACGTTATGTTCTCTGTACCAAAGTTAGATACAATTGAATTTATAAAATTTTCGCGCATTATCACCGCGCGGATGGACTTCCAATCGGTCGCATTCTCGCCCAGCAGCAGGCAGATCGACTCGAGTGCCAATTTAACCACCGACGGTGGGTTCGCCATTGTCCGCACCTCAACGAGTTGCTGTTTGCGTATGGACTTCACAGCTGATTGATTGATTGATTGATTGGTCGGTGGTGGTCGTAGTTGTGGTTGTGGTTGCGGTTGTGGTTGTGGGTGGTTGTTAACATGGAGGATCAGAATTAATTTATAAACAATGCAACACAACATACGGCACTTAACTAAGGACCCAGCTCCCATGTTCATGTTAAAGTTCATGTTAGTAGCCAACAGGAATGCGCAAAATTAGCTCAGCTCCACAAGCTCACCCACCGATTATCAAGGACTGAGCAGGACTCAGGACTCGAACTGACTCAGCCAGTTTCATCCTTCAACTCTGACATGAACATGGGACAGTTAACCTATAACCTAATAGTTATATACTAGTAGAATTAGCCTAGCAGTTGATACTAAAGTTAATCACTAGGGCGGGCGGTTGTCCGAATCATAAAGATCTCTTGATCCACCGCTGTCCAGCTATCGATTCCCTAGTCCATCTTGTTAGAGATTAGCGAATCTTACAAAGTCGGTCTATAGTTAACACGTTTATATATAGTTTTACAGCTATTCACATGATATTGTATATATATTAATATATATATATATATATAGGGTTATGTATATCGTCTTTTCAGATATTTGCCAGTGCATTGCGTATGCAGTGTATGAGTGGTGTGTATTTGTGTATGTGTGTGTTCGTGTCATATGTTGGATAGTAGTTCATACATGTACGTGTATATGTGGTTAGGTATATATATGGTTAGATATATATATATATATATGTATACGCATATATATATAAGGATATCGATAGATCGTGTATGCGGGTGACATGATATTCGTTTGGTGAACTTTTAGCCAATTAGTTTCTAGATGAAGGACAAGACGAAGGACATTTTCCTAGTTGATATGAATGTGACGTTATGTGTGCTCTGAGGATGGTGATGGATACGATGCGAGATATCATGTGTGCTAAATAAAGAAAGAGAGTTGCGTACGTGATCTTGTCAGTCTCCAAGTTAACGATCGAGGATATGAAAGTGTCTTTAACGAGGATGCCACGAATGGCCTTCCAGTCTGTGGCACTCTCATTGAGCAGCTCGCAGACAGATTCCAGTGCCAGCTTCACCACAGCTGGGGGATTTGCCATGGAACGCACCTCGGCCAGGTGTTTCTTTTTAATGGAGCTAACGGCTTTACAATTGTGCGGATTTTGTGTAAAGTTGTATGTGTTTGTGTTTGTGTTGGTGTTTGGTACGTGTGTTCGTGTGTTCGTGTGTTGGATTCAAATACATATCATTAACATAATATTAAAACTAGTCTTAAAGGCAACAATATGTAGACATAAGTTTATTCTTAGTCCCACCCTCCCCTGGACGGAATGGCATCCGAAGGACTTACCTTGTTGGGCTTCGATGACGGCAGGCTCCACCTGGGCCAAGTCGGCCATAACGTACTTGCGTTTCTCTTCGATCTTCACTGTTTGGTCGGCCAGACGAATTTGAATATCCTGCGACATAATCTTCTTCTTTTCGGCCTCCTGCTGATCCTGGAACATTTGTTTCAGCTTTGCGTTGGCAGCCTCGTTCTTAGCCTGCAGTTCTTGCTTCTTGACTGCTAATGACTTTTGCATCTCTTCCACCTGCTCCACGGTCTCGGCGATTTTGTTTAGACCAACATTCAAGTGAAGCTGCTGCTCCTCCAAGTCGCTGCGCTTCTCATTGTACAACTTCACGAAATGATGGATGAAATCCAAATAATGACGTGGAGTTACTGCCATCGTCCGTCCACCACGCTTGGCCAGGCGAGCGTTGGCTTGATGCAAAGTCTGATGCACGTAGACACAGCTGTTGATGACAGCATCACGATGTGTGGGATTGCTGGGTACCAGAGGACAAACAGCAGGGAAAAAGTCGGGTGGTGTCCAGTTGGGCCTTTCTAAGTCGACACGAGTAGTGAACTCCTTGGCAACTTGGAACAATGCCGAATCTGACCAGTCGCCGAACCAATTCAGCACGCAACGATTGAACAACGCCGGTGAGGTGGCAGCGCGGTCTTTCAAGCCGTCGGTTGAGGGATTCATGGTGAAGACAACGTGCAAGTTACGCATGACCTGCTGCGTGAACCATTTATACAGTTCATCACTGGAGTCAAGCATCAAACCCTCGCGTTGGGCGCCCTCCTTACACTGGGTCATCAGGGTGGTATATTCGTCACCCTCGAAGAGTCCAGGCACTTCACCGTTGGCCAGGAGTGTATTCATTCGCTCAAGGAAGCCGGAGTCCAGAACATTCGACTCGTCAAGTATAAAGGCGATCTTTTCGTCCTTGCAACCGGAGCGGCGTAGCACACAACGTAGATCCTCATCAAAGTCTTCGCTTGTGTATTTGTTGTGAACCTTGATTTGGAAAATGGACAATCCATTCATCCAAGCTACGAAGCGTGAGAGAGTCGTCTTGCCTGCACCAGACACGCCGATTAGCAATAAATGTCCCTGGGGCTGGCGGAAGATACGATCAATGCGCAGCACGTGATCAAGCACTTCGTCAAACAGCACCAATGGCACATCCAACTCCTCCTCGTAAAAGACCTTTAGGCGAGCACGCACATAGTCACGCAACTCTTCCCGATTCACTGGCATATAATCCTTGGACAGCCAGTTACTGTAGAGAATAGGCCGTTGGAGTGCCTCCTCTTGATTAATGCCAGGGAAGTGCTTGTGACCCACAAGGTCGATGTTTTCATTGGTCCAACGACGCTCAGAATCATCTACCAAACGATCCTGGAACAATCGCAGTGCTTCGTGAGCCCACAAGCGCACTAAGCCCTCTACTGGCAACGAGTCCAAAGGCCTTATAGCCTCACAGATACCGCGCACCCACCGCGTCATTTCACGGGGTGAATACACGTAATGTGGCTGCATGTCCTGTGTAAAGCGGTCCTGAGAAGCCAGATAGAACTCTACCATAGCATTGGTCAGTGGTTCGGCGTAGCCTCGCAAAGCAGGCATCAAGCGCAGCATGGCACGAGAGAAGGTGCCATAGATCTGCTTGAGCGACGTCTCGCCGGGGTAGTCCACGTAAATGATGGGCACGTGGCGCAGGAAGCGGTGTGAGAGTGGCTTACGTCCAGGATCAGTGGGCGGATTACAGGCACCCACAAACTGTATGCGTTCCAGTGAAACCCAAGCCTGGTCACTTGCGCGGTAAAAGCCTTTATGCTCGACCAGCTGACGTAAGAAAGAGATGACACGCTGCGTGCCGTACGAATCCATATCCGGCAAATTAATTTCATCACAGAACAAAACTAGCCACTTGCCGATCTGAACGGGCGACAGAACCACACCGTTAGGAGTCTTGCGATATTCGCAATAATGATCAAACGTCTTGAGCAGCAACTCTGGAGTCGTAGCGGACGAGAAATTGAGGCCAACCACCTCCATATCAGGTAATGCTCGCAGTGCTGAGAACAGTGTCATTGTCTTGCCGGAACCAGGTGGACCGCAGAGCACTATAGGAAAAATGGATAATTGGTATATAATTTTATTCCTAAAGCAAATCATTTTTGGCTGGTCTGACTTACCCAGTGGTTTGTGCTCGGCTAGCCAAGTGTAAAGAAGTGATTCGTGGCGAACAGTGTCCAGGGTAGGCACCACAATGTCGGGTGACGCCACTTTGTGTGTCTCGACCTCAATGACGGGCACCTTATTGCTCCAGGGTACCCACTCGCCATTCATGTTAACTTCGTAGTCAATAATGGGCGCTCCAGCGGTACCCGGCAATGGGACTGTGGTCACGCTGCGAACAAAGTCACCCAGATCCGTGCGAACCTTAAGCTTAGCGTCGCCAGCGAAGGACCAAAGTACAGAGTAAATGAGAGCTTTGGGTATGTAATGCTCCAGTTGATCGGCGGAGCACGGAAAGTCTGGATGCTGGGTATTAAAGTTGAGCACATTACGTGCCGCCTGGTTAAGCATAGAGAAAAGGGAGCTAAGGGCGCGCAGTCGTGTAAAGTCCATAATATGCTCCTGGTCCATGGCGTACTCCAATGTACGTACAACAATGCCATCGGCAGAGAAGAAGGGCTGCAAAAGCATTGCAATGTCGCGTTGTACTTGCAGCGAAGGTGACACCTCCTCCTCCTTGTCCTTTGTAGGCTTCATAACACCCACAAAGTCTTCATCGCCGTCTTCCAACGGAATGCTGCGTAGACGCGACAAATAGTTTTCAAAGATCATTTCTGTGGAGAGCACATCCTCAGAGAACCAGACCATGCCGCAACGTGAAACTGTTGCCAACGTTGCGAATTTCAAGTCCTGTACTTCAAACATGACACGCACGTTTGGCGGTAGAGAAAGACGTTCACCGTTAGGCAGTGTCAGGAGCTTGTTGTCATCCAACACGGAGTTAAGATTTTCAACCCACTCCGGATCGACGTCACCGTCAAATATAATCCATTGACGCTTGTTAATTTCACCACGGACGTTGTCGATGATCTTACGTAAAATGTGAGTGAAAAGACCGTCGGTCCATTCACGGGTGTTGGGATCGAGGACACCGTAAAGTGCCTCCTTTGAAATAGCTTTGGGATCAATGACATGAGCAACGCCTTCCACACCTTCAAAGCGTTCCAGAGCCTTAAGTAACGTGCGCCAGGCAGTTGACTTGCCCGAGCCAGAGGGACCGACCATCATGAGACCATGGTTGAGGTTCGAGATTTGGTAGAGTTGAAGAACCTAAGGAGCAAGCATAATATTAATAGATAATAGACAGCAAGGAAGCTTGAGGACTTGGGATTAGTTACTTTGTCGACCCAAGTAGAGCCGAGTCCCTTTAAGTGGTAAGTAGGCGTGTGTGAATTGAATTAATGTTATGAAATGTCTACATAAGAGATGATGACCACACTTACCTTCTCCATCCAGGCGGCACCCTGTTCGTCGCCTTCGCCGCACACCAGGTAATCTTCTTGGCAGACCTTACGAATTTCCTCCTTCAGACCCTTCATTTCAGCGCGCGTGTAGCCAACATTGGGGAACACATCACTCAACAGAGAGAACAGTAAAGGAATATCCTCGGCCACTAATTTGGGAACCATTGTCTCGCACACGGACTGTATAAGAATCTCTTGCTCTGGTAAATTCTCAGCAACAGAAGCTTCATCGATATTCTCCTCGCCACGTTGTCTCATCTGCTCCTTGATTTTCATGATCCGATCACGTTTCACATTGCCGGCTGATATCAACACGGACTTAAGGGCACGCAGACCGAAGTCGTAATGGCTCTGGTTGGAAAGTTGTTCATCGCAGAGCTTGAAGAAGGGCACAATCTTGCAAGCAAGTTTCTCGGCGGACCGGAAGCCCTGAGAGAAGAGCATGACTTCGGCAATAAGCTGGCGATCGGGTGTTGTCATGGCCAGTGAACGGAACAATTTCTTTAAGTTATCCGGCAGATTGGAGCGTCCAGCGTAGCCGGGATTCATGGTTATGAAAATAGCCATATCGGGAGAAACGCGCACCTGCTTGCCCACCAGCTCAACAGTGATGCTTTCCTTGTTGCTGTCCATCTCATATTTAAGAGCCTCCTGGATAGTCTGAATCTGCTGCGAACAAGCAGACAACATGCGCTCCTCCAGTCGATTGAACTCATCGAAGCAGCCCCAGGCGCCCACCTGGCACAAACCGACAAAGATACGACCCATGGCTTGGAAGTCAAACGTCTCGTCGCAGTTAAACACGAGCACAAAACGTCCCAGTTGATTACCCAGCGCTTTAACGGACTCTGTTTTGCCTGTACCAGCAGGTCCGAATGGCGAACCGCCCAGGCGTGATTCCAAGGCTTGTGTCATAGTCAAATAGCAACGATCCGTTAGCGGAGTCTGAACCAGGCGATCCTGTACTCCCAAATACTCGAAGCCGTAGAAGAAGCGTGCATTGGCCATGTGGATGGTTAGTTGCTGCAAGACTTCTGTCTGACGGGGATCGAAGTAGAAGCGCATCTCGCATAGCCATTGGAAGGACTTGGGCGAAGTGACACCATTGTTAATAAGACGTCGAGTGACTGTGCGTTTGTGCACAAACTCATTGATGAGATGCTCCAACTTGCGACGACGCAGTGGTGGTTGCTCCTGCAGCACAGAATCAGCCAGTACATTCAGTGTGTTCTCCACATTTCCGAGCACACGCTGCATGGGCTTCGAATTGTTGCTTTCAGAGGCCTGCTGCAGTGCAGCTTCGACGTCCTCTGACCACAGAATTTGGGCAGCGAGCACCACAATTTGTGCCTGGTATTTGTCGCACCACTCCATGTATTTCTGTGGGTCGATTTTGCCATCGCGGAATTGCTTGATGTCCTGCACAGCTTGGGCCAGCAGCGATGCGAGAGTAAAGCGCATTTGCTTTTCTACGAGCGACAGCCACTCATTGATTTTGGGATGATCAATAGTTGACACGGGGTTTATAAAGTGGACCTCCTCGCCTTCACGTGAAGATATACCCAAGATAACGTTGTTCTCCTCGTTCAAAAGAATAGCGGCAACGCCGGCAAACATCTTCTTGAAGTGTTTCTGCAAGCGAGCAATGTTCTTGCTGTTGCCAATAATTTCCAAAAGATCTTCGTCGCCCACAAAGTAGAAGCGGGGAAAAGATGTACGCTCACGCTCCAAGTATTCACCGAGTGCTTTCTGGATCTTGCCGAGCAAATCGGCCAAACGCTCTAGTGAGCGTTGCACAGCTGGAATGTTCAACACATCCATGACTTTGGGTGACTTGGTCACCTTCTTCATCAACCCCAGGAACTCGGAGCTTATGCTCTGGAAGCGTGATGTTTCAACAGGCAAAAGTGTCTTAATATCTGCACTTCCCGAAAAGATGCCTTCCAAATAGACCCATCGGCGTTGCACGTCGATCCACACATCAAACAAAGCGTTTATTCGGTTCAGCTTCTCCTCCCAAGTAAGCGCTTCCTCCTCAAAGACCTTGTAGTAGGGTGAGAGCTTCATTGCAGCCACTGAGTTTATGTGCTCCTTGACTTTGTTGAACAAATCATCCCAGCCACGAATGATGCGGCATTTGTTCTGATAGTTGATTAGATCCAGTTCATAGTTTTGCCAAGATTCACGAACTTGCTTCAAGAACTCCTCCAGGGCCATTTCACCCTGAGCAACAAGAATTATATCCTTCACAATGCTTTCGTTTTTCTGAAGATTAACGTCCCACACTTGACCTAGTGTCAGATCAGAGATGACCCAGTTGACGCGCAATTGCTTGGTAAGCTGCTTCCAGTGGCGCTCTTTTAAAGCGTCAGACTTGAGTTCCACAATCAACATGTTTACCTTGATGTAACTTTGGATGAGCTTCTTAACATACTCATACGACTCGTACATTCTGAGGCGGGCGGGGAGCTCCTTAAGCTGAGCCATCATAGCCTCCAATTGTTGGCGAAGCTTTCGTGGTTGCACCGACAGCCATGGCTTCTCACGTGTCTCATCAATTTGTGTCCAGACCTTAGACAGTTCACTCCAGACACCACGAAGATCCTGCAACTCCTCGAGAGCAACATTCATACGTTCAGCACTGTTGTTCGGAACAGCAGACTCCTGCAACTCGAGTGCCTCCTTGGCCTTGGCCACATTATCACGTTCTTCCTTGAGTCGAGAATATTTACTCTCAAAGATTTGGAGCTGTTGTAAAGCATCGTCGGGGCGTATTTTTCCACCAGTAGGTTTAGTTTTTTCCCAGTCGTTAAGGAAGTCAACGGTACGTGTTTCTACCGCCTTGTCTTCAGCCACAATCTTGGCCTGCAAGCTGGCAACTTGGGTCTGTATGGCTGTATCCTTGCGCTTAATGATCTCATTAAAGGCTGACCACTCGCCTTCAATATTATCGACATGCAACCAGTTGTTGGGGAACTGGAAGCGTTGACGCTCCAAAATGCGTTGAGCCTCCCGGAACACCTCCACCTGCTTGTCCCAAGCAATCATATCCTTTTTCAACGATTGTACATATGTAATGAAGCTGACAGCATCGGAAGTGCTGGCTGCTTCAATGCTCTGCATCTCAAGATCCGTGCGTGACTTGGAGACCTTCGTATGGAATGTTGTCATCTCGTTGCCCAACAGTGAGCCGAATTTGCCCAACGCTTCCTTATGCCAGGAATCGTACTTAAGAGTAACTTTAGCTTGTACCTTGGCATAGTCGATGATGATAGCCCCGTATGCTCGCCGAGTATCCGATGTGTCAAATGTTGTGCGTGATTGTTTAATGTCATTAAGGCACTTGATCCAGAGGTTGACATCTTCTCCCAGTCGACCATACAACATGTCTGCCTGCAGATCCCAGAGACTCTGATAGCGCAACCATTCTTCGACATAGTTACGTACATCACTGATTTTGTGCTCGATAGCACCATAGGCGTTATCCAAAATCTGGCCGTCTGGCAACTTGGTTAACAGATTGCGATATGTTTGCGAAACAGGCTTTTCAAGGCCCACCTGGTAACGGGTACTCTGGAGGCGAACTTGTGATGTGACAATGGCCTGCCAAGCAAAGAACTGTTGCATGATTTGGAAACGAGCTTCTTCAATTGAAGGATACAGATACATCTGCTGGTTGGTGATGCGAATCTCGTGCACTGCGTTTTGTATCTGAGGCTCGCCGCCCAACTTATGTGTGGGTTGTGCTGGAGCATCGGTGTCCATGGAGTTATCTACCTCCTTCTTATTACCAGTCAGAGCTTCTGTCCAAGCCTGTATGCCCGCCTGCAGACGCAAAGCAAGTTTCTTTTCAACCTCTTCGTCTAGACGGGTAACCCAAACACTGAGGTTCGAGTACTGGCGCAGTGAAAGATCGTCGACGGCGTGTTGGATCTTTGAAAGAATCTCCACAAAGGTAGCCGCGCTGTAAGGGCAAGTCTCCAGGGAACGAACATCAACGTCTAATTGCTCCTCGACCACTAACAAGTCGTCGACCTATATCAAATAATTGAATAGTGTTAATTGAAAGCTCAATAGTATTTTTTTTTTTTAAGTCAGTTACCTTCTCCTGGAAGTGAGTGACGCACTCCGATAAACGTAGAACATAAGGATCCAATTTGTAGGATTCCCAGACGAGGCCCACACCCTCGGAGACCAAGTTTAATACTTCCTTGCGCAGCCCAGCTACCAGTGGCACAATACTTGCACGATCTTCAATCTAGGGGGAAACAAACGTCATGAGTATAACTTGAATATTTGGGAACATCAAGCGGAATCATTTAAATGCATGCAGGACTTTAACAATAACGAACTGTGATTGCAAAAACTTATATTTTTATGGGGACAAACGACACTACCTTGAATACTGAATTTAGTGCTAGACTCCTATTATCAAGCTGCATGAAAGAAAGGTTTTGGTTGTTTGGTTCATTTAAAGGTATAACTGTCTAAATTATAGGTGACGAGTGGTAAGGTGTATGGTGTAGAGGGTATGTCGATGTGTTTTAACTTATGTGAATAAACTGTTAAGCTGCACGCCAGGAGCAAAGCGATGCAATAACAAAAACAAATAGTGGAGTTTCCCTAAGGGAGAACATATCTTCATTACGTATATGTCTAAGTGAGGGATAGAACAATGTCTGCTTTTCACAAAAAAATATTCTAGATTTCTTTTACTGGTCTGCAGAATCGAAAGGACAACACTTAGACACATAGATAACGACATTCTAGAGCAAGTACTCCAGCATTTGTGGAAAGCTGTATTGGTGGTGGTGGTGGTTGTGGTTGTGGTGATGAAAGTGGTAGTATGTGTGGTAAAGTGAAGTTGCAAAAAATGTAAAATGTGCGTTCTGTTACCTTTTCCAAGGTGCGTTCGTAGGTGCGAACGCTCTCGATCAGAGAAATGGCATAAGGATAAACCTGGTTCGCTTGATGGGCCTTGTTAACAATTGTGAGTGGTACTCTAAAAAGTGAGCAATTATTGAAAACTGTTTGAAGATACACACGTCAACTTGAACTTACCGAAAGCCGAGGTTCTTTATGTTGCGCACCTCCTTGGCTAGAGTTATGATCTCCGGGAGGAAGTTTACACGCAAACGGAGCACATTGCCTCTTCCAATGCGAGAACGTGTTGATTCTATGGTGAAAATTCGACCAGAACTACCGAAGTTACGTTCCTGAACCTTTCGTGCCCATTCATTGAACACATCAGAGGTTGACAATTTAGCACGGAAGCTATCGCCATCTGCCTTCAGCTTTTGGCCCTCAATATGGGTCTCCCAACCCTTGCCAAGCACATCCTCGACACGCTTGAGATACATAGTCAACTGGTTGTCAATTTGACGTGCCCAAATTATGGAGCCTGCCACTGGGGGCAGATCACGCACGGAGGACAAACGACAACTTTTGCTCTGTGGATATTGAACCTTAAACTTCTCATGCAGTGCCTCAATATCATCCTTGACACGTTGTATTAACTGTGTCTGATACTCTCGAATAGCTCCTCGTATATGTGGACGCACGAATAGGGCGTTAAAGCGTGAAAAGATGCGGAACATTTCGTTGGCATTCTTAGCCGTGCCCAGTTGATCACGCAGATGCGCAGTTATACGGGTTTCCACACGATCTGTAATTGACATTATTTCTTAGAATGCTTTTGATCAATATTTTTTTGCATAAATAATTACCAATTTTCTCTTCGTAGCGTTTAACAGCAGCTTCCCATGCCTCGGAGCCTTCCTTAGTTATGTCCAAGCAGTCCACTTCCTTAACGTTTTCATACGCCAAGTTAACTTCCTCGATGGCGTTGGCATCTGCAGCATCTAAGCTGTACGGCTGTTTGGTCTCCACGGCGCTACCATCATCATTAGCAATTTGCTTGGTGGGCCGCAAGACTCGCAAAATGACGGTGCGCAACTGTTCGTGCTGACGCCTAAACTTCCGCATATGTTCCATCCGTGTCTGCAGCTTCTTGTGAGCAGGTGAAACGCGCCACACCATCTTCAAGTGCTCGTCGCGCTTTTTCTTAACTATGTCGCGGAGAAGCCCCTGCAGCTTATCATACTCATCGTCCCAGCAACTGAAGATCTCAAAGCATTGGTTCATAACGCGCTCAAACTCATCGAACGGAATATGCATTAATCGGCGAGTGCCTAGCACCTTGAGCAGTTGTTGCGACAAATCCCGCGAAATGGCCTCAATAAGTTTAAGACAACGCTGAATAGGATACTTTGTGTTACGAACTTTGCGCAGGTGGGAAAAGATTTGCTGCACTGCTGGCCGAATTTTTTCCAGCTCTGTAGCCGACAACAAATCATTAATGGGAAAGTCCTTCATCAGTGGATTATAGTCGGCTACGGTGGCTAGTGCCTGCTTTAGGCCAGTGTCTGTATCAAAGGAAACGGTTGCATGAAACCGCTTGCCATGTTTGAGTATATCCAAAGTTAGGGCCACCTCAGGCGACTCGCGCTTCTCCTGAATTCGATACAGCGCGCGTTCAAGGTTAAGCCAAAACGAGATTTCCTACAAAGTCACAAAATAGATTGTACTTGAATACATATACGACAGAAACAATTGTTCTTCATACCTGCAGAGCAGTTCCCGAACCTGGATCACGATTCAGCTTGGTCACCTTTTTGATTTCGGCGATCCAACGATTAACGCCATTTTGCAGTAGATTTAGGAAGGTTGAATCGACTACCCTGTCTCCGAAGTCAGCCACCTTTGCCTTACGGTTTTCGTCGGCGCACTTCCGAATAACCTGATTGACAACCGGATGGGCTATTAACGTTATCTCTGGAATGTCGATGTTTTGCTGCAAGTGAAGCAGACCCATTTCTAGTTCTGCAAGCTTCTTTTCGACTGATGGTGCCATTTTGTCACCATCGCGATCAGCGCGTCCCGACTCCTTCACGTATGACTTAAAATATGGTGCAAGCGATTTGCTGATGAACGCATGCAACGTCTCGTAAGGTGACCCATCAGAGAAGTTAATTAAACGCAGCTGCGAGTGAATGGACTTGTCCGCTTCAACGACAACTCCTCGTTTGATGCAGACCAAAGATGCCATACGGCTATTGGTGAAGTGCACACTATTGCTGATTTGATAAGACACCTGCTCCTTTTCCTCTTCGTTCTCTGCCGGTGTTTCGCTGTCATCCTCTGAACGACAAAGAAAAATAAATAGTGAGTGAAAGAGCAAGAGTGAACACAAAATAAAATGAAATAGAAGATTCAATATGATTGCTGCGAAAGAGACAACATGCTATTTGCTAATTGGACATACACTCATTCGAACACTATATGTACGTAATTCATTTTGTCATCATTATTTTCAAATAAAGGTCATTTATACAATTTTATTTTATACATTTTGTAATATTATATTATTGTTTTTTAAAGAATATTAAGCCAAGAAAAAAATTTTTTTAAAGGATATCAATTCATTGAATAAGTTTTAAAATATCTACTTCATCAAAACCCATATCCGAAATATTAAAAGACAACCAGCAGTTTAATTACACGCGACATTTTATTACAAATGAAGCAAGCCCGTTAGTATTAACAATCAACCTTCATTCACTACTGACCAAGGGAACAAACAATATCTGGCCTTGACGTTCAATGCCAGAAATTCATTACCAAGTTCACAGCCTTCAGAAATACAACGGCCAAGGTAAAACCTTCAAATTTCGTACTCTCAAGGCCCGAACCTTGAACGTGCGTTGCTCCCACATCAGGTAACCCTGACGGAAGGCAGCGTTCAAAGTCGCAAGTCAATGGAACGTACACATAAACAGTCCAAGGCCGCATACGGTTTCCGCAAACAAAAACAGCTGTAAAATGTTTTGCTCAAAAACCAACCACCGGCAAAAAATATTTAATCTGGCCACACTAGTACGAAGCCGGTATTCATTGGTCACACAACGGCAACTGGTTGCTTCTCATGAAATGTGCTATGAAGGTTGTTGGAAAGGATAAGTTAGAAAAACGTCACAGCTGTGTACACAATGTGTTAGCATAATTAAATACTTTTTCATTCATTTAGAAAACATTAAAGAACAAATTAAGTTAGATTCATTTAAGTATAAACTGATGATTCAGAGCGACTGATAAATAAATGTACAAGACATATAAGCTTGCTTGTTGAACATAATACACATTTAGCAAGCACAACAACCTTATTTCTATTGGCCACATTTAAAACTTGTGAGTCAGCTGGCATGACGTCATGCCCAACAGCAGCAACGAAAACAGTAAATCCAGAATAGAAATTGATTTTTAGCAAACATGCCAATCATTAATTTCTTACTTTAAACATGTATTGTATGCGCAAATTTAATTCCTAACATAAGAATAGTATGCTTTATAGTTTTGAAAGAAAACCTTATTTGCCGTTTTTTTCTGGTGAAGACGCCATTTTATAAAACTAGTTGGACTCATTGCCATTTTCAGATTGACAGCATATTAGATTTACATACCTTTGATGCTGTTTCGTTGCACATACAAAGCCTGGATCTGCGGATCTGACAGGAACTTGCGAATTGTTTCCTGATTGGTAGCATTTTGCAAGGCATTATTTAAAGACTTCGGCACAACATCCTCCTCCGGCAGCAAAATTGTGACCGCTTTTCTTAAATAACTTGCAAACGCATCGTAGTTGGCTATGGATAGATTGACAGCTGGATCCACTGAAGTATCAGTGTTCTCCAGCGAATCACCCATGATTTGCTAGTTTGTTACTTAAAAATTAATTTACTTTCAGAAGATTTTTTTCACACTTCTTGCAATTGATTACGCCCTATGAAAAACTGTTGTTTTCCAGGGATGCACGAAATACATCAATGCATCGATATTTGAAATATCGATAATAATTTACTCGATATTTCAAAAATATTTTGCAAGACACATTGCCGCTTATATAGGCAATGTACAAATATCACTGATGGGGCATCACTTCACATTTCCCAACGAACAGCTGTGGTAATTCAATTCGTGCACTTTTTGCTCCTCCATGTGGCAGCGCTGCTCAGGCAAACATCTGTGACGCAGCGCACATTGCAATTTAATTTGTTATTCAATCCTTACGTTAATGTAAATTTTATCAATTAAAACTACAAATATGCAAGCTCTTAGACATGGGTATTTTCTACGAAGACTCGAATCTACCTGGTTACGGCGCCTGTTGACACAAAGCTGCACCGGTAACGAGGTAACTAAAACAGTACAAAAATTTTTTCAATTTGTTGTTTAATAACTTATTGAACTAAAAAAAACTTGGTCTATATCGAACTACTGAAAGTAAGAGCTATAGCTCAGCTTAAAGAAATGTTGCAGATGAACTTACAGCTAATCTGGCAGTAGTCTAGATTGTGGTTGGGATCAGATACCTTTAGCCATTTATAATCTTCGGCAAACCGAAGATACATGTTTTCTTTGTTTTGGCTCTTTTAGCAACTGGAGTTGACCAACGATGTGAAACATAGGATTGAGACGCACTGGAGGCAGCAGCTTTGTAGTGGGCAGTTCGATGATAAGCAGTCGGCAAACAAATACTATGTACTATCTATGTTCCCGTATCCATCTGGCAATCTGCACATGGGCCACGTGCGGGTGTACACGATAAGTGACGCAGTGGCTCGATTCCAGCGCATGTGCGGCAAGAATGTTTTTCAACCCATTGGCTGGGACTCATTCGGACTCCCTGCTGAAAATGCGGCCAATCAGCGTGGTGTGGAACCCGCTGACTGGACACAACAGAACATTGCACAAATGAAGGAGCAGCTGCAACGCTTGGGCTGTTCCTTTGATTGGACACACGAGCTGTCAACCAGCAGTGCGGAGTACTACAAGTGGACACAGAGCTTATTTCTCATGTTGCACAAGCGAGGATTGGCTTATCAAAACGAGGCACTGGTCAATTGGGACCCGATCGACAAAACTGTGCTGGCTGACGAGCAGGTGGACGCCAATGGCTGTTCTTGGCGCTCTGGTGCGAAAGTTGAAAAGAAACTACTCAAGCAATGGTTCATACGTACCAGCGCCTACGCTGAACGACTGCTCAACGGCCTGGACGATCCGACGCTACGAGACTGGCGAGACATTATAAATCTGCAGCGTCATTGGATAGGAGAGTGCAATGGTTACGCCTTCATGCTACCCACATCTGCCTCAAATCTGCTGCGTGTTTGGACCGCCAATGCTGAGTACCTTAAAGATCCCAATGCCTTTGTGGTGTTGCGCAGCAAACACTTTCTGTCCCGACTACCCAACGCGAATCAATTGAGTGTTGAGAATCCCTTCGCTTGTACAACTTTGCCCGTGGTGTTCCACGATGAGGCTGCTTTTCCAGCTGATTCCGACGTATACTTGGCTGCACCCTGTTTTCGGGCTGAGGATAGAGAACTCATGGATAATTTACGGCTGCCATTTTACACTCCTGAGGATACAGACCACATAAACCCCGGCAACTGGGAGCACCTGCGACAAGAAGTGCTGCAAGCAGCCGGGCGACTAAACGTTGGTGGCTATCGCGTCTCTTCCAAGCTACAGGATTGGCTTATCTCTCGCCAGCGCTACTGGGGCACGCCCATTCCAATTGTACACTGCAAGAAATGCGGAGCCGTCCCCGTACCCGAGAAGCACCTACCGATTACCTTACCGCCCCGCAATGCCAACATGGAGGCAATGCTCTGCGAGTGTCCCAAATGCGGGGCTGCAGAAGCGAAACGTGAAACTGATACCATGGACACGTTTGTGGACAGTTCCTGGTATTATCTGCGATACTTGGATGCGAAAAACTCAGAGCGCATCTTTGAGCCTGACCTGGCGCAGCAATTTATGCCCGTAGACTTGTATATTGGTGGCAAGGAGCACGCCGTACTGCATCTCTATTACGCCCGCTTTATGAACCACTTTCTGCATAGCTGCGGCCTTTCGCCTGCTTCAGAGCCGTTCTCGCGCCTTCTTGTCCAGGGAATGGTCATGGGCCGCTCGTACCGCGTAAAAGGCAGTGGACGTTATGTCCGTGAGCATGAGGTTGATGTTGTGAATGCCAAGAAGAACCAAGCGCTGCTCAAGGAAACTCAGGAGCAAGTGGTAATGGGCTGGGAGAAGATGTCCAAGTCAAAGCTGAACGGAGTGGAGCCAGACGACATGTTTAACGAATACGGAACGGACACCACGCGTCTCATTATTTTGGCCGACGTGGCACCCACCTCGCATCGCAACTGGTCCAGCGCCAGTGAGTACATTCTCTCTCTACACACATCCGTGTGCTTAGATAATTAGAAGGACATAATTCAATCGTTTCTCTCCGTAGCTTTTCCTGGAGTCTTGAACTGGCAGAAGCGTCTGTGGCTCACCCTGCAGGATTTTCAAGAGGCACGCGAAGAGCAATCCACGGAAGTCATCGACACTGGCAGCGACAATTTTATGGCCGAAGACTCCAAGCTCTTTGATGCACGCAACTTCTACATCAAGGGTGCCACATTCAACTACCGCCATGCACACCAACTGAGTGTAGCGATTTCCAAGATGCAGGGACTGACAAACTCTCTGAGGGTAACGTGTTCACTCCTGGCTATTTTTCAATTTCTGACGAGCATTCTTCCCCTTCTCCTTAGCGCACGCCAAAGCATATTCAGCGTCATGGGAAGCAGTTCGAGCGCGCTCTTGCGGCACAGATCATCATGTTGGCACCCATGGCTCCGCACTTTGCATCCGAGCTCTGGTCCAAGTTTGTCTCTGTGCCGGGACGCCTGAATGCGACCAGTGAGGAATGGCAGTGGACGGGGGATGTGCTGGAGCAGCGATGGCCGGAAGTAGATGCTGCTTACCAACTGGACCTGAGCATCAAAGTAAACGGCTTCGAGAACTGCGCCATTAAGGTTTCTCGCACGCAGCTGGACAAGGTTACCCACAGCGATGCCCTGGACATTGCCTTTAACACGCAGTCCGTAACCTCGTATCTCATCGACAAGAAGATACGCACAACGAATTTTGTCCTGTATCCAGGAATCGAAGCCATTCTGAACATTTACGTGGACAAACTGCAGAAGACACAGAAGTCGGCTCCAAGCAGCGATACGGGCAAAGCGCACGCCGAATAATCCTGCCGCCCAAAGGAGATGCTTGCATTTGTTATTTAAGATCAGCAGTTATTAATCCTGCCCTCAGGCGGAGCAGGCTATGAGACACCCAACCTGATGGCTCACCTTGTTTTCCCTGTTCATAGGATTGTTTAAGTTTAAGATTGAATGAAAAGGTGAACCTGAGCAGCTTGTGCTTCCCGGAACTCCTCCGGAACGCTCCCCTGGTTGGGACAGTTCTGACCGCAAGCCGAAGCCAGTTTAGGTTTTTATTGTTATTTAGTTTAATGTTAAATGTGTATAAAAAATTGGACTAATTTCATGCTTCTTGCTTTACAAGGATTCGTTACTGGGGTCGGGGAAGGACCCGTAGGGACACATGTCTAGGATGATAGGAATTTGGTTTACTATTCTGTTTACTGTTTACATTTGGTGCTTGTGCTGGCAGCAAGGGTTCTTCACTAAAAGTAAAAGCGTTAAGTCTAAAAACTCTACAAGCCAGGGACGAGGCTCCGAGGTTGCACTGAGATTTGGTAGGTAATCTGGGGAATCAGAGCTAAGTCGGATCCATCCCCGCTAGGAGTGCCCTTCACTTCATTAGTTCGGACATAAGGTTCCTCAGGTAGACGTCCAGCTGCGTATAGTCCAGGAGCGTGTTGCGCACAATGTCGAGCAGCATGCTCGGCCAGAGCGTCTCCAGCTTGTGCAGCTTCTCCACGGCGTTGCAGGTGTTCTCAAGCAGCAACGCAAAGTGTTGTCTGCCCCGGTCCCTGGCGCTGGGCGCCATTGAAGTAGCGCCGCCTTCGGTTGCCACAGTCGTGGTCGTTGTAGTTGCCGTTGCCGTTGCCTTCTTCCACTGCAACGCCTCCTTGCCCACCACCAAGCGGAGGGATTTGTTCTCCGCCCGCTGCAGCCACTCCTTTGGCGACAGCTTGCTGGCCGTGCAGGTTTCGTCCAGACGCAGCCGGGCCAGCAGCGGCTGCAACATGCCGTCTGGCATGGACCACAGCACCAGATTGGAGAGTCCCGCGTACATTGCATTGGCGGCCTCAACCTCGGACTCGGTCACCTCCTGCCCGTTCAGCTGCTTGAGTCCCCAGTGTGAAAGCCTGTAGATGGCGTACGCCCGCCACGAGTGCTTCCCGGTGATGGCATTGCCCTCGGCATCAATGAGCAGTGAGGTGAGTCCCTGCAGCTCCGCCAAGGCGTTCAGCTGTCCCAGCGAACTGATGTTTGTCTCGCGGAACACAAAGTGCTCCGCATGTGGAAAGCGTACCTTGATTCGGCTCAGGATGCACACGATGCTGTTGAAGTTGATGTAGCTGAAGTTCAGGGTGTGTACATCGTTGGCTTTTGCTGGATTCCACTGCTTGTCGATGAATCGCAGTGCCCCCTGTCCATAGATGTTGAGGTACCTGCCGCAGATTTCGATGAGGTAGTCGCCGCCCTGTTCCCGCTCGCGTTCCGCTGCACTCGGCTTTGTTACGGTCATCGCAGCTGCGGGCGTACTGGCGGCGGCGGTAGCAGCGCTGCCTGCCGCAGCTGTCGAGGATGGACTGCCAGTTTGCTGCTTGTTCTGTGGCGCCACAAGAGACACGACATTTGCCGCTGGCTGATTTGAGTTGGAATTGTTGTTGTTATTGCTGCTGGTGTTGTTATTGTTGTTGTTGTTATTGCTGTTGTTGTTGTTGTTGTTGACTCCGTTGTTGGCCTGCTTGCCGCGTCCAGCACTGTTGGAGCTGCTACTGTTGCTGGTGCTGCTGCTTATGGTCTGGGCACGCACTAGGCTGCCGGTCATGTAGCGCTTGCTGTTACCCGCGTTGCCTCCTCGGTTCACCTGCAGTCCGAGCTGCGTGATGGGTGCCTGACGGACACGTTGCTTGCTGCTGCCCGGGTGGGTGCCGTTCGCCGATGTCGGCAGGGGCAGTGTCACTGTGCTGGACGGCGGCGTGGGCGTTGTGGCAGGCACAGGCGTGCCAGGAGCAGGTGGTGTCAGAGTCACGGCAGGAGGCGATGGCGAACTGGATGATTGAAATGGCTCGGCTGCACCGGAGGCAACAGAGTGGGGAGTAACCACGGGAGGAGGCGTGACAGCAGCAGGTAACTTGTTGCAGTTCTCATCAATCTGTGGAGTGGTCGGTTTGTTCCCCTTGTTGGCCTCGTCGTTGTCTGTGCTGTAGCAGCTGGAACAGGAGTCCACGTTGGGACCCAGGCTGGACGCTTCTGAGGAGACGTCCTCCTCAGCCTCCGGCTTCTTCACAATGGGCGGCAGTTTGAAGAGTGCTTGTAACTCGGCTAGCTCATCCCTGGGCTGGGGTTTCGGTGGCTCCATTTCTGGCTCCTCGGCCACAGCCGTCTCATTGGATTCATTGATCTTGGCAAGCTCGCTGTTCAGCTTGGCTTTGGGTCGCCCCAACGTCTGCTGCGAGCGAAGCAGCTCCCAGTTGGTCCGTGCATTCGAGATGACCTCCTCCCGGCGGCTGCTGTGATATGCGTCGGAGCTGCCATGAGTGGCCTGTGCCTGCTCCTTGTGCTGACGCCAGGCCAGTGCTGCTCTTCGCACTTGCTCCGTGATGGGCATTTGGCTGAGCGACTGCAGCAGCGGCAAGTGCGAGACCAGAAACGAGACACAGTCGCCGGCCAAGGAGACTGGATTATTCTCGATGGTTACCTCGAGCAGATTAGCAGCCCGCGCGATGCTTGCCATGTCATCCACCTTGTGCAGCTCGTTGTGGCATAGCCACAGACGCTCCAGTGCCACAAGATGCTGAAAGCCATTTATGCGCCTCAGCTTGTTGCGCTTTAGATTCAGCTCCCTCAGACAGTGCAGTCCGTGGAAGTCCTGCTGGTTAATCTGGCGGATCTGATTACCGGCCAAGTTGAGGGATTTCAGCTGCTGCAGGCAGTTGATGCGGTTGCTCAAGCTGGTCAGCTTATTCCCGTGGAGGTCCAGCACCCGTAGCGTCGCCCTCAAAGAGGACAGTCCGCCGATGTCCGTGATTCGGTTTTTGCCCAGCAGAAGAACCGAGAGCGCGGGCAGCCCGTCCAGGTTGGCAATCCGCTCGATCTGATTATCGTAGAGATCAAGGAAGACGAGCTGGTGGAAGATGCTGCCATAGCAGGCACTGGAGCTGAGCTGCTTGTTCTTAATGCTAAGCTGCTCCAGCTGAGAGCTGGAGGCGATGCTCGACTCCTCCTCCTCACCACACCCGCCCCCGTAGAGGGAGAGGTTGCTGTGGCTGAGTGCACTGCCCTCGTCGCAGCTTTGCAGATTCTGCTGGCATCCCACCGCAGCCTTGAGTAGCTGGCGACGTTGTATAAGCTGTTGGTGGTGTTTCATGGCCTGCAAGCTGTTCGTGACGAAGCTCTTGGACTTTTCCAGGCCGTAGCGCAAACGCAGCGCAGGAGGAGGCGTCAGTTGAGCGGGAGCGTAGTTAAACCCGCGCTTCGCCAGCTTGGACCGGTTGGCGGCACCACCGCCATTGATTGCCAGCGCTTGGGTGGTCAACGGGCTGCCGGAGCAAGGGCTGCCCGAGTTGGGAGAGAGTCGTTGCTGGTTGTGGGGATTTCCCGCGTTGGTCATGGCACGTTTCAATCGGGAATGCATCTGGGTTGCCGGGTGTCCACGCAGCGCCGGACGCAGCTGCTCCGGCGTTGCTTTGGTACTACCATCTGGAGGTAAACAAGAAACAAGAATTTTTATTATCCGGATCAGGCGCCTCCGCATGGGTACGAATGGCTTCCACTTACGATTGTTGCTGGCAGTGGCTTCGCGCGGCGTGCCTTGAGACACGGGCGTGGGCGGTGGCGGCAGTGGTAGTTCCTTTGGTATGTGGAAGGTGTTGATCAGGTTGTGCTGCAGGGAAAGGAGGCGCAGGTTCGGCTCCTGCTCGAATATGGGAATGGCAGTCAGACCACGTCGATCGTAATTGATGCGATCGGGCAGCTCCTCCCGCTCCTTCGGCAGTCGCTGAATGCGGCATATACCGTTGGGCTGAGGGGTAACAATGGCACCGCTGACCAACGTGCCTCCGGCGCTGCCCACCAGCGTGTGCGGCGTGACGGCAGCAGTAACGGCGCCACAGCCCCCACCAGTAGGCGCTGCAGCCGCGCCCACTGCTGTGGCTGGCCGACAGCTATTGGAAGTGGCCGAGGATGAGGTGGACTTGGAGCGCTGGCGGTTGACAGCTCCGCGATGCAGACGCTGCTGGTTACGCAATTGGGCGGCCGCTGCGTAGCTGCGCTTCAGCTGCCCATGGCCAACCAGCAGCTCCGGCTGGGCGACTTGCTGGGCCGCCTGCTGCGCTGCTGCTGCTGCTGCCACTCGCTTCTGGATGACATTGTGGCTTAGGGTGCTATGTGAGCGCCCAATAGGACGCCGACGTAGACGTTGATTAAAACTAGGAACAAACGGTTCGATTTTCAGCAAAGATGTTTGAGGTAAATAGTTTTGTTGTTGTTGTTGTTGTTGTTGTTGTTGTTGTGGCTGTTGTTGTTGCTGCTGTATCAGTTGTTGCTGTTGCGACTGCTGCGATAATTGTTGTTGTTGCTGTTGCACTTGCAGCTGTGCCTGTTGCTGTTGTTGTTGTTGGGGTTGGGACTGCGGCGGTGTTGCTGGCGGATGGACAATTGCCTCGGGCGGCTCATCGTGTACCATTGACCTGCCGCGACATTTGGCCATGGATATGAGAGTCCGTCGCCGCGCAATTGTTGCCGCTGTCGCTGTCGCCGTGGCCGTGGCCGTGGCAGTGGCCGTCGGTGTACCCGTCGCAGTTGCTCCGACTATGGCTACGGATGTAGCTGCGGCAGTGGCCGCCGCAGTCACCGTCGGCGCAACCGTCGTCGTCGTCGTCGTCGTCCTGCCCGGAGCCTGGCCCGTTGCCGTGCGTGGTGTGGCATCCACTTTCGTGTTTCATAATCTGTGTTGTCCGTGAAGGAAATTGTCAAGGGGCTCGCACATGGTTAACAGGGGGATACTCCGTACCAGCAGTCACTCCGGCAGCAGTTTACCGTTGCATAATAGGGATGCGATTACCCTGATTACCGTGATTATCTGGTTATCTGATTATCCGATTATCCGATTGTCCGATTGTCCGACTATACGTTTATCCTGAAGCACAGACATGAGCACTCTCAATCCTGGGCAAAAGCCTACGACTTACCCAGCTGGCAGGCAGTCCAAGCAGCGACGACTCCAATTATATCTTCGTTTTTCGGTTATCTAATTTGTTTTAGCTCAGTTTTCAATTTCGGTTCCAATTGCTCCACTTGAGTTTCGCTTTGCTGCTGCTCCGTGCAGCTCCTGGTCGCTGCCTCTTCTTCAGTCTTTTGAGGTATTTTTTGAAATGTTATTGGTTGCGTCTCAGCACAGGGCGCAGAGCACAGAGCACAGAGCACAGAGCACAGGGCACAAGCCACACAAGACACAGTGCACAGGGCACAAGGCACAAGGCACAGCGCTTACGGTCTAGGGCTTGGGGCGTAGAGTACAAGGCACAAGGCACGAGACACGAGGCACGGGACACGGGACACAGGGCATAGGGCACAGGCATGTTTTATTAGTTTGTTTATTCGGGTTATACATAAAGCTATTGGCGCGGTTGCTATAGAGGTGCAGGAGACGGGCCCAGAGCCAGGCACAGACCCAAGTCAATAGATTGTCTCTTTCCTCTCGCTCTATCATTCTCTCTTGCTCTCTTTCCTTCACTCCATCTCTCTCCTTTTTGCCTTCTCTATCTCTGTTTCTCTCTACTCATCTCTCTCTCGTTTTGACCCTCTCTCGCTCTCGCTCTCGCACAGACCTACGACTATTCCGCTTTGGCCCGCTTGGTTATTACCTGATTCGTGATTTCAGCTATTAGTTTGTTTATTTAAAACGCTTTTAGGGCGGCAGTCACTTCGACTGACTGCCAGCCAGACAATCAGTCAGACAGACGTACAGTGGACAACCAGACAACCAGACACGCTGGCAGACTGACATAAAGACAGACAGACAAACAGACAGACAGACAGACAGATAGACAGACAGACAGACAGACAGACAGACAGACAGACAGACAGACAATCAGGCAGCCAGAGAGAAGGACAGAAGGACATTCACGTTGACTTAGTTTCTAGACATACCAAAACATTATTTTGCATTACCGCCGAACGCTACGTGGGGATTTGTGGGGAGTTTTGGCAAATTGAAAGTCTCAGATCTTTTTATAGCTCAACTTCAGAGTTGATTTGTAATAACTTCAACGTCCTTTGGCGGATGTGAGTGCGATGAAGGAGTTGTTTGTCTGGGATTGGGTAACCAGTGACAGACTAAGAGTTAATAGTGAAAATGTCATTATTTCTTAAATTTAGAAAATCAGTTAAAATTGCAGTTAAATATAAATATCCCTCGAAGAAAATTGTTTTCCTCAAGGACACCCCCAGCCGATCTTGGCTTTCATATAGAAATATATATTGACTTCTGATTCGATTCCAATAAATGTAAAAAGTCAAGTCAATTTCTGGCTTCTCCTTTCCCTCTCGCTACTCGCTACTCGCCACTCGCTACGTGCTACTCGCTACTCGCTACTCGCTACTCGACTCTCGGTTTCTTAGTCCCGGCAGGCGGGTTAGCGGCCTCAGCTTTCACCTTGGCCGTGCAACTCGTTGCAAAGTCGTTTGCATTAAAAACATATTTCGTGGCTTTTGCGTTACTGTTGCTTTTGCTTCTGCCTCTGGTGATATTGTTATTGTTATTGTTATTGTTATTGTAGTTGCTAGAGGAAACAGTTTGATTAGTCTATGACAACCAAAGCCCAGCTCCTGCCCTCCATTCCCCACTTTATACTTTACAGCACACACTCCCCGCAATCCGCAATCCCCGGTCCGCAGTCGACAGTCTAACGCCGAAGTAACCCGAGAAAAGGCATTGAGTGAAAGACACGCACATAATTGGCTGCCATCATAATGGATTCACGTACCAGTCGACTGTCTGGCATTCTGCTTGCTGTTAATGCAAAATATGGCAACGCAGTTGGCGAAAGGGACGTCAATAGGAGCGGAGGAAGGGGTGCGAAAGAGCGGGACGCACATTCATGCATTCGTCAATTTAAGGTCCCCAAACAATTAGTACACGCGACAGGCGTAGTCAAGTCTACGACTCAGCCAGGCAAAGGACGGAAGGAGCCAGGGGGAGGCGGTGGGTGGCGCTTGCAAGAAATATGAAAGCAAAGCGCAGCCGACAGAGAGGAAATACCAATGCTCAAGGACCTGTCACCCAATGACAAGTCACGGGGACAAGGGCGTGCGGGGGGAAGCTTCGAGGGCTGCTGCCAAATCAGAGACACAGCAACAAATCGAATTTAATTGTTGCCATAAAAAATTAGAATAGGCCAAAGCCCCATGCCGAGTGCGTGCGTTGGCATTTTACGGTCTGTAACGAGGCGCAGAAATGGCAGACAGAACAGAGCAGAGCAGAGCAGGGCAGGGCAGAGGAGAAGACAGGAGTTAGGCGGTCCTGGAGGCACAGGAGGGAGGAGGAAAAGGAGCAACAGGAGCTTCCTTGCTGTCTGCACTGTTAATTGCAGCTGCTCGAAAGGGTTTAGTAGCTCAGGTCTTGATTGGCGGCAGCAAGACAGGTGGGCGGTCGAATAGGTGGATAGCGGAGACTTGACGGGTGAGCAGAAAGACGGAAAGACAGGCAGACAGGCAGACAGAAAGACAGACAGACAGACAGACAGACAGGCATACAGGACTGTGGGCTGATTGGCTGCTGGGCAGTCGATCAAAGGGCTGGGCAGCAATCGACCGGCTCAACAGTCGAGCCAAAGGAGATCAGGATAATTGCTATTGTTGCTCCTGCGTTCAATAAACTCCAACTTCGAGAGATTTCAACAAGTGCAACACAGGAATTCATGGACTCGATTTGATTTTAGCACTGGCAAAAATGGAGAAAAAAAAACTAAAAACCAATAAACAAACAAAAGCGGCTTAAGGAGGCTCAGCAAGGACTCGGAGTTGAGGTCCCTCAACTCAAAAATTATTAAATGAATAGTTTTCTATTATTTCCTCCCAAAACAATGACCGAGTCTGCATAATCCGAAATATTTATAAAAATTTCTATTTCCCAGTCTTATTTTTAAAAGTGAAATTAAAATCCCACTTCCCAGATTATCGGATTTACTTAAAATATAGACTTAGTTTTAGAATGTCACTCGGATGAGTTTCCCATTAAACTTTTCTTTTTAATACTTTTCCTTTTTTGAACAAACTCGATTTTCCGAAAGGTGTCCGTGAGCGAAGCATCAGAGATTCGAGTGAATCATTCAATGGGTATTTGAGTAATTTTTAAAGGGGTTTTTTATTGAGGAGGCGGAATAACTTTTGAGATGATTCAATGACTTAAATTTCTTAGAATTTTGTTCATTTGAATCATTCATTTCGTGATTCATTTCATTCATTTAATTCGGAGCTTAAAGCCAAAGGTGCATTCAAATTTTCAATTGGTTGTCCGTCGGATTAAGCGGACTTTTTAAGCGCGAATTTTTAATTAAATATTTTAGAATTTATTTTACTTGAAAAATTCATTTTGTAATTCATTCCATTCATTTGATTCGAAACTTAAAGCCGAAGGTGTATTTAAGTTTTCAATTGGTTGTCCGTCGGTTTAAGCGGACTTTTTAAGCGCGAATTTTTATTTAAATATTTTAGAATTTATTTTACTTGAATCATTCATTTCGTGATTCATTTTATTCATTTAATTCGAAACTTAAAGCCGAAGGTGCATTCAAGTTTTCAATTGGTTGTCCGTCGGATTAAGCGCGAATTTTTAATTGAATATTTTAGAATTTATTTTACTTGAATCATTCATTTTGTAATTCATTCCATTCATTTGATTCGAAACTTAAAGCCGAAGGTGTATTTAAGTTTTCAATTGGTTGTCCGTCGGATTAAGCGTGAATTTTTATTTAAATATTTTAGAATTTATTTTACTTGAATCATTCATTTCGTGATTCATTTCATTCATTTAATTCGAAACTTAAAGCCGAAGTTGTATTTAAGTTTTCAATTGGTTATCCGTCGGATTAAGCGCGAATTTTTAATTGAATATTTTAGAATTTATTTTACTTGAATCATTCATTTTGTAATTCATTCCATTCATTTGATTCGAAACTTAAAGCCGAAGGTGTATTTAAGTATTCAATTGGTTGTCCGTCGGATTAAGCGTGAATTTTTATTTAAATATTTTAGAATTTATTTTACTTGAATCATTCATTTCGTGATTCATTTTATTCATTTAATTCGAAACTTAAAGCCGAAGGTGTATTTAAGTTTTCAATTGGTTGTCCGTCGGATTAAGCGCGAATTTTCAAGCCATTGTCGTTGATAGGCCGATGCATTGGCCCGTTGGGGTTAACCATTGGTTGGTCCTTGTTGCTGGTGTTGTTTGTGTTGTTGTTGTTGACATCCTTTTGGGCCATTAATTTTGCAGACTTTTGCATGGTTAAACAACCCACGGTTGTTGGTTGTGGTTGGATTGTTGTTGCAGTTGCAGTTGCAGTTGCAGCTTCTCCCGCTGTCTGCCCTCTGCTCTAGAAAAAATGCTACGGCTCAACTCAACCTTTGACCGATCCTGCCCCTGGCCTGTCCCCTCTCCGCTCCTGGTCATCTTTGTCAGCGTCTGTCAGCCTTGGCGTTATTTTCACTTTCAGTTTTCACTGTTGTCTTCCCGCGCTCATTATCTCCATTGTTCTTCTTCTTGTTCTTCGTTTTCAGTTTATTTACTCTTTTCCATTTTCCGTTTTTCTTTTTTCTTTTTTTAATAATTACAGCGTGCTGGCTACAATTGTCCCTGACCACACAAGCAAACATACACACACACACACACACACACACACACACCCACATACAAACACAACTCCAATAAAAAGCCAGAGATACGGAACGAGTTGATAAATGGGAAGTATAGCAAAGACCAGAAAATTGCCAACACACAAAGAGAAGCAATAAATGTGTGTGTGTTTGTGTGGCAGTGGTGTGTTTGGGTGTGGGTGTGGGTGTGCGAGTGTGTCTCTGCATACACATATGTGTGTGTGTGTGTTTGTGTGGCCTCTGTGTCATCATTAGCTTTCGTGCTGCTCCTTGAGCCCCCCCGAACACTGGACGAGCAATTTAATCAGCCTGGCAGCGCGCAGAAAAGCTGATAATACCGTTATGAATAATTTACACTCATCCACACATACACCTCCGTGTATGCTCATCCACACGCACAGTCACACACACACACACACACACACACACACCTTCGCACTCTTACTTTATTATTGTTTTATTTTTTTTTACTGGATTTATTTATAATTAATAACGCTCCAGCAACAGTAACCAGAACAACAATAGTAACAACGGCAACAACAACAACAACAGCAACAACAACAGCAACAACAGCAACAACAATGGCAAACACAAAAAGAAAATATACAACAACAAGTGGAAGGAGAGTACACACATAGACACTCATTTATTGTTTTCATTTTCATTTTCGTTTTAATTTTCCCTCTCTCTTTCTCTCTCTCTCTCTCTGTCTCTCTCTCTCTCTCTCTCTCTCTGTCTTTCTCTTTGCTGCCGATTCATTCGCAAAGTTCCTGCGTTTGGGGCCGTTTTAATTAGACATGTTAACTTGTTGCGCCTTCCTGGCGACAGGGGGTTGTTGGCAGAAGGGAGACGGGTATGGGGATGGGAAAGGAAAGGGGAAAGGAGAAGGGGTTGGGGATGGGGATGGGGGTGGGTTTGGGAAAGAGTTGGAAGAGTCGCAAGAGTGTAAAGTCAACATCTCAATCTCAGACACGGGCTCGTGTCAAAATCAATGCCTGGCACCGGCTCCACCGCAAAATATCATGAATGCCTTAGCTGCGGTTGAGCGATTGAGCGGCTGGTGGGTTGCTGCGGGGTGGCGGCTGAGGTGGATGCAGTTTGCATCGACATTTCAATAGCAAAGTTTCCGAGTGACCGCAGTAAATTAAACGGCCAGGTACATGTACATATGCTGATACCGCAAGCAAGTAGCTTGACATTTAGATAGATTAAATTCATGCATCGAGAATAAATACTCTGCGAGCAGATGCTGCGTTTCGGCCTCCGGGCCACCGCAGGACATGGAAAATATTTACATCTGGTTCAGGATCGTTGACTTGAGCTTGAAGAATCGCATTCGAGGTGTGGCATAAACTATCATCTGGTTTCGCTTCCCTTCTTTGGGGTACTGGCCGAGGATCTCGTTCCATTGGAGTGCAACTCAGCCGATCGCCCATCGATGTGTGACGTGGGAGTTGTGGGTGTCCCGCTCGGACAGTGTCCTAGCTGCTCTGTGCCGGCAGGAGCTAGTTCCCCCGTATTGAGTATTTGTGCAACTTGTGCTTCGTCGATTGTGCCCTTGAATATGAGAGGATACGGCCACTCGTGGCAAATTGTGGGGCCGTTGTAATTGCGCAAGGCTTCGATTAGCAGGTCCAGACGCTGCATTTCCGCATAGTCGTCGTTCAGGGACCTCACCTCGTCCAGCAGCGTGGCCACATCGGACTCGAGCACCTGCAAAGTTCAATTCAATACAAGATTAACGGCGAATCGCTTATTTTGCTCGATTAGCTAATGCGAGGTGCGAGGTGTGAGGTGTGAGGTGCGTGATGCGTGATGCGGGTGTGAGGTGCGAGGTGCGAGGTGAGTCGATGTATCAAGTGTCAGCAGCGTTACGGTCTTCGATAGCCCCCAAAGCTAACCCAAACCCTATGGATGTCACTCTACTGACTTTGACAGCTGCATTCGCCCCTCACAACTCAGGTTTCTCCGAGCTCGGTCTTAGCCACCAACGTTCATGTCTATTAGCATCTAATTAGCGACTCTCTGATTCGCGCAAGCTTTTCGAATGTTTCCCAACTTGCCCCAAGCCCCCAAGTCACCGGCGTTGCACAGTGGTTCCAAGCAGTGCAGTCTGCAAGCCTGCTGCATGACACTAGCCAACAGTTCACTTACTGCGGCCCATTGTCTGGCCAGTAAACGAAGCACCCACCTCCGTCCCGGTCAAGCACTGTGTCTGCCGCCTCTATATTAAATGTCGCCCCCAATAGCCCGCTATAATTGCATTAACATGTTCGAAATCTGTGTCGCAACTGTTAACAGACATGCAAAGACTTCAAGTGCAGTGCTTCATTCCAGGCCACACTCTGATAGAGAGAGAGATAGGGACAAAGAGAGTGATTGATGAAGAGAATAGGAAGAGGCAGAGGGGGCGAATGCTGCAACAAGTACGGCTGCACCTACGACATGCTCAGTTAATGATAAAGCCAGACAAAGCTGATAACTGAACTGAAGACCAAGAGCCGATAAACGCCTTGCGCTGATGCCGCTGAGCACTGAGAGTGTTAGACATTTGGATGCCCTACACACTCTCAGGTACACAGACATGCGGTTAGATGCTCGTAAATACGGGGGGTAATCTCCACTCGAATCGAGGAAACACACCCTTGGACCCGTGTGTGTGTGGGCGTACTTGTGATCACCTGGGTGTTAATGCAGTGGTTAATTAGAAAAGCTCCAAGCTGCCATGTGTAACATGTGTTCAATCGCAATGTTTTGCCCTTCACAGGGGATACAAATACGATGGCAATCGACGCCTTGGAGGGGCAACAAGGCATCGGCATCAGCATCTCTGAGATCTCTGGCTCAGTGGAGATAAACATCAACTTAAATTGTCGTTCTTGGCTGCTGGTGTGTGCTTGTGTGTGTGTGTGGGTCTGTGTCTGTACTTGGCTATAGATGTATGCACATATTTGATACATTTTGAAGAGTCGTCCCTCCTCTCGTCGCCTCTCACCCACTCGCTCTTTGATGGACGAAGTGCAGCAAAACAAAAAGAGAAAAAGTGAAAAAGTGAAATAGTCGGAAAAGGAAAATGTGAAGAGTGGAATTATCTGCCGGTTTGTCATATCAGCTGTCGAGAGCTTTCAATAAAAATTTTTGTTATTTGATTCCGACCCTCCACTTTCCCCTCTCCACCTTCCGCTTTCCGCTTCCCACTTCCCACTTTCTGTTTTCCCGAGTCCCTTGCTCATTCTTTCTGTCCCCCGATCGCATTGCAACTATCTCCCTCGTTCTCATGAATTATGCACATGACATGCGATAGCACGATTTACCGTTGAATGTCATATGGCTTTTTGTGCTTTTAAAGCTCTTTCAATTACCAAAAATTCAATGTGTAAATTAATAACACATTTAAGTACTTGACGGACGCGGCCGTGCAAGCTTTCGACGTTGCACAGAAGCTGCCGACGTCGCTGTCCGCTGCTGCCATTAATTACGGACGGCGGGGATGTCGGTGTAGGCGGGGCAGACGGGGCGCACTGTGCGGGCAGTACGGGCAGCGGGGGTGCACTGAACAGCTCTGTCCTCCGCCTTGTTGTCATCATGGCACTCAATTTACTTTTTTCGCTCTGCAGACGGTTTAGCAGCGGCGGCGGCAACTACAGTGCCAGGCAGTTTTCCGATTTGTTAAGTTCTTGCCGTTTTCCACATAGCGCTTATTTTATAATTTTTTGTCAGAAAGGCTTTTTTTTCCCTTCGCACTGCTTTGCTTTGCTTTGTCTTGATTTGTTTTGCTTTTGTTGCTTTTTATTTGGTGTGATTTTTTGTTTGTTTATTGCGTTGTTTGCGTTGATTAAAAACGCGGCCGCTCTGGCTCAGCGCTCGCCGTTGACTGGCCAGCGGCTTCGGCGTCGCCGGGAACTTTCAATAAGACTTTACAAATAGATGAGTACATGAGCACATGTAGGCACCCACACATTCACACTCACACACACACACACACACTTACGTACATGTGTGTGTAGGCTCCATGTCTGAGGCACTTGGCGAGCCGTTTGTTTACGTGCGTCAATCAACGCCACACGCGATGAGCGAACAAAGAGAAACAGAGTGCAATGGAGGACGGCAAAGAACCGTTCTCTTATCCGTTCTCCAAGATGCGTGATATAGAAAAACGACAAGTGCGGTGATTTAACTGTTTCGAAAGGTTTATCTAAGCGCATACCACGATTATTACATATTGTGCTACATACGCCTTCAAGGTATGACACTTGAGATAATTTGAGCTTTAGGTGCAGATAAAAGATCAGCCGATAAAAGGTTAACGCAAACGCAGCACTTAAAGTAACGCCGCACTTCGGGGCATTCATGTGCAGCCTGAAAGTATGCAATGAGCTTCAATACTCGCCTTAAGCTGAGCTTTCGTTTTAGCCATTGTTTGCGCCAAAGTCAAAACAAGCACAAGCAGCAGCTGCTGGCCATTAAAATTTTAATTTTGTGCACCATTTGGCGCTGCCATCTTGGCCCCCGCACGCAATTCCATTCCATTCCATTCCAAAGCCCTGGGCTTGAGCGATTATGTTGATGTCGATGGCTGACGTGGCGAAGGCAGCCTCTTTACCTGCAGTTGCCAGCGGAGCTGCCTTCGTCGATAATACGCTCAATTCAATTTGCATATTCAGTTGTCCAATGAAGCGAACACCACGCACGGTATCCTCCATAGCCTTTATTCCCCTTCCCCCCTCCCTTCTTCACATCCTTCATTTATTCCATACCCTTTGCATCCTTAGTATCTCAGTAAGTCCCGCCCAAATTTGTTCGGTCCAAACAAACGGTTTTTACCAGCCTTGTTGCCCACTTGCAAGCAGCAGTGGCAGCATCGGAGCCCAGAACATCACCCGCAGCAGCAGCAGCAGCAGCAGCAGCAAAAGTAGTAGAAGTTGGCCGAAATATACCGCACGCATAAGCTGCAGGAGGAGCTACCAACTCAGGTATGGCAAGGACCGGAGCAACAGCTCCTCACCTGCTGTTAGTCCATTACGTTACCAATTTAACTTGCGCCACGTAAACATGATTATCATCTTAAGTGCAACGTGTGGGCGGTTGCCCAGCCCGTCAGCCCGTCAGCTCATCCCCCAATCAGTATGATGGAGGGAGGGGGATGGGGAGGGGGGAGTTCAACTGGATGTGCGTGCAATTGAAGTCAGGTTACCGGCCAGGTGCATGTGGTTGCCACGTGGCAGGAGCTTGGCTTTGGCAACTGCTTAAGCTGAAGCTATTAACGCTCATTTTTGTTGCTGTTCCTTTCCTGTTGCTCAGCTCGTTGCTCGTTGCTCGTTGGCCGGGCGAGCTGTTTAACAAGCTGCAATCTGCTTAAAACTGCAATTAATTTAACGGGTTTTTATTATTGTTGAATGCGCTGCAAAACTACCAAGTCCCACCACCCACCACCCACCACTTGCCACAACGGGCTAGGGATGGCCAGGTTGGACGAAAACTTTCCCTCGTAACAAGCTTCACCGAAACGGACACGATTCGGAAAAGTCGGGGAAAGTCGGAGAAAGTGGCCAGAGTTGAGACTGTGAAAGCGAATAGCTAACGAACGTTGTTACCTGAGCTCGTGTCACGGTAGAGCACACTGTGCGTGACTGTCCCCATTCCCCATCCCAAATCCGAATCTCGATCGCAATCTCAATCTCAATCTCAATCCCTATCCCAATCCTTATCCCAGTCCCTGTCCCTGTCCCTGTAGCTGTCCCTGTCCCAATCTCAATCCCAATTCCAATCCCACGGAAGAACAGCACCCGCAGCAGTCGCGTGCTTGCCTCTAATTGAGCTTGTCAAAATCAGGCAGCGATTCCAGTTGGGCTAAAGGCTAACTCCGAGGGCCAAGTGCAAACATGACACACATAACCAGCAGTTGAGAGCAGTTTAAGCAGCTGCACAAGTGGCAGTTACCAAAAGCCCGTTACCCGTTACCAGTAACCAGTTACCAGTTACCAGTTACCAGTTACCAGTTACCAGTTACCAGTTACCAGTTACCAGTTACCAGCTTCAACTTAGCAGTTTTTAGTTCTCAGCCGGCACTCGGCACTCTGTTCCTAGCTACAATCTCCCATATCCCATCTCCCATCTCCCACCTCCCGGCTCCAGTCTCTCTGCTCACAGCTCCCTGCTGCTAGTTCTCAGATTCTTGTTAACGGTAACTCCAAAGCTCAGCATAACCCAAGCTCGCGGCAATGTCACGTACAGCGCCGCCCACCCAAAATTCTGTGCGTCGTGCAGGTGGCGAATAGTGCAGCAAATCGAGGCACGCAGCAGCCACAAACCGGGTGCCAGCCACCCAACGAGTCAGCGCAAAATTACAACAGCAGCTTGATTAATTTTGGGGCGTGCTCATGCTTAAATAAGTGGGCGTGTCTGGGCTCGACGCAACACCATTTTAATGTCATTGCCATCGAGAGGCGAGTTATCCCGAAGAGCAATTTCGATGTGCAGCGGCGACATTGCAAAGGAATCAGAATTCTATTTGAGGCACAAATGTAAAGGACTGCGTATTTGCATCCTCAGAGGGAAAAGATTTCTCAGACATAATCGAATGGATTATATAATTTATCCTATAGCAAATATTATGAGCTTACACTACAGGGTATTTGTATGTCTATAATGCAAGGACTTTCTCTTTCCTTTCCCTTCGAGTGGCAACCCGAATTGACAGAGCGGACAGACATCGAAAAAACACAACACATATACAATTGCATACACATATACATCTGAGCTGACAGCGAGAGAGAGAGAGAGGGAGAGAGAGAGAGAGAAAGAGGCCAGAGGGAGCTAGCATGAGTGATGGAGTGAAAGAGAGCGACGCAGAGAACAGTTAGAGATGAACCCATACTTAAATAGAGGGTCTCACAAAGTAGCGTTGACAAACCCATTATCAGAAAAACAAACCGGAGATTAACTTGGCAAAATGTCTGCAGACACCATAAAAAACCCAGGATGGGCTGGGAGTGAGTGCGAGTGGGAGAGCAACAGCTAAAAATCCTTTAGAGCAGGCAGATGCTGAATAAAATATGAACAGTGCAAAGGCACATCCGCACACACACACGGACACACAGGCACACACACACGCATCCAGTGTGACAACACACATACAGACACAACATATGGTCGGGCAACTGCCACTGTAAAAGTGACACATGAGCGTAATAACAGCTAAGACCTTGCTAAGCATCAGGCAGTCAACAACCACTTGATGCCGCATGGACACGAGACACAGGAGATGGTAGGCAGCAGAAGGAACAGGAACAGCAGGAGCAGGAGCAGCAGGAGCAGGAGCAGCAGGAGCTGCAGGAGCGGGAACAAAGGCATGGAAAGAGTCATAGGCATAAACAGAAGGGGTGGTGGCTGCTGCCGGACAACCCCGATTTTGGATAGAGCCGCCGCTGCACTCTACATGATTACAAATTATACCGTCTGAGCAATCGCCGGCAGTTGTGTGTGCAGAAGGCGGGCCTCAAAATACCGCCCATAGGAAATATAATTCCACAGACTCGAGGAAAGCCAGCGAACGGCGCGGCACGTTGGCACGACATCGGGACTCTGGGGCTTTCAAACGGCTGTAGTCCCTGGATGAGGGGTGCCAGGGGGTCCACCGTCTGGATCCGTAGTCAGATTTGATGCACGCATCGTCACGTCGCGGTGGTTGGCCAGACGTTTAACAAAATGCAGACTTGCAACTGGTTGGTCGTCGCTTGGTTGGCTGCTTCAAATGTGCGTCCCTGCCACTCATCTGTATCCCCTCTTCCCCTCTCTTTCCCCTGCACCGTCCCATAAACACCACTGGTCTGGTCTATCGCTGCTGCTGCTGCTCGTTTCCGGCAGCAAATCGACGCTTAGATAATTCTGTTAGCAATTTTTTTTTTCTCCCCCAATGTTGTTGTTGTTGTTGTCGTCGCAATAACTTAATTATGCATTGGTTGCAAATTACTTCGAGCGGTATTTTTGTACATTTTCCCTCCCATTTTCAAAATGGCCGCTTGCTTTTGTGCTAAGCATAAGCCTAAAAGCATGCAACAGTTTTTATTTACGCTTGGGAGTTCTGTCTTCCATGGAAATTGGGTAAATGTTTTTATCATAAGATATACGCTAGATGGGCACACCTTCCAGTATCCCCTCTACCAATGCCATGCCATTGAGATTGAGCCTCAGTCCATACGCCGTATGGGAACATGCATCGCACGAACCCTTGAAATCAATATTCATATAATTAATTTTCTATTTTTAATTCAATATTGAAATAATCAGCGCTCCGCTCCGTTTGGTACCCACTTTAAGTGAAGTCTATTTGGCTGTTAGCTGTCGGCTACACACTCACACATACCGGTAAAAAGTAACGCTCCGTTTGAGATTTTTCTATTGCACATACATTTCAACTGAGGTAAAGTTTACTTTTGTGTGCCGCCGACGGAGTCAAAGTAGTGGCACGTGGAAGCGCGGAATTTATTTGAAGGGCCAAGGTCAAGGCAAGGTAACCCACCCATTGCTCGGCAGTTCAGCGTTTAGCGATTGCTTCTCTGCACAAGCACCCACCTACGCACACACACACACACACACACACATAGGCACACATACAGACACAGCGACATACGGATGCATGCCGATGCCGATGGTAGGAGCCATGAGTATCAATGATGATTTACTACCTCCCGGTAAAGTAACCAAAAAGGAGAGCACACACACTAACACATACATATGTATATATGTATATATATATATGTGTGTGTGTGTGTGTGTGTGTGTGTGTGTGTGTATATACATATATTGAGCTAAATCCTTTTTGATTAAATTCAATGTTTTATATCCAATGCGATGGGCGGTCGTGTGGACTTTTGCCGAGTCCTTCGGTCATGTTAACATTTTATATCTCTTTGAAACGCATTTTTCTTAACACAATACCATTTTTTTCCTTGCTCATTTCAGGCACGGGTGACGGGTGGGCAGACATAAAACAAAATGGCCAAGCCAAAAGGGAGACACTGCCGGGAAAATAGATTGAAGTGTAATCATGGTTTTGAACTGCTCCTCGGTCCATACATTTAATCCTGGCAAACGTAGCAAACACAAAATGGCCAACCAAACGATAGAGAAAGTGAGCGTTTAGCCCTCGGTAAGAGTCAAATATATATAAAACAAAAGACATTGTAATTGGAAGAGATGGTCTTGGATGGGATGTTCTTGGTCTTGGATGGGATGGGATGGGATGATCTGGGATGGCTTGGGATGGCCTGGGATGCTCCGGGATGCTTTTGGATGGGACGCATTGGCAGGGAATGGGTTCAGATGGGTTGAGGGGATGGGCAGGGATAGGAAAGGATAGGATAGGATAGGATGGGATAGGATAAGATGGGGTACGTTGCTAGGTCGGTAGGTGGAAAAGTTCGTTCAGGCTGTACAGACCGTTCGTTCGGCGCTGCTTATTCCGCTTGACTGATTGAAGCGTCTTTGTCTCTGCCACATGGCTACGTCGAATCGAAGGACTGCCACGAGTGTGGCAACTATGAAGACCACGGAAGCAGCAGAGAGCGTGTGTGCGTGTCTCTCTGTGTGTGTGTGTGTGCGTGTGTGTGTGTTTTATCTAAGTTTGTTTGAATAAACTTAAGCGAGTGTTTTGTAAGAAGATTTCCTTTATTGCCAAAGAGTAACTCGACTCCGGTTCAAAACTGCTTATGACAGCAGACAGAACGACAGACAGACAGACAGACCGCTGGTTCCTGGTAACAATCGTTGGCACTGCAGCTTCACTGGAACTGCGCTTGTCGCCCACCGTCAAGTAGTTGGGGAGTTGGGAGATCCTCTCGTATCATTGACTGGCTTTTGGGGTGTGGCATAGGTGCCACAATCGACGAGTGTGATGCATGTGAGCAGCGAACGGTAAGTGGTAAGCGGTGAGCGGCAAGCGGTATGTGTGGATTGTGCCCTGTGTGTTGTGTATTGTGTGTTGTGTGTTGTTTGCAACCATTGGCAGTTCACTTTACATGTTCGGTGTGATTTGCCTTGTTTCGATTGTCTCTGTTCCGGTTTGGTTTCTTCTTATGCCACAAACAATGCGATTGTTAGCCATAGCGAGAGCGTACTGTACGGTCATTTAAGCGGACACAATTTAGTGAATTATAATAAAACGTATAATTTGAGCAATTCACCATTTGCCGGACAAACAAACGGAACAACAAACAAACAAACCTACCAAATAAGGGCTTAAGTCCTGACCACTCCGTCCGTTGGTCCGTTGGTCCGTCGATCCGTTGGTTTGTCAGTCCATCGGTCGATTGGTTGGATTGTCCGTGGCTTCGATTTTGAAATAATATTTAATGACCGTAAAATTATATACGTATATATATGTTGGATGCTAAGCTGAATTTCAGTCTCTCCATTCGAATCCGTTTGAGTATTTCTGTATTTGTGTACTTGTGTATTTGTGTATGTGTGTGTGTGTGTGTGCATCTGTGTGTTTGGTATTTGGTATTTGAGCATTTGTGATTGGGGCGAACGTTTAGTTTTTATGACCGAAGTTTGTGCAATAATCATAATCATATTGTGGCCTGTGCTGGTTAGACATTTGGGCACTAAAGCTGATTAGCAATGAGGAGATCTCAGTGAGTGTCGTTGGGAGAAGGACGAGCTTTAAAAAGCAATACTCGTAGACATCGCAAGGAAGAGAAGGCACATTCCTTTATTCATATTACATGTTAATTTAATGGCGACTCCGCTCTATATGATGATAATTAGCTGGGCGAACGTTCGGCGATTAAGCCCTATTATTGGGGGATTAAATGGGGCTATAAGATGCTTAAACGATATTTGAAAATACATATTATGAAAATATAAACAAGCGTCATTCGAGTGGCTTGGTTATACATTTCAAATTGTCTCGCCATCCACTTTCCACTTAAAGTCTTTTACAGACACTGACCATTTGTCAGAATTCAATGAGTTTGTGTTTGATTTTGTAGCTGCTGTTGTTGTTGTTGTTGTTGTTGTTGTTGTTGTTGTTGCTGTTGTTGTTGCTGTTGTTGGTGGTGGTGCTCCTTGTGCACTTTATATAATATTCAGCACACACATCGGACAGACTCTTCAAATGGCCATAAAGCAAATTGTGAAAAATTATTGTGTATATAAAATTTAATGACATGTCAAAAAGGATATCCGACATACGGCCGCTCTCGTTGACGGGCCAATACGAATGTCGGGTGAAGTGGAGCAGAGGAGCGGGCATCAACATCGTCATTGTTGCTGCTGGCCCCCTCATTATGTTTCAGGACTTAGTTTCGTGGGTGGGTGGATATCTGGCTATGTGAATATGTGGATATGTGGATATGTGGATATGGGGATATGTGGATATGAGGATATGTAATGTTCTGTAAGTCCTGAGACGCTGACAATTTTAGTTGAGTTTTTGTCGTTTTTGGTATTTGGTATTTGCTACCTACACCAGCACTCACAATTGCACACACACAGTCGAACTGCCATCCACACACATGCACACACACACATACACATGGACACAGACACACTCACCAAACAAATATACAGATATAATCAGTCGCAACTTTATTATTTTGCCGAATAACAAGAGTTTCGTTTGGGTTACTTTTATGCCCCAAACCCAACAGAAAGGAACCCCTCTCCTCATCCCTTTGCTGGTCCCATACTGCTAGTCGTCGTTATAGTCGTCATCATTATGCCTTGCCTTGTCTTGCCTTGGCTTGGTTTGGCTGGGCTTTGCTCGGCTTGGCTTGGTTTGACTTCGTCTGCCCTGGCCCGGCTGGGCCTGGCCTGGCCTGGCCTGGCCTGGTCTGGCCTGCTCTGGCTTGGTTTGGCCTGGTCGGTTTGTTGTGGCCATGTGCGGGAGCTGCACATTTTATAGTTTTTCAAAAAGTCACAAAAATGTCAATTGCTTGTCATGTGCGCCCCACAAACGAACGCCAAATGGCATTGAATAAATTATATTGTGGCCATAAACTTTTTGCAGCATGTTTACCACACAGCCACGTCCTGGCCATGTCCGGGCTTACTCTGTAATATGAGCTTGGAGTTCAACATCCGTACCATCCGCAGTATTTGCCGAATTTTAGCATTTTGCAGCATTCGAAGCATCCGCGCATCAGGCATCCGTCGAGTCCTGACAAGGACTAGCGAGAGCTCTCCCTCCTTATTTACATGTCCAGGCTAATCAGTTCGGCGGGCTGCCCAAAGTAGTTCACACAGCTCCCCAAAGCCGCAGCGTACGAATTGGATTAGATCATCCTTGTCGTTTGCCAATGGCTGTAATAAAGGACAAGCTAAGACCTCGAGACGTAAATCATGTGCGACTTCAGATTTAATCTGAAAGCTTTCGAATTTGAACAGATCGAAATATTAAAACAGTTGGCCACAGAAAGCATTATGAGCTCCCAACTCTCATCATCGCGCCCCGCGCTCTTGCCCCGCGTCCCGCTCCCAGCTTTGGCTTTCCCATATTTTCACTTTCATTGCGCTGTTTATGTAGTCAACTTTGTCCTTCTCCTAAGGATGTGTTAATGTTCCACGCTTGAATGGCGCATAAATTTCTTTATGCGGTTTTTTATACTCCTCCATTTGTCTAACTAGGGTGGCTTTCACTTTGACTGTCTGAATTTTGAATTGTGTATTATGGACACTCGACCCATGACCCTCGTCCATCCACCATCGACCATCAACCATCGACCATCGACCATCGACCATCGACCATCGACTCTCGGTCGTATCTCGCTTTTATTTTGAGCTCGAGCTCCATAGACGAGTAATTGAAAATATTTGAAATAATTCATGAAATTTTAATGTGATTTCCTCTTCGAAATTCGCATTTATTGTTTCTGCTTTTTTATTGCCATATTTCCAAGGCCATTAAAATAGTTGCTCTCAAGATTTTGAAGCTATCGTATAATTCAGCGAAGATAATTATTTTAATGATGTCATAATATCGACTTGATAGCACCCGCTGATTTACGGGTATATCTCGGTACTGCGACTCGAGCCGCCTCCAGGGTTGACCCTAGCTGGATACAGATATAGTTACACTTGAGTATACGTGTATATATATATATACATATATATGGCACACACATATTGTACACACACACACACACACACTAATACCGAACATAGATATATGTACATAGATATGTGAACAAGTAACCCGTTTCTTTGGCATCGCATGATTTATGCGAGCAAACAAAACGATATGTGGCCGCGAGCCACCTGGGCGGGGGTTTGGGTGGGGCAGATTTGTCCCTGCTAACCACTTGAAAACGTTAAATAAGTTGTCTAACCACACATTAAACCAATTTGGTACCGAACTTCCCGGCTGCCTGTCCCGTTACTTGGTTGTTCGCTTATCCTGCCGCTTGGTTTCCTGGTTTTCCCGCTTGCCTTGCTGTCCGATGGTCCGGTTGCCCGCTTGCCCGTTTTCCCGTTTGCCCGGTTACCCGGTGGCCCGTCAGTCTGGCACCTTAGTGTGCCTGGGTTTGCTTTCGGCACGCCCACACACAAGTTACTGGGTACCATAAATCATAGGAAGGACCTCGTATGTGACTGCTTTAGCTAGGGGATCGATAAATTATTATTAGTTGGCCGGCTGGTTGGTTGGTTGGTTGTTTGGTTGGTTGGATGTTTCAATGGTTGGCCGCTCGGTTGGTCGCTCAACTCACAATCCTAAGTTCCCCTCCCTGAGTTCCCAGCCGTGAGTCGTTTAGGGCGCGTGGAAAGGAAGTTGTTAGACCCGAAAGGCGCACTGACCGAAATCCTTGGAGCTGCGGTTCAAATGCCTTTTAACTTAACAACTTTTTCTGCCAACACCAAACAACATCACGCAAAACACACACATACAAAAACACACTTTTACACACACACAAATATATTTATATATATATATATACGCATCAACACTCACACGCACTCACAACACACAGCACACAATACACAATACACATACAAATCAATTGGCGACTTTGTGCTTGGGGTTTGCTCCTCCACTGGCCGAACCCTTAACGTTGTGTGTAAAGTGGACTTGACATGAGATTAACATCTTCAAAAGCATAGCTTAAAGTATTTGTTCGAGTTCGTTGAAGTTCCTAACCAAGGTGGGGTCCAGCCAGACCTGACCTGGCTTGGTTAAGTCCTTTTTTCCTGGCGTCGCTCTTGGATAATTGCGTTCTTGTGCGCTGAGCCATGAGCTTAACTGTTGCTGTCATAACTAAGCGAAAAGGTATACAATTTATGAAAACGTCGAGAGCTTCACGCCAAGCGGCAGCTCTGCTTCATTTCGATAGGTGTGAAGGAGGCTGTTAGAACAAAGGAATACCAACGAACACCAAAGCCTCTATATTATAACAATTTTGTTGGATTTATTTTGTTGATTTCAACCGCTTAATAATGGCAAAACAGGATTCGTTCTTACTACCTAAAAGTGCTTGGTGAGGAGGTTAATGGTTCTGATCGAGGTAAGGCAGGTACCAGTTCGCGCTTACAATGAACGACGATGACGAATCTTTAGACGATGCACAGTTTTGTACTTGTAGCCATCTTCACCGAGGACGGCGCTGTCCTGAGCAACTTCCTCAACAGGAGCCTCAGTTGCGACTTCCTCAGATGGGGGCAGGTATTCGTTGGCGATCTCGGAGACATCACGACGTTGACGGTACTTTAGGCGACGGACAGTCTTGTATTGGTAGCCATCTTCACCGAGAACAGCGGTATCCTGGGCAACTTCTTCGACGGGAGCCTCAGTAGCGACCTCCTCAGATGGGGGCAGGTATTCGTTGGCGATCTCGGAGACATCACGACGTTGACGGTACTTTAGGCGACGGACAGTCTTGTATTGGTAGCCATCTTCACCGAGAACAGCGGTATCCTGGGCAGCTTCTTCGACGGGAGCCTCAGTTGCGACTTCCTCAGATGGGGGCAGGTATTCGTTGGCGATCTCGGAGACATCACGACGTTGACGGTACTTTAGGCGACGGACAGTCTTGTATTGGTAGCCATCTTCACCGAGAACGGCGGTATCCTGGGCAACTTCTTCGACGGGAGCCTCAGTAGCGACCTCCTCAGATGGGGGCAGGTATTCGTTGGCGATCTCGGAGACATCACGACGTTGACGGTACTTTAGGCGACGGACAGTCTTGTATTGGTAGCCATCTTCACCGAGAACAGCGGTATCCTGGGCAACTTCTTCGACGGGAGCCTCAGTAGCGACCTCCTCAGATGGGGGCAGATATTCGTTGGCAATCTCGGAGACATCACGACGTTGACGGTACTTTAGGCGACGGACAGTCTTGTATTGGTAGCCATCTTCACCGAGAACAGCGGTATCCTGGGCAACTTCTTCGACGGGAGCCTCAGTTGCGACTTCCTCAGATGGGGGCAGGTATTCGTTGGCGATCTCGGAGACATCACGACGTTGACGGTACTTTAGGCGACGGACAGTTTTGTATTGGTAGCCATCTTCACCAAGAACGGCGGTATCCTGGGCAACTTCTTCGACGGGAGCCTCAGTTACGACTTCCTCAGATGGGGGCAGGTATTCGTTGGCGATCTCGGAGACATCACGACGTTGACGGTACTTTAGGCGACGGACAGTCTTGTATTGATAGCCATCTTCACCGAGAACAGCGGTATCCTGGGCAGCTTCTTCGACGGGAGCCTCAGTTGCGACTTCCTCAGATGGGGGCAGGTATTCGTTTGCGATCTCGGAGACATCACGACGTTGACGGTACTTTAGGCGACGGACAGTCTTGTATTGGTAGCCATCTTCACCGAGAACAGCGGTATCCTGGGCAGCTTCTTCGACGGGAGCCTCAGTTGCGACTTCCTCAGATGGGGGCAGGTATTCGTTTGCGATCTCGGAGACATCACGACGTTGACGGTACTTCAGGCGACGGACAGTCTTGTATTGGTAGCCATCTTCACCGAGAACAGCGGTATCCTGGGCAGCTTCTTCGACGGGAGCCTCAGTTGCGACTTCCTCAGATGGGGGCAGGTATTCGTTGGCGATCTCGGAGACATCACGACGTTGACGGTACTTCAGGCGACGGACAGTCTTGTATTGGTAGCCATCTTCACCGAGAACAGCGGTATCCTGGGCAACTTCTTCGACGGGAGCCTCAGTAGCGACCTCCTCAGATGGGGGCAGGTATTCGTTGGCGATCTCGGAGACATCACGACGTTGACGGTACTTTAGGCGACGGACAGTCTTGTATTGGTAGCCATCTTCACCGAGAACAGCGGTATCCTGGGCAGCTTCTTCGACGGGAGCCTCAGTTGCGACTTCCTCAGATGGGGGCAGGTATTCGTTTGCGATCTCGGAGACATCACGACGTTGACGGTACTTTAGGCGACGGACAGTCTTGTATTGGTAGCCATCTTCACCGAGAACAGCGGTATCCTGGGCAGCTTCTTCGACGGGAGCCTCAGTTGCGACTTCCTCAGATGGGGGCAGGTATTCGTTTGCGATCTCGGAGACATCACGACGTTGACGGTACTTCAGGCGACGGACAGTCTTGTATTGGTAGCCATCTTCACCGAGAACAGCGGTATCCTGGGCAGCTTCTTCGACGGGAGCCTCAGTTGCGACTTCCTCAGATGGGGGCAGGTATTCGTTTGCGATCTCGGACACATCACGACGTTGACGGTACTTCAGGCGACGGACAGTCTTGTATTGGTAGCCATCTTCACCGAGAACAGCGGTATCCTGGGCAACTTCTTCGACGGGAGCCTCAGTAGCGACCTCCTCAGATGGGGGCAGGTATTCGTTGGCAATCTCGGAGACATCACGACGTTGACGGTACTTTAGGCGACGGACAGTCTTGTATTGATAGCCATCTTCACCGAGAACAGCGGTATCCTGGGCAACTTCTTCGACGGGAGCCTCAGTAGCGACCTCCTCAGATGGGGGCAGGTATTCGTTGGCGATCTCGGAGACATCACGACGTTGACGGTACTTTAGGCGACGGACAGTCTTGTATTGGTAGCCATCTTCACCGAGAATAGCGGTATCCTGGGCAGCTTCTTCGACGGGAGCCTCAGTTGCGACTTCCTCAGATGGGGGCAGGTATTCGTTTGCGATCTCGGAGACATCACGACGTTGACGGTACTTTAGGCGACGGACAGTCTTGTATTGGTAGCCATCTTCACCGAGAACAGCGGTATCCTGGGCAACTTCTTCGACGGGAGCCTCAGTAGCGACCTCCTCAGATGGGGGCAGGTATTCGTTGGCAATCTCGGAGACATCACGACGTTGACGGTACTTTAGGCGACGGACAGTCTTGTATTGGTAGCCATCTTCACCAAGAACGGCGGTATCCTGGGTAGCTTCTTCGACGGGAGCCTCAGTTGCGACTTCCTCAGATGGGGGCAGGTATTCGTTTGCGATCTCGGAGACATCACGACGTTGACGGTACTTTAGGCGACGGACAGTCTTGTATTGGTAGCCATCTTCTCCTACAACAGCAGAGTCTTGGGCGACTTCCTCGGTGGGAACATCGGAACCGACTTCCTCCGCTGGTGGAATATATTGGTTAAGATCCTCGGAAACATCACGACGGTGCCTGGCTTGTTCGACAGGAATCACTGCAGCCGTCGCGGCGGCAATAAACATGCACGCAATAAATAATTTCTGAAAGGTGATGTGTTTGGGGAGGTGAAAAGAGGAGGTCCTGGTGGGAAATGCTTGACTACCTACCATTGTTGTATAGATCTCCACACTAATTGTATTTTCGATGGAATCTATGAGCCGAATGATTAATAGTCGCAATTTGTCGGCATATTTATACGCTCTAATGTTTGCCATGAGGCATACACATAAACCAAACAATGACCAACACTTTGTTTGCCCCCACAAAGGCCCCAACAACACCGATGAAGCTGAAGCAGAGTACCAATGTGGCTATCCGGTCATTAAGACAAGCAGAGCATTTGCAAGCCAAAAGCTCGCATACGGTGCCACTTAGGCCCTCAAGTGCCCCTGCCCGTGGCCCCCCACCGTCGCTTCGGTTATCAGCTCTCAGCTGTTGGTGGTTCATTTTTGGGCTGGAAGCCGGTTCGGGCCTAGGCAGAAGCAGAAGCAGAGGTAAAGGCAGAGGCAGAGGCTGAAACTGAAATTGAAACTAAAGTTGACGCTGGAGCTGGCGCTCAGGCAGAGTGCGGAACTAAAAATATGGTTTCGCTTTCGTTGGGAGCGATTTTTGGAGCGTTCGAATGTTTCACGGTCAAGATATAATATGATATAACATGATTTAATGCAAAAAATAATAATAATATTTTAAATCCTAATGACAGCAAGTGTTTAACGTGATCCATTATCACAAAAGTGCCTTATTAATAGTTTCGGTTCTTAAGATTAAGTATCTTGAGTGGTTATCGGTAGTTTGCGTACTACGTTTAGTTCAACGAACTGCCTCCAAATGATGTTCACAAAGGTCGTCAGTGAATGGTTCGTTGAATCTTCCACTCCTCGACTCCTCGACTCTTCACCTCTTCCACTATTCGACTCTTCGACACTTTGACTCTTTGAATCTTTGAATCTTTGGTTGTTTGATTCTGTGATTCTTCGATTCTTCAATTCTTGGGCCCGTGCGTTGTTTGTTCTCGGTTCAATGTGATGATATCATGTTGTACATAATGGAACTGTTTACTTGTACAGAGACTCGTGTATTATCAGTTAATTGAGCAAGCTGGAGCTGCTTTATGGGTAGATAAACTTGGTAATCACTTGGTAGTAAATCCTGTTAGCGTTCCCAGCCAGGATATCAAAGATTTTTCTTAAGGAAAGCCACATGAAAACAACTCAGGAGTAGCACCCGAGTGTGCCTTACTGCCAGATACCTTCACTGTGGCTCTTGGCCCCCCCCAACTGAGTATTAGTTCGAAATTAAATACATGTCAGATAGAAAAATAAATAAATGTGAGCAGAAATGGAAAAGATACTTGAACTTCTTACATCAATGCGCTCGTGCGCATGGAAATGCAGATTTTAGGATGTCTGGGCACAAAACCTAAGGCTGGAAACACCTCTTGAGGTATTGCCATAAGTGCAGGGTATAAAAACAGCTTACAACTTGCGCGCATGTTATGTATGTATATGCGCTGACGAAAAAGTTTGGCTATGAAATTCATAAACTTGGCAAACAAGCAACGTGGCGGCAGCTTGGCAGACCCCGTCCTCTGTCCCCCGTCCACCGTTCGACTCCCTGCTACCGTCTTTGTCGTCGGAGCCCAAACCTCGGTCTGAGCTCTCCACTACGCACTCCGCTTCCTTTCTTTTCATAACGCCCACGCAGCTTATGAGGGACAGTTAAAACTTTTCCAAAATCATATGCATATGATGTTGGGCACTCTTGGCGGCAGTGGCACAGCTGCTAAAACGGCGCCCCAAAGCGGCCCAAAGAGCAACTAATTAAGGGAGACGAAGATGAACAGAGTTGCCCCCTGAAGAGTTAACATCTCCAGAAGTCCACCGCTCCCCCACCCCATCCACAGTTCCGTGTTTGTCAGCTTGTCGTCAAGATTGAAGAGGAAGTGTGTCAAGTGGTAGAATGTGGTAGAATGTGGTAAACAAAACAAATGGAGTGTGCAATCTGTCGTAAACAGTCATAAATTCTGAGAGTAGAACGTAGAGCGTACAACGTGGAGAGTTGAGAGTTGAGAGTTCAGGCGGCAACTATCGCTGTCATAAAGCGGCTGGCGATGCCTACCACCAGTTAACTTATCCACTCCCACACCCACTCCCACTCGCAACTCCCAGTCCCCCCCCCTTCCACTACTGAATCACCATCCATGGTTGACTTGCCGCTTATTCAGTCACAGGGTTACCATCTTTATCGTAATCATTCACAGCGCCACTTGCGAAATCTCATGCAGCGCGCTTGAGGGTTTTCGACGCCGTTTCGATGGCTGAACTGAAGCGTGATCAACCAATGACACATTCTCATATAATATAAACGATGTTTTATGACAATCAATTTGTTACAATTCAATAGACACGACCAACACACCATAGGCACACACACACGCTCTCATTTATGTGATTATTTGATTTGTGTTTTGACGTTCGACATTCATGCGACTCAGCCTCTACCCCCTTGTCTCTCCCACCATTTCCATCTTACTCTCATACACACACTCTCCCTCTCTCTCTCTCTCTCTCTCTATCTTATTGGCTCTAAGTCTTGGTCTATCTCTACTTCTGACCCCGACCCTGGCCATATTACGAATTTTATGAACTAGAAAGTATCATTAATTTAATACGCATACGCATACGTACACACACACACACACGCGCACACATGCACCAATACAGTCATTCGCGTATGTAAACAAGCAAACAAGGATCTTCGGCGAACGTTAGTTATGCCTATTGTAATGTAAATACGCACCATGCAATCCATAAATAAACATTCGACACAAACACAATAAATGTCAGAAAGTTTCACCATTATCCATTCGCCAGTTAATGCGACAGTCCCACATCCTGTCCTCGTCTTGCCTCGCGAAATCTCCTCCACTTCCCTCTCCCCTTCCTTTTCTGCTCTGCTTCTCTTCGAGGTCTTTCAAGCCGCACTACTCTGTGCCCTATGAATACACTCTTCCAGTGGTTGCCATAAACCTCTGTAGTGAGTGGAACTAGTGGAACCATTAATCCTTGTTTCAATGGCTTTTTATCCGCTTGGCTCCTGCGTTTGTTGCCACTACACGAATCAGACTAATTTGATGGCATGTTGATGCACAAGCTGTCGAGGGATAGGTTCACCTAGGACTCCTCATAGGGTATTCAGGACTAAGCATACCCTTGAATCTGTTTTCACTTGTTATTTTAATGATATCCCAACCTTCAACTCCGACTCCGACTCCCGCTGCTGACTCCTGACTCTGCTCCATGACCATTGTGTTTACATTTGTAATTCAATTCGTCCCCTGGTCACAGTCGCCTCTCCACCTTCAGAGCAGCACCAGCTTCAGCTTCAGCCTCTGCTTCTGCTTCTGCTTCTGCTTCTGCTTTTGCTTTAGACTCAGCTCCATTTCCATCTTCAGCAACAATTTCACTGGCGGCAAAAGAGCCAGAAGCCGCACACCAGCGACAGTTCCAGTTTCAGTTCCAGTGGGGTTCTTGGGCTTCCATTCTTTCTCTTGCTGGTTATTATTTTACATGTCGTTCGCCGACTCACTATAATTTATTAGCAATTTGCATAATTTTCTTTTATAAAGCAGTTGCCGCTGCTTTCATTGTGCCAACTTTTTTGATTTAAATGCAGGTCCCCTCATTTGCCGTACCCCCTTCCCATCCTGCCGACCCTTCCTAGCCCTGTCAACCTCATCCTCATCCCCATCCTCATTCTAGCTGTCGTCATCGCCATCGCCGCTGCTATCGCCATCAACTCTTTTGGCCAATGTTATGCAAATGCTGCTCTGTATTACCCATAACGTCTGGTATTTTATGGCTCCCCACAACTCATTTGTAGTCGATTATTGTTGACTGTCAAAAGTAATGGCAAAATTTATACAAAGCCCTATTCACAGCTTTTCGGAGGCCTTGAAGGTCACTTATAAATTTGTCAGCTGCCAAAGCCGTAGCTTAGGGTTCCCAACCCCTCCCCCATCCAGTTAGTCACATTTAATCGCACTCTCTATCTTAAAATCAAAACAACTTTGAGTTTAATCGCTTTTGAATCGACATTTCATATTTTTATTGCCACGGGAAGAGCTTTCAACTTCATAATAATTGAGATACCCTGAAATTCTGGAATTTCACAGTCTCATAAGCTAAGGCCTTGAATCTGCTTCAACTGCGATATCTGCAACAGACACATGAAGGACGAGTTGGCTTAAGTAATGGACTCTCCGTACAACAATACATTGTTTACATATATTGCCATATCCCATGTATCTTTTTTCTGCTGTCAAGGATATCCAAAGGGTATTCACTTCAGTTATGTTTAACTTAACTTTTGCTCCATAAACAATTAAATTTTAATTTAAAAACTTTGCCCCGAACATAGAAAAAATGAAATAAAAATTGGCTTAAAAAGTAACCAGATAATACACACACACACACACACACACACACACGCACACAGGCACTCACAGATCCACACAGAGAAGGTTAACGTGTTGAGAGGAAGCTATCAGATAGCTCATTAAAAGGCCACATGGTTGATGGGTCTTTGAGTGGGGTGAGTGGCGGAGGAGGAGGTGGCAAAGGCGAAGTGCACAAGGAAAATGAGAAGATAAAGTGAAATAGGGAAGGTGGGGGGAAAGAGAGAGAGAGAGAGTGGAGGAGGGAGTATTTAACCACATCATTACGCAATCTTTAAACGAGTTGGAGAACAAGAAGCAGCTGCTGCTTTGTTGGAGTCAATTTTTAAGTAAAACTAAATGCAACTATTTAAAACACAATTTACTGAAAATCAATCGGTTGGGTTTTGTAATTAGAGAACCAATACACACACACACACACACACACACACACAGATAAATACACAAACACACACACACACACACACACAGATAAATACACAAACACACACACACACACACACACGCACAGGCACTCACATCCACAGTATCCACACAGCTGCACGCTTAAGTGAGTTTTGTTAACTGGTGTTTGCCTGGCTGCTGTAGCAGTGGGTGAAAGTGGGCGGGCTGGGCGTGTCGCAACATTGCAACACTGCGACGGCCATCAGTCCCCTTTGCCGTCGCTGCCCTTAAGACTTAAACTCTGACTGGGAATGTGGCTGAAGCTGTGGCATGTGGCAGAGCTGTTTGTTTGTTTGACTTGAAGGTATTAGAAACTAATTTGTAGAGCAGCAGCAGAAACATCCAAAGCAGCAAAGCAGCAAAGCAGCAAAGCAGCAAAGCAGCAAAGCAGCAAAGCGGCAAAGCAGCAACAGCAAAGCAGCAACAGCAAAGCTAACAGGATACAAGGATACAAACAGCAATTGTTTGCCTGTCTATCTATCTCAGAGGCTTTACGTTTGGCCCAGTCATCAGCCTTGGGGGGCTTTGGCCTTTTGTCAGGCCCGAAAAATGTGTTCAGGACAGTCGAAAATAAAAAATCCAAAGGCAAACCAAATCCTCAACAAGAAACAGTTGGAGACTAAATCATATGCTCTCGCCTCTTGCCCAGAGTCAAAAGACATCCAAAACTAGACTCATCTCTCATCTCTCATCTCGGTTTTTAAGTCACTTGTGGCTTAAATTTTCTTAAATGTTGTATTGTCTTTTCCATTGACTGAGCGGCAGCCACATCCAACCATCCGCACCGCTCACAGGCGTCTTCTCAGCAACAATGGCAACACACAATCGCCAAAGGACCTGAGATTGAAATTGGACTTAGGCTTGGACTTGGACTTGGGCTTGGGCTTGGACTGGGTCTTGGATTGGGTCTTGGTCTCAGTTTTAGGTGTGGGATTTGGGAGTTAAACTCATAGTAGAATTAGGTTAGATGGCTAGAAAGGGGGAGTGTGATGGGTTGGGGACGGGAAAGGGGAAGGGGAAGGGGAAGGGGGAACATCTACGGACAACCACATGCCAAGTTTTTATGGATTAACTAAACAAGCTCATGAGTAAATATTTTCAAGCATATTTTTGGCAAAGTTTACAATGGAGTTGACGACGCTTCCAGCCAGGCGACTCCTAGACCAGACCCAGACCATAACAATTTAGCGTTGAAATTTTGAGCAACGCATTGCAAATTTTATATACACATAGTTTAATGCGTATCTACAAGATATTCGCACAAATATTTGCCCGCTTGCTGCTTCTTCCTGTTGCTGTTGTTGTTGCCGTTGTTGTTGCCGTTGTTGTTGCTGTTTTTGTTCTTTCTGTTGTTCTCGAAAATGTTGTCAAAATAAGCAAAATATGCGAACGTAGCGCAATGTTAACTAAATTTAGCATCCCCCCTCCCCCATCCTCCTCCCAAGCATTCAACATGCCGCTGCCTGCTTCCCACTGCCCGCTTCACGCTTTCCGCTACGCACTTCGATATAAAAGCTTAAATATGCTTAATAGTTTTAATCAACGTGTTACTGAGGTACAGTTGGCACTGCCTACATACGGCTGCCGACTTGAACAGCTTTAATTACACCTTCCCCAAGGTAGCATGACAGCCCCCGCCCGGCGGCAGGTCATGGGCTGCATCTGACTGCCAGAGCGCATAGACAAGCAGTAATTTGCGTACAGTGGAGCCTGCCTATGCAGCCTGCTCGAAGCTGAAGCACACGTCAAGCGGCGGACCAATAAATACCGTAACGCATCGAGTCGCCCGATTTATTTGCTCTGCATTTGCATTGATGACTGTTGACATTAAAACGCAAATATAAATAAAGTTTGCAGTTTTCCCGCTTTTCCCGCCTTTCTTTCCTTCTCCTGGCTTACACACACACATTATGCGAAGGTGTAGAAGGTGTGCGGCATCCACACACCAATAAATCCATGTGTGTGAATGTAATTGTTATTATATACATATTTAAATGAAATATGCATAATGAAAAACTGCATTGCAGTTGCAAATTTTTATTATTAATGTTCAATATGAGCGGGCGCACTTTTCATTATGGGCATTAAATTATTTGCTGAAAATACCTTTTGTTAATTTTAATTTAATTTATTTATATATTATTCTTTATTTTTTATTTCTTATTTATTTTTATATTTTTATATTTTCATTTTTTTCCTTTTTCCTTTTTACACTTTTCATTTTTTGTTTTCAATTTTTTACTTTTCATTTCATTTTTTGTTTTATATTTAATGCACTTTTCCCAAAGCTAATTTATGATTGCTCAATGCGGCATGTAATTGCATACAAATGCCTTTAATGATGGCCCCCTGTGTGTGCGTGTGTGTGTGTGTGTGTGCGTGTGTAATTTTCATTTTCAAATGAAAATGTTTTATATATCACGCATATCTATATGTGCGAATGAGCCATGAACTAATATTAATAATAATAGCTAGTAGCCAGAGGAAGGATTTCAGGATTCCCTGCAATTATATAAATATATATATTCCCGATCAGTCCCCGGACTTGGCTAGCTCTCAAGTCTTCCAACACTTCACTCATTCAAAACAGTTCATCCATTAATCCACCGACTCCTTGAGCCACATGTCAAGTGACGGGGATTACACAGTATCTCAAAGTCGACTACTCCACTTTGCTATGCCGGCCATCTAGATGGGGCTTTGCCGATGACATTTGATGCTTTCATTAAAATTGTTATAAAGGAGTTGCACAGAAATTAGAGATAAATTTAGCCAAAATTGATGGCCCATTTGATAACATGGCTAATAGATAATGTTGGATATTTGAATATTGGGACTACTCCGGTGTCGCTCGCTGTGTGGCTGTTGGCTTAATGCCGGGATGAACTGGTTCATTTTGTAGCTGCAAATGCATACAATTTGTTTTCATTGCGCAGTTTCAAAGACGAAGGCAAATGCTGCATACACAGAGGCTAAGTAGACTGTGTGCACGTAGAGCTTTTAATAAGCTTAAGGGGAAATTTGTAGACGCTCTATTTGTAATCCCCACAGGTTGCACAGGGCGCAATGCCTTTAAGTTGGGTTGAAGCCAATTAGCGGCAAGGAATTAACTGCTTATTAGTCGTCCGTCAAGTGTGCAAGACATGCCAGTAGCGGGTGGGTGTGTGTGTGTGTGTCGGAGTAGGCGGCAAAGGGCTGCCGACACGCCTACCTACGCATAATAAAACTCACTCACAAATTAGTCATTGGCGCAATGCTCGCAAACCCCTGAAAACCCTAAAGACCCGGCAGACCTGGCAGTCCTGGCAGTCCTGGCAAACCTGGCAACTGGCATAGCGCCGTAAACAAAACGTTAAATGCGCTCGACATGCACAAATTTCGCAGAAACAGTTGGATTACCCCGCTGACGCTGGGCGGGCTCATGCCTGATGGTCCAAGGTCTCAATTCTCGAGTCTCGCGTCTCGTGTCTCGCGTCTCGCGTCTCGGGTCTCGAGTCTCAGCATTCAGGTCTGGGTCTCCAGAATGTACGCTGTTCCAGAGGCAACTTTGGTCGCACGATTAATCGTCGTTGCAAATTGTTGGCACGTTTTCAATTGACAGTAGTGTGCGCGCCCGTCCTCACAATGGACCGGGCCCAGTGCGGGGTGCGAGTCAACCCCTAATTTGCACGCCAATACTTTGTTCCCCGCAACCACCTTGTTTGCCGCTGACGCTGACGCTGGCGCTGGCGCTGGCGCTGGCTCTGCTGCTGCCACTGCCAATGCCATTCTCATTGCCATTTTTGCTGCTGTTGTTGCGTGTAAATCACACGGCATTTGCTCGGGCTCCTGTTGCATCTATTACGTGCGCACGGCTCTTGCTCCTGCGCCTGCTTCTGCTCCTGCTGCTGCTCCTGCTGCTGCTTCTGCTTCTGCTTCTGATTCTGCTGCCATTATCCTCGAGCATGATACGCAGCCAGAATACCTCCTCAGCCCCCGTGACTCACGTGTGACAGCCTGTTTTAAAAAGCCGTCCACAATGCGCCTGTCGTTTATTTGTGTGTAATTTTTCAAGTCGCGACGTCTTTTACAGCGTCCCATTAATCACGTGGACAAAATGCGGCTCTGCATGCATAGCGCCAGCGCAAATACAATAAATGAGAGCGGTGCGGGTAGGACAACTCGACTTCTGGATACCCTACGCCCGGCTGTGCCAACAGTCACCCATACGGCGGGTGCTCTCTCCCTCTCTCCCTCTCTCTCTCTTTCTCTCTTAGGAATGTTCACTGTATCCTTTAGGATACATTTGGTCACTCAATTTAATGGATTACTTAGTTTTAATGGATAAAAGTGTAGGGTCCTCCTCTGAGTTGTACTCTTGGGTATCGAGTGTTGCTCGACAGGCGAAAGTGTGACCAGGTATTAAAAATAATATTTAAGTGTTATCTGAGCTACAGAGATGAACGTGTGCTACATCCCAACCTGAAATGCAGCTGGTGGCTCTCTGGAGGAAGGGGCTGCTCCCTTCCAAGGAGCTGGAAGGCATTCACAAAAAGCATTTCCAAGTCGACTTGCATCCTATTAGACATGTTTATATTTGTAACTTAATCTTACAACTGCGGGGCAACTGCCACGCTCTGTGGCATGACACAGCACCATCGCATTATGCCTGCCAATAAGCCGCCGCTCGTTGACTTTGTTAATAATGATGTTGATGTTCTTGTTGTTGTTGTTGTTGTTGTTGTTGTTGTTGTTGTTGTTGTTGTTGTTGTTGTTGATGTTGATGTTGACGTTGCTGTAATCACTATTCCACCCACCGAGGGCACCCTTTGTCAGTGCCATCGCATGCAATACCCTACATGAGACCGCAATATCCCAGAAGCAGTGATCAGCCTCAATATGAGAAGAAAACCATCCACGGAACCCGCAGGGTTGGTGTCTGGATGAATGCAGGGTATCTAAAGGTCAGACCCCATTGACAACAGGCAACTGACTGTCTATTTTTAGCATTGGGGTCACGTGACTGGCGCGCCACCCCCTGCACAACTTCCAGCCACGAGCCACCAACCGCCAGCCACCGGCGGCAAACTCCAAATCCCAAACTAAATGCAATTTGATGCGTGTCACGGAACGTCCCGTCGCAATTGGCGAAAATGCGTAGTAATCATTATTTGTGACAATTGATCGGCCGAATCCATTTCAATCTTTTATAACTGCTGTTTTTTGTGTATTGTGTTCGTTCCCTCCTCCATACCCCTCTCGTCCTTGTTCTCGTTCACTTGTTTAGCCAAATGTCATTGCAACTGCTTTCCAAGAGGCCGGCGGCTCATAGTCCTGACAGTTAATAAATATTTGTCAGCCATGGCTTTGGACGCACTGCAGCGGCACGCCGTTTGCCGTTTGCCAGTTGCCAGTTGCCAGTTGCCAGTTGACAGTTGCCAGCTTCTAGTTGCTAGTTGCAAGTTGCAAGTTGCAAGTTGCAAGTTGCCAGTGGCCAGTGCCCAGTGGCCTGTTGTCAGTCGACAGTTGCCCTTTAGCCGTTTGTCGTTTGCCGTTGGTCGTTTGCTGTTTGCCATTTACCGTCATGACACCTGCAAAGTCCGCAGCGCAGCGGCAAATTGCAGTCCGCAGCTTAGGCACGTGACAACCGAGACGGGGTCGAGTGAGGAGAAGGGGGATGTGGATGGAGGTGCAGAAGGTTCAACGGGTCGAGTATGTCGCATGTTTAGGGGTGAAGGGGCCATTCTCACGATCTGTCGTGTGACTTACACCACACCTCCCATCACACACATCCAACCACCCAACCACCCAACCAGCCACTCACCCACATCCACACACACTCACACACGCAGCACTTTAGACCACACACACACACACACAATAAGTATTGTGTACGGCTCAAGTAGCAATTTGACACGCGCGCACACACACACACACACACACACACACACACACATACACAAGAGCGGGAAATCATAAGCCACTTGCCTCAGAATTGGTCAAAGTTGAATGCCTTGTAAATGGTAAATAGGACACCGCAGTGCAGCGACAGGACCTGACCATTAATCAAATTTCCAATTAATTTGCCTCAATTAATTGCTGTGTTAATTGTTATTGCGTTGCAACTGCGCATCGATCCTAAAAAATGCAGTCCTGCCTTCACTGCTGTATTTGATCGGTTGTCAGATTGCGATTCCGGATGAAGGGTGTACTGCGAAGGGTGAAGGGATTCTTCCTTCTTCCTTCTTCAGGAAGCAGTTGAGGCATTAAAAAAATATTCGACATTTTCCCAAAGTGGATTGAGTGTGTTTTGGATACGTTCTTCGAAAAAGTACACAAAATTCATTTGTAGTTGTAACAAGCTTTCATTTTGGAGCTTTGATTCTTCACACTGACGTAAAAGTCATTTTGATTTCCTAATAAGTCAATATCCTTTCGGAGTTTTGTGCAAAACACAGAACTAATGTTCACATTCGGCTCAAATATTTTCAATAATTGCAACTGAGTGTAATTTACGGCCACTAGAAACATGAATACCTCGCCACACACATCGACCAACTGACAGAGGCTCGCTCTGTGCTCCTGCCTTTGGTATACCACATGATAATCCTGATGGGGCTCCTACATGTGCTGGGTATCCTTTTGTCGAACTGTAACCTCGGTGGAAAAATCGTATTTACCTGTGCTGCGAGAATATAATCTGTTGCAATATCGGAGGTCCTGGTACATAAAGTGGCTGCATCACAGGCAGAACGAGAACGTAGCCTTTATAGAGGCGGACCCGTTGTTGCTGACTACGTCGTCGTCGTCGTCGTCCGCTTCGTTGGTATTTGATGTGCTTTATTAAAAAAATTTCCACAATTCATTGCCGAGTTACCTGTAGCTGTAGCTGCAGCGCAGCTATTTGGTTGCACATCACTCACAAGAAAGCACAGCCCACATACAGTCGCATCTTTATAAACACTCACACAGACACAGACACAGACACAGCACTCACACATGCATATCCGTACACAAACATACACACACCTATATAAAATATTATTGAGTAGAGTGTAAGGTGAACTCTTGTAGAAGCCATTGATGGAGTGTCAGGCACATCTCCGTCTCTATTCCCGTCTCCCTACGTCTCCGTCTCCGTCTCCGTCTCCGTCTCCATCACCGTCTCCGTCGCCGTCATCATCTTTCCTACCGTCAACAGCTTTCTCGTCAGATGCTGTTAGTCTAACTCCAATAACCACATTTGCAAGCCGGCAGCCTGGCTGGCAATCTAGCAACTAGGAAACAGGAACCAGGAGCCAGGAGACAGGAGCCAGCTGGATTCGATGCCCGTTGTTTGTTGGTTGCCAGCGCAACGGTTGCCTCTGCACCGAAGCTCTGGCCGGTAACAAAAACGGAGGGCGGCGAGAGCGGCAAGAGCGGGCGACGCTCTGTGACCGTTGCCAATGCCTCCGACCCAAAGTTAGTTTATAAACATTTCACGTATATCAGGCACTGTGTGCTAGCCACACAAATGTCCGTGTTGTAAACTTTTATTATTACAGCGTTTCAACGTGCATTTAGTCTGGCGAACAATGTCAGAGAAAAAACATTATAGAAGCCAGCAATAATAGCAGCCCGAGCAATATATATTTTTTTTTGTTTTTTGGGTTATTTCTTCGTTTTAGAACAAAAACATTCCACTACCGCCGCTCGGCCGGCGCGTCAGCGCATCCGCGCTTCAACATCCACACACCAGCACACCAACACACCAACACACCTACCCAGTTACCCAGTTACCCAGTTACCCACGTATCCACTAAGCTATCCTAGATGTCAAAAAAAAAGATCGCGCCGGAACGACGCGCCTACTGTGATCCCAGGCTTCAGGATGCCAACTACCGACGCCAACGATACAGGAAGCCAAAACCGGAATGGGAGCCGAACAAGAGCGGCAAGAGGCCTCTCAATGACTGCCCCTTCTTCGACATGGACTACGGGTTCGACGAGCTCCCGCTGGATCCGGTAAAGGACTACCTGTTCGAAAAGATCTGTAGGTATCTCCATGCAATCCCCACGCCTCCATTCATAAGCTCTCCTCCAACAGCTCACATGCAAACGGACACCCTTGTGGGTCGCTGCAACCGAGAGTTGGATTTCCACATATATGATGTGGACAACGTGAAGACCGTGTACGAAGAATGCGATGACGACAGCCTCCGGAAACTTGCTCTGGAGGACATTGTGATGCCCGATCAGTTGGAAATACTCCGCGATGCCAAAGATCATACCTACAACTTCGACAGCACGGGTGAGTTCCCTTCCCAAGCCAAAGCGACAATTCATATCATAGAAACAAGGAAATCAAGGGGGAGAATGAGCTCTTTGGGATTAGGGGACGATTCAATCAGAGGAGAAAGTGTAATAAATCTGAAAGCTTCCATTTCCCATTTTGTATCTTCATAAATGTTGAAGTTGTTGAACGTTTGCGCATTAGGCACACTTTTTAGAAAATAGAATAGCATCGGGCTGTGTAATTCAATAAGCTGCAGCAACAAATAAAACTTTAACAACTACAACTACAACAACTACAAGAGCTACAAGAACTACAACAACAAGACAGCAGCTCCACCACAACACAAAAACATAACACTTAATACTTTATTAAATGGCGGGAACATGCACCTAGCAGCAGGGCAAAGAGTTGTGCGGAATGAATAAAAAGTTACCCCGGGGGGTGGGGTATGGCTGGTCATGCCACGCCTAGTTTGAGGAGTGTATGAAGGGGGGGAGTAAACGTATGTTGGAAAATTGTTCACCTGTAAACATAAAAATTTCAAACATTATCCTTAAAACATAAAATTTTATAACCAAAAAAACCAAAAAACAAATGCGTATGACATTTATTTGAATATCCTTTGGGAGCGCCCAGGACGAGTCTCCAATGGTGAAAACTGCTGCACGGCCACCATGGATGCCCCATGTTACATGTTTATCATAGTATTTTATTTAGCATTTACATGAAATATTTTTTATACTTCATTTTCCCTCCACCCTTTGCCCTCTGCCCTCTGGCCACTGCCCTCTGCCCTCTGCCCTCCACCCTTTACCCATATGAACACACAATTATTGGGTTATCAACGACCCGAAATGAACTACCAGGCATGACAGGATATGCCTATAGGGTACCAGTATCCAGGAATATGTCATACATCTCCAGCAATCGGCAGGAAGAGAAGGAACACAGGATCACATACGTTCCATCCGAAGGACTTGCGGCCCTGAACCGCAGAATTTCGAGTAGGTGCAAATTTTATTTCTCACTTCAAGTCAAAATGATAGAGTATCTCGAAGTCGACTAACGGCATATTTAGTTATAATTTAACTTGTTTGTATTCGGTGTGTCGGCGGGCGACTTTGTCGCTGCTCTGTGATAAAAATGTTTCATTTTCCGTATAGTTTTTTAATATTTAATATCAGCTATGGATAGATGTAAATGCAAACAGGGACTGCGACAGAGATGGGTGGTGGGAAGGGGAGGGGGAGGACGGGGCTTGAACTGAGGGATCCCTGCCTGCGCACGTATATGTGTGTGTATGTGTGGCACGAGGCATAAAAGCACATGTTGTCGATAAACATTAGCATAATAAAAATGTGACAAACATCATGATACGGCGATAGGCCGAGGGATTGTGGGACTAAGGGGACTAGGGGGACTAAGGGGACTAAGGGGACTAAGGGAACTGGAGCTGGGACTGGGCTCAGGAACGGGACTGAGACTCGAGGTGGGGACACACAGGAGGATGCGTCCGTGGGGATGGGTGGTAGGCGGATGGACGAGAGGGAGTGGTCGACGGAATGGAACAGAACGGAAATGAAAATTAATTTGAGTTTAATCATTTTAAAAGCGAACATTTCATATGTGCGTCCTTTGAGTGTGTGAGGAGCGTGGAAAATGTAAAAAGAAAACAAAAAACAAGAAAATCAAATATGTAAAATGAGCGTTCACACACACTAACTCACGCGTACACACACCCACACACACACCCACACACACACCCACGCATGCAGAAATACGTTTGTTGTGTGCATGCACACACATATCAAGTTCATGTGCAAATATTAAATGCCATTTCCATTTTCATTTTCATTTTCATTTTAAATTTTTGAACTTTTGGTTTGTTTTTGCTTCCAGCCTGTAATCAATTTCCCTGGATTGACAAATGGATGACTGGCGGTAATAAATAAATCTTCATATTTACATAGCGAACATTATTAAAAATTTGATTCGCGTCCTCCCACCACACACGCACACACGCCCTTCCCAACTCTCTCACCCCTGCCATCCATCTGACCATGCAGTGCAGCCCAGCGAACAGGAGATCTACGAGATGACCAATAAACTCCTGACCATGTACTGCCAGAGACGTGTCCGCATCTTCTACTTTGACTGCGGCACTCGCTCCTCCCTGTGGACCAACCAATTGCGAAAGCAGTACGGTCCGCCCTCGGAGATGATAGGCGCCTACAACACGCCGACTGCACGCCATTTGCGGGTCACGGCTCTCAAGAAGACAAGCACCCAGGACAGCTTCAAGATTGGTGATCATTACGCCCTTAGAACGCCGCAGGGTAAGAGATTGAATCAAACATTTGATTGATTGAAAACATTTACAATTGTGGTATTTGTTTTGAAGAATGCCGAAATGAACTGGTTCGCATGGGCAAGATCATCGACAATTTAATTGAACCAGTTCTATACGATGCCCGACACAGCATCGAGCACGGCAAGCTGAAGTACGTCAAGGAGGAGCCCTGCGAGGAGTTCCGAAGGAAGGAAAAAAAGTTGGTAAGTTTGGCTGACATTTTCATTTTCCAAATGAAAAATGCAATTCTGAAAAATTAAATTGTTTTTCTTAGAAAATACCCAAATGCAAGGTGACTGAGGAACGAATTCATCGCAAGAACTTCGCTACAAACGAGGCTTTCCTTAAGTGCTTGAAAAAAATGGAGGCTACGTAAGTGAATCGTCTCCTTTGTCTAAGAAACATCAAAAATCTAACCATTTCACATTTATCCTACTTTCAAGTCGATTTCCCTATATGGCGCCACTGCAGCCGGTGGAGCCGGAAGAGCAAAAATTGCGACTACTTGCAAAATATTGGAAGAAGCTGGCGCTGGCCGAGGAGAAGTTCACGCTGCCCATAGAAAAGCGTTATAAGTGCCTCCTGAAAAGCGTAAGTTTCCCTATTTCGATATTTATCAAGTGTCATGTAATCATTCGACCATCAAATGATGAACACGAGCCCTTAAGTCGGCAATGCCTCGACTGAGGCCGTACGTTCTTAGCCCCCAATTTAAACAGAGGAAGAAAATTCTGGTTTATTTTTTTTGGTAACTTGGTTTATTTAGAAGGTGCACTAGGAACTTAAATTCAATTACTTGTTTTAATGCTACACAAGGAAAATGTTTGTGCGCAGAGCCATAAAGCTCCCGAAATTAAGAACTCTGCTTTGAGAGACCCCAGTACTAAGCACAGAACTTATTCCCGAGGGTCTTACATTGTTGCTATGCGGAAGGTATCAGCTCCGTTGCTGGGTTTAATTCAAGGCACCAGCACAATGCAAATTTATATCTCCTTGTGCGTGTGTGTGTGTGTGTGCGTGTGTGTGTACATGTGTATGTATATATATGATTGTTTGCGTATGCGTATATTACAGTGGAAAAGGCTTAACTCGACTGTGGATGCTCGTACTTGTTTTATTTGCCCAGCCAACAAGAAAGTTGCAATGACCAACAGATGGCGTTTTCGAGTTGCGCTTCAAATTCGCGGTAGATAAAATTAAGTAATATTTCCATGAATTAATCCTTATGTTCCTTAGAAGATGAAAAGCGTACAGAATGTAAAAAAACAGTAAAACGTTAAGCAGATTTACTTAGATATGTGGCATTTTAGTTATGCCGATTAAACTCTTAGTGCTGATGTTTTTACTCTGACTTTGTCAGCACAATGCGAAAATTGTGATGTTTTTGCGTTTCAACTATAGTTGGGGCTGGTGAAAGCACCTCACACCTTACTCCTCACATTTCACATTTCACATCACACACCTCACACCTCACACCTTACACCTGACAACACACAACTCACAACTCACACTTCTTTCGCCGGGTCACTCTTTCCCGGAAGAGTTAAATTAGTTGAATTATGCAACTGGACAAGCGTAAAAAGCAACAAGGACACACTGAGAGTTGACTGAGATGTGATGTGATGTGATGTCGATGCTGTTGACGACTCCCTTGCCAAGATCATAAAAAACTCATCAAAATTGAGTACCGACAGACATAAATAACTTTTATGCCCGTGTCCATGTGCGAGTCCCAGTCCGAGTCCGAGTCCGAGTCCAACTTTGAGTCAGAGTCAAAGTACGAGTTTGTGTGTGACGAAGCGGGCGGGGGAGTGGAGTGGGAGGAACGCGAGCCCGAGGTAAACATAAAAAATGATAATAATAAACTTAATATAAAGTAAATATGTGTGCGTGAGCGTGCGAGTAAATTAAGCTGCGTTGGCTTTTGGCCGGGAAACGTGCTTATAAAAATTATATAATTCATAGCTCATAAACATTATGGGCGTCTGTGCTGTGGTCAGGCCAAAGTTATGAATAACGTGATTAGTTGTGAAAAAAAAAACATGCCCACAAAGCAACGAACCAACGGCCGACAACAACACAGACCAACAAACCAAAGAACCAAAAAGCCCCCCACCCCAATCCCCTCAACAAAGAACACTGAATACTGCGATCTCTCAAAAAATTCGCTGAGAATGTTAAAGGTGACGATTTGATGGCGTCCTTTTACGACTCGGCTGCTTGGGACTGTTAACTGCAACACTTTACAGATTCGGGGCTTAGATAGAAGCACTCATATACAAATACGACTTGATGATTTTCCCGTTGTTTGAAATTTCAGATTTCGGTGCTGCAGCTGGAGACGTACCCCTCGAGGTTAATACGCAAGGCCATACGGCATATCAATCCACGAAACGCTGTGCTCCAGGATGCCTATAGATTCATACTCCAGGAAGAGGTAAGTTAATGTCAACACGTTGCCAGCAGCCAGACATGGAATCTCGCTTTGGCTCCAGCTCCCGGGCCATCTTCTACTCCGATTGTTACTTGCAAATCGTCGCTGGTTAGGAGTTAGAAAGGAACTTGAATTATTAATGGGATTTGGATTTGGATTGGGACTGGGATTGGGATTGGAAGTGCGATTAGGAGTGGGTTTGGGCTTGGGTTTGGGTTGGGGTCTAGGAACTGTGCTGCAACTCGGGAGAGTCAACATTATTAGCAAACTTAACGCGCGCTCAAGAAGTTTTTGGCCAAAAGTTTGTTAGCAGCGAGAACATATTAAACACACTCCCCGAACGTGAGGACTTTGGGGAGGTCGCGTATTGCGGCGTAAGGATGCGGTGGCGGGACATGGTTTAAGCGATGCGTGTTGATGTTTTGACGTGTGCTCCAAAGAAACTTTTGACTTGGCTAGAAGCACTTGCCGTCAACTGGCAAATCAGTGCCAGCCAAGTTAATGAGCAACAAGACTGTCTGACAAATATTTCGTTCATGCCTCCAACCCGAATTTTATGTCCCATAGTCCCGCAGTCTCGTATCCTGTAGACTCCAGCTGATGGCTGATGGCTGTTGCCAAAGTTTGTATTACCTGCCATGACTCAGTACCTAATCAACTCGTTACAGAAACATTGGCCTAATCTGCCGCCAGAAGTTTTATTAATGGACTATCTGTTTGTGGGTGATCATGGCATAAACAAAAGCTTTGCCATCCTTGTCATCGTCTGCCTCCTTGACCTGCAGGAAGATTTCCGCTACCATGTCAAGCGCTCCTTTGTACGCTATCTACTTCAGTAAGTATTGATATGGCCAGCATGCATCTCAGCTTTTGATTGATTGGATTGTTGTTTAGATCCACCATGGAAAGAAGGCGTCTCCAGCTGGAAGTAGAGCCACCGGAGTTTCCCACACTGACCGTAACATCACCTGTGCCCTGGCGATCACGTCTGCTCCTCTCGAAGAGTCGCATAGGCGAGATGCTCATGATCTCACATCCGACAGTCCAGGCGTTGAATCTAATGTGGCATCAGCTCTACGGGGATCTGGTCATTGTCGACGTATCCAAGTTACTGCTCTCGGATAGACCCCTGGACGCGGATATTGTGCAAGATTTCGTAAGGAAAAGCTGTGCCCAAATCAAAGACGTAAGTTTCCATAGCCAGAGCAGAGTAGCCACATGAAAGCATCAATCCAACACACTCTTCGAATTTAGCTTTTGATCAACGATTGGCTTCCCCGCTGTGCCGATCTGATGGATCTTCTGCGCAACAGCTGGAAGGATTTTGTGCCCATGAGCGGCAAGTACGCAGGTCGTGCGGACACACTCTTCAAGTGCATACACTCGCTCATGTCCGCCCACTTGAACAGCCTTATAAACAAGAGCTTGGCGTATCTTTACAAGGTTTTGTGTGGTTTCAAGGGCGGCAATGAGATCTCCGAGTATTCCATGTTCAACACAAAGCTGCGCCGTCGACCACTCATGGCACTCACTGTATCCGTGATTGGTGCCCACTTCGACAACGATCCAATTGACTTTGGCCCTGGTGTCCGGCCCGATGATAACATTTATGCTTTCGACGCCGACGATGCGGATCCGTTCCAGGGACCACCTGCTCCTAATATCGTAGAAAATGTAAGTCTCTTTGGAGGTTTAAAAATTCTAAATTCATTTCTGAAGAGACTTTCGATAACAGTTGCCCGATGCGGATGACGTGGCTGCCTTTGAATTGGACCACTCCAACAAGATGTACGTCTATCCGTACTTGATGGAGCTACCTGCCATTATCAGGGATCTGTTCAAGTCTATACTATCGGTGGGCTATGAAATTCCACGACTTGAATACGTAATGTCTGGAGGTGCACCCGAGACGAAAGGATATTTGCACTGCATCGATGAGTATCACGTGGACTTCATTGATCTCTGCACCAAAGTGGAGGAGATTGTCAAAGTGAACTGGCGAGGAGTCAGCGTCTACTTGAAGCCCATCTATAAGTACTACTTCGGCCTGTTCCAGAAGATGATAATGCCGGTGGTGGAAAAAATATGGACTGAAAATACATTGCCGGATCTAGTGGTGCGTAAGTTGCACGACGAGTGCACATATATATATATATATATATATATATATATATATATATATATTTAATTTAGATAAATATGTATATATTTTACATATGTGTGTGTGTGTGTGTGTGTGTGCGAACATGTATGAGGGCTACTTTGCATCGTTTGCATCGTCTGCATCCCCTGCAACCCATTTGCAATGCCCACAATGCCTTTGGGCTCGACTGGGCTGCGTCTCGCCTTGGAATGAATTTAATTATTTATTTCGATTTGATTATACGCAATGATGCGTAGAATTAACATAAAATTTCATTATGCAATATTAATAAACTGACGACAGACACTTTGGCTGTTTGGCTGTTTGGCTGTTTGGCTGTTTGGCCCCGCAAACTGACTGTCAACAAGTGCCTGGCAATTTGTGTAATTGGACTCGTTGGATGAGAAAGGCATAGGCCACATAGCCATCAGATATCTCCAATTCACCAAACTCGCTCAGTCCGCTTGGCTTCTCTGTATCTGAGACTCCATCTGAAGCTCCGTTTGTATGTGCCCTTGTATGCGAATACATAATTTGGCATCCGAGACACTATAGCCCAGTATTTGTATCTGACTCCAAATCGACAAGCTCTGCATTGTTGATTTTTGGCCAAACTCGCTTCGACATTGTTAATTAAAGTTTGCTCGATTGCAAAATTCGATCGCCTCTCTGTCGAGTGGACAAATTTTGCCATGTCATTTGCTGTTGTACATAAAATATTTTGTTAGACAGGTGCACATTAACAAAGTGCTTATATGTATCGACATATCTACCTATCTACGTATCTACGTATCTACGTAGATACGTATCTACGTAGATACGTTTCTACGTATCTGCGAAGAGCTCTCAATTAACCCATTCTTGCCGACTTTCAGTTTTCACTTGCAAACAGCCAACAGCCAACAGCTAACAGCTAACAGCCAGTAGCCAGCAGCAGTTTGCAGTTCACATTCATTAAGTTTTATAAAACGACAGACAATATTCCCCTTTTTTGCACAATTTATTTAAAATAAAAATTGCTTCCGATTGCGAACTTTGCTGCAATTTTAATATACCCTGTACCCCAATTCGATATCCAAAAAAGGCTATAGGCGAGCCTCCTACAGAGGGGGGAGCATTGAATGGGCCTCGCATATCATCAGATATTGAATTGATTTTGTGCCGATGATGATGAAGGCAGACGGGGAGAGAGCACAAGCCCGACTGCCAGTATACCCTGTAGTCATGTATGAGCCACTATTTTGATCTCAAAATGCTGCTAGGTGTAGGGTATGTCGCAATCAAACATATTCAATGAAATCACTCATGCACGTAATGTAAGCGAGTCTCTACCTTTTTAACTACTATGCACATGCAGATGCAAACGCACACGCACTCACACACCCACACACCCACACACCCACACATGCACATTTATTGGATATATAATATATATATATATATAGACATGCATATTGCGTATAAAAATCGATTCTTTTTTTCTCTTTTTTTTTACTCTTTATTAAATGCATATTCATTTACAATATCCCCCGCCCACATCCGCATCTCGTCACAACCCGCAACCCGCATTCCGTATAACTCAACCCATCCCCCTGCAACACGGCAACACACTCTCCATCGAGGACAACAGGTTGTTCAGGAATTAATGAAAAAATTGCGCGCCGTCAGCGATACGACCTATTATCTGCGTGATTTCATACCGTTAAATTTGTTCCTGCTGGATAATCGTCATGTTAAAGAGTCGCTGCGGATGTACGTTACGAAAATCTACGATTTCATAATTGATTTTTACCGAGCCCTCAATCTGAACGAGAATCGCGCGTGAGTACCTTACACCTGCTGATCCTTCTGCATCCTATCTGCATTCATGTATCCGTGTATCCATGCATCCATGTATCCATGTATGCGTGTATCCATGTATACGTGTATCCGTGCCGCAGTCATAATCAAGTACCTTAGTTAGTTTTGTGCTGACTAAATTGGCGGAGAGCACTTAAAGGATATATATTTTAATATATGTTGACTGTTGAATGTGAATGCATGTCCCTTTGTCCTTTGCGTCCTTGCACACTCTCATTATGTCATACAGTCATATAGTCATATAGTCATACTTTCATCCTTGTACTTTTTTACCTTTTGTGCCGCTTCAGCATATGCGAGGAGCTCGAGGAGATGTCCATGAAGGCTGGCGAACGACCGGAGGAGACCCCCGAGGTGGTCGCACTGCAAAACTACATAACCGAATGCCGTGAGATGCGCATATTTGCGATAAAAGATGAAATCAAGCTCGTGTTGAAGCGTGTCGTGTTCCTGCTGACACATGCATACCTGACCAGTAAGTGACGAGGGGCTTTCCACCTTTGGGTTGGGGGCGTAGTAGTAGTGGTGGTGTAGTGTGAAGGGGTAAGGGGTGGGGATGTGCTTTTCGGTTGGCTCAAATAGGTTGAGGGGTCGTTAAGGGCATCCCATGAACTTCAGCTGTTTGTGCAGCTGCCAAGTGGCGCGCTGCAGTTTCGGCGTTAGTTTGTTTTAGACAGCTCCTGCTGTTTGCCTTGGGTGGATGATGATGATGATGATGACGGCGGTCGGTCGTTGGTGGGGTTAAAGGCTTGAGGGTTTGAGGGTTTGAGGGTTTGGAGGTTACATGCAGTCCATATTCTACTACTTCTACTGTTACTTCCACTGCTGCTGTTGGAGAGTGCGCTTAACATAATTAACCTCAACTAACAAGCTGAGTGTACTAATTGGTTTTATAATTACTTGCGGTGAGACACCAAACATTGAGCTCCGCTAAAACCCCGAAAATGCAACTTAATGAGCTTAACAAATTCATGAATGTGTGAAAGTTGCTTTGACAACCGACAAATGCAGACAAAACCTCAACTTGACACACACACACACGCGCACACATGTAGTCAAACATTCAGCATTCAACACACACACTCAAAGGAGACAATTGCGATTTATCGTCAAGTGCCTGACGTCTGTGTATCTTTCAAATAGCTACAATGTGTGTATATATCCTTCCATTCTTCCATTCTTCCATCCTTGCATCCTATCCTATCTCTCCTCTATATCTACATGCATCTTCCCAACTGCTTGCTAGCCCATTTACCCATTCGTCCGACAGTCTGCGGCTTTGTCACACCAAATTTGAGACAGACAAACTTGTCAGTGGAGCCCGAAAGATACTCATCGTGCACATAATTAATTAGTTTGCCCAAAAAATACGCGCACTGCCAATTAATTAAGAGTTAAGCACAGTTAATTAAGAGCATGTACACGGCAAGACATGCGAATTGTATACACCTTATCCCTCATCGTACTCATCCCCCGCCACACACACACACACACACACACACATACACATTCTTCTCATCTGTCCATTAGACGAAGAAATTCATCTAAATTCCCGCACGTTCATATTGCCTGGTGAACTGGAGGAGGTACTCGATCTTAGCGCTGCGCGTTTATCTGTGGTGCGGGACAACTTGGAGCTGGCCTTGCGGTATGTAGCCTTAAGGATTAAACAAAAAGGTGGACAATTCTTTATGCTTCCCCTTTGTGCCCCTGCAGGGAGCGTCGCCTGCTTTTCGAGAAGCTGCTGATCCAGGAGAAGCGTACCATGGATGGCTTCCGCATTAGAGAAATACGTGATGTTCTAACATTGGAGGAGCTCAAGGAACGTGTAGATACAGTGGACTTTCTCTTCAATACCATTGAGGTAATCAGCTTTAACCTATTTGCCAGATGAACTGTAAAACTAATAATCTTTCCTCTCAGAATCTCAGCCGTGAAGCAAAGGCGATCAACGTGGAGGAGACCCTCCTTCAAATTGATATCTCAACCTTCCCACTGCTGGTCGAAATTGTTGAGAAAATGGAACCGATTGAAAAACTATGGAAGACATCCTATGAATTTGAAAAAGATTATCTCATTTGGTAAGCAATGGCAACGCTTAAAATGATTGCAATTATTTTTAACAACAACAGGCAGTAGCTATCAGAGCAAGGACATGCGACATCGGATAACAGAGCAGAACAGAGAGTAGGGAGTGGAGGGCAGAGTGCAGAGCAGAGGGAACAGGGAACCGGCAATAGAGAGTAGACAACAGAAAACAAAGCAGAGACAACAGACAACGGACAACGGACATCGGACATCTCACAATAGACGGCAGATAAAATGTAAAAAGTAACAGCTAACATTTAACATCCAACAACGACAACGACAACTGCAATGACATCGACTCAGTCAGAGCCTGAGTACCTCTTGGCTTCTTTGGGCACTTGTCGCAAATGACAAAATATTTGAAATTGAAGTGCCAGCCAGGCAGTCAGATAACTCGATGGGCATTTCCACTGCTCTTGGTGGGGCGGGCGGCGTTGGTGCCTCTGCCTCTGCCTCTGCCTCTGCCTCTGCCTTTGCCTTTGCCGTTTCCTTTGCCTTTGCCAATACCATGGCAGGTGTCCCTTCCCCGGACTCGTACTTTTAGTTCAGTACAAATCCGCAATGCAAATGCCAGCAGAAGGTTGACTTGAAATGCAGCGGAAAATAGCCAGATTTGAGTTGTTACTGAGGGAAAAACTTGACCTGCCTACCGTTTTGTACCCCACAATAAGGACACCTTGAGAGTAGCTCAGTTCACTGCTAATTCAAGGCTACAGAATTTACGTTTTGTCCGCCTATTGATATCCATTAACCCCCAGAAGATCCCTAAAGGACACTTGAAAGCACAAGACTAAGGAGATGCTCTCTTGTATGTCCTTTCATTTTACAGGGTATCCTACAATCGTCATTGTTCGTCTCTTGTATTCTTACTTGTTCGCCTCGTCCTTTTACGACACCCCCCTAGTCTACTTTGTATATGTATTTCTATTTACATCTTTTGCCAGGATGTTCCAACCTTTCGAATGCCTTAATGCGGATGGCGTGCGGGAGCAGATCGAGAGCATGTTCAAGGTAAGTAGTTGCAAGTCGGAATCGGAAGTTGAAGTTGTCATTGCAGGCGGAAATACAAAACGACCAACAAGCAACGACTACTGCGCCCTGTGCACTGTGCACTGTGCACTGTGCACTGTGCACTCTGCACTAAGCACTGAGCACGGAGCAGCGAGCGCTGAACACCGAACGCTGAGCGCTGAGGAGTAACAAAGTTTGAGCTGTTGTCGGTTTTTCTGTTGCTTCTGTTGCTGTCGCTGCTGCTGTTGTTGCTTTTGCTCGCTGTGGCTCTTTTGGCTCCATTGGCTGCACCACCGGCCATGCATGTCTTCTGTTGTCAGTCTCTCGTCCCGCTAGTCCGTCCGTAAGCCAATGTAGCAGCTAAAATGCAACTAAAAACCTCAAGCCGCCTTCGGCGGCAACAGTAGCCAAGCTCGGCAGCTGAAAAAAATGCTGCAGCCAGCCGAAAAGTATGCAACAAAAAATGCCAACATATTTCTTGTTGGGTGGATGAGTGCGCGCTCGCAGGATGTATTGGGTGGCTGGCATCGGGAAAAAAAATGCCCCACAAAGTGTAAAGCGAGCGAAGCGGCAGTTGAATTCAATTTTTCGGCACAGCTGGAGAAGCAGCACAAAGGAGGATTAGTAACAGTGGAGCGAAACGGCGAGGAGCATTGGGCACCCATTTAGCCGGCTTAGCAGCCAGAGAACCGCACTTAAAGTTGACTTAAAGAGGCCAACACATCACACACACACACACACACACACCCGCACTCACACACACATGCATGCTTCAAGCTTGACTTCCTTTTCCACATTCCTTCCACATCTTCACATCTTCTCATCTCCATTTTCAACGTTATCGTTAGATTATGCACAAGCTGTCTAGGCAGCTTTCCTACAATCCTGTTGCGAAACGTGCCGCAGAGCAGATGCGAATCAAAATAGAGAAGTTCCGGGTGTATCTGCCCGTGCTGGACTCGATATGTCGACATGGTCTAGAGAAGCGGCACTGGGATCGAATTTCCGAGATTTTGGGTCGTCAGGTCAATCCGAAACTGTATCCCACTCTTAAGGATATGATCGACGTGGACATAATGAGCATCCTGCCAGAGTTGGAGGAAATCGCAAATGCCGCGGGCAAGGAATACGATCTGACCATGGGTCTAAAGAACATGCAGGCGGACTGGAAGGACGTTATGTTTGATGTGCTACAATACCGTGACTCGGATACGCACATTTTGGCTTCTATCGATGACATTCAAACTCTGCTCGATGACCATATCATGCGCACGCAGGCAATGAAGCGGTCACCTTTCATTGTCGCCTTGGGCTCCAAGGCAGATGACTGGGAGGAGAGGCTATTACTTATACAGAATATCATTGATGTTTGGACCCAGGTGCAGGTAACATGGATGTACCTGGAGCCTATTTTCAGCTCAGAGGATATTATGCGACAAATGCCGCTCGAAGGACGAAACTTTAAGGCAGTGGACAAGATCTGGCGCCGCATCCTCAAGCATACCCTACGCGACAGGCATGTTATGGCGGCCACTGAGTACCCTAACATGCTGGAGATATTCACTAAAGCTATAGAGGATCTGGAGACAGTGCAGAAAGGCTTGAACACTTATTTGGAACAAAAGCGTCTGTTCTTTGCTCGTTTCTTCTTTCTGTCCAACGATGAGCTGCTGGAGATTCTGTCTGAGACGAAGGATCCCATGCGTGTTCAGCCACATCTACGCAAGTGTTTTGAGGGTGTAGGCTACTCCAATCCTTTGAGCGGGTGTCCAGTACTAAGCGATTTCGAATTTACAGATTGGCACATTGAACTTTGATGACAACATGGAGATCACCCACATGATCAGTGACGAGGATGAGCGAGTTACGCTTGTTCGAAAGATCAATCCACAGGCAGCAAACGGCTTGGTTGAAATTTGGCTAAAGGAGGTTGAGTATGTTATGCTGGACAGTGTCAAGGAGCAAATGAGCGAGGCCTGGGAGGATTACACATTGGTGGATCGAATTTCATGGGTCACTTCGTGGCCTGGGCAGGTGGTTCTTGGCATTTCCTGCGCGGCCTGGACCTACGAGGTAAGTGAAAAACTTTTGCAATTCGCGGCGACCGCAATAATCCCAACCGCAAGGGCGAGCCACTGCAGCCTGTCACTCTGTTTCTGACAGTGCGATTAGCTACACTGCCTCTTCCTTGGGGCCACGACGACGGCTGCACTTTGTGAGCACTTTTTTCCCCTGGGCTTTGAGTCTGCAAAACATTTTTCGCTCGCATTGCGAAATTGAAAATCATATTTTGCCATTTATTTGCTCGCCCTTAGCTGCTGTTTTCCCTGCACTTTAATATGCCTTATGCCTTATGCTTTGAGTGCCTTTCAATTCTTGCAGGTAGAGGAGGCCATTGAGAAGAAGGAGCTGCCCGCATACCTAGAGAAGTCCAATACCCAAATTGCCGACCTTGTGCAACTTGTCCGTATGGATTTGAATGCCGGTGTACGGATTGCCGTCGAGGCTCTGATTGTATTGGATGTACATGGTAAATACATATCCGCCTTTCATTTTCCCCCGGCCACCTCCTCACCCATAATATAAAACTATTACATCACCTTCATGTCCACAGCACGCGATGTAGTCAAACATCTGGCGGACATGCGTGTTACCAGCCTGCAGGACTTTGATTGGATATCGCAATTGCGTTACTACTGGAAGGTCGACGAGAGTAAATAGTTTATGATATGCACTCTCCCATTATGTCCATATAAATCGTGTCTGTCCACAGAAAACGAGGATTGGGTCTGCGTTAGTATGGTGGTCACAGATGTTAAATATGGCATGGAATACTTGGGCAATTTACCACGCTTGGTGGTTACTCCCCTCACGGATCGCTGCTATCGGTGAGTAGATATGAAAAAAGAAAAGGCAAATTTTCCATGTACACACACACACACATACCATACACATACCATACACATACCACACATATACCACACACACACCACACACACCACACACACCACATACACCACACACACACACACACACATGTACTGATATGCACATGCAAATATTAATTGACAAACGGTTGCAAAGCAGCTGAGCCACCGGCTCCTGGCAGAGACTCACACTCCGGACCCGCCAGAGCCTCTGATTTTCGTCGCTTCGTTTCAGCTCCATCCCTAAGGCCTCACCTCTTCCCCCTCCCCCCTTCCCCCTTCCACCTTTCATCTTCCCCCTTTCCCCTACTCCCTCACGTCTTCCTCATCTACCGGCTAGCGGCGTCTCTAAAAGTCATGAAAGCCAACGTTTATTGGAAAAATATTTATTTTATTTCAGTGCATTTTAAATTTATTTTCATTTTTCAACAAAATACGCAAAAAAGAGCTGAAAACCTTTTTGATGTTTAAGCTGCCTACGACAAACGCAAACAACAATAACAACAAGAAAAGCAACAACAACAATAGCTACAACAAGAAGACGACCAGCAGCAGGACACCCAGCCAGGACCGGTTACTGGCAAGCTGGCAGAAAGGACATTTTAATGGGGTTTCCGATAAAACTTTTATATTAAACAAATAAATCAATGTTGGACAGTTTTTCACACACACACATACACATACGAACACACACATGCACACATGCATAACAAAAAAGGAACGAGTGTTATAGATATTTGTATGGTTATACCGGAAAAGCTAAAAAATATATAACCAACCAACGCGAAGCTGGCAGCATTGCCAATATGATAAAAATATGAACTTGCACGTTAAACAGAGTGGAGCACGAAAGAGGAGGGTAGTGTGGGGGAGGGAACGAGAGAACGGAGAGGTGCACAATAGATATGTCGAATATTAAATACCCTTGATAAACCACTAGAGTCCCCGCAACAAAGCGACAATATAAACATTTTAATCAATCGGGAGATTCCCAGTATCGATCAGTCTCAGATCGCATTAACGGGTAAATTGAATATATTAAATATTAATTAAATAATGTCCAAGAGATTAACATATGCAGATCGATTCTATTATATATATATACACATATATATACTTGAATTCATGTATGGGTATATAGAGTATTCGCAGCTATACCTTACCTACTTTTCGAGGTTAATCAGGAAATCGTTCTAATGACACCTTCATGACAAAGTTATCAAGCGATTTAATACGCAAAAAATAAAAAAACTCTCACGGCGGAAATAATTCAGGATGCCCGACAGGAAGATAGCCTGTCCTTAGAATACGTTCGCTTAATCGCATATAAATATTAGTAGTTCCTATCGTATTTTGACACTCCTGAAATACATACTGATCGACTTGAAATACTTGAAAGGACATAAAGTAAATCAGGATGACTTCAGTTCGGTTTCTTTCATTTGTGGTACTCATTCCGAAGTACAGGGTATAAAGTGTGGCCCCACGGCGATTGTTGTTCCTGTAGGTAGGGCGACTGGCAACGACCAAGCAAAAAAAAAAAAATACCATAAATGACAATTTTTTAAGCTGCAACTCTGGGAAATGTGAAAAAATGCAAAATAGATATTAAAAGCATACTTCGTCATGTTGTCCCCCCACCCCTCTATCCCCCTCTATCCAACTTTCATCTGCAACATTCACTTGCTGACCAATGCAGCAGGCAAGGCCACCTTTTTTAGACCGCGCAAAAGTGTAACATAAATTTTTCTAATTCTCATTTTCAGCACATTGATGGGTGCTCTGAAGCTGTGCCTGGGCGGAGCACCTGAAGGTCCTGCGGGCACTGGTAAAACGGAAACCTGCAAGGATTTGGCCAAGGCTGTGGCCAAGAAGTGTGTCGTCTTCAATTGCTCGGATGGTCTGGACTACAAGGCATTGGGCAAGTTCTTCAAGGTGAGTAACTTATATTCTGGATTCAATTCTCTTTCAAGAATCGCGCCGCGTTGTCTGCCCCGTTCCCACCCGCCCATCTTATCCCACCTACTCATCTACTCGTCTACTCGGCTAGTTGCCTAGTTGCCTGATTGCCTGTTTGCCCGTTTGCCTGTTTACCCGCCTGCCCGCCTGCCCGCCTTCCCGTTTGCCCGCTTGCCCGTTTGCCTGTTTGCCTGCTAATTGATCGCCAAATGTTGGTCAACAACATTAATCAAGCGAAGAACCTGTCCCTGAATCTGCCAACGGCACGCGCAGCGGTGATGACTTTCAGTACCCACAAGAGCACAGCTGCCGCCGCACAAACCAAAAATAGAGATACAAAGATACCAAGACACATAGATACAGATACGGATACAGATACAGATACATTTGTACTTTTCGTGTCCAGACACTGCGGAGCCGCTCGCCAGTGGTTAAGCTGGATGAGATTGCCTTATGTGCGGACAAAGATACTGACAGAGATACAGATACTCGTATCTCCGCAGGTTCTTATTGAAATTTATGCAGTTGTGTGAATTGACTAATTAGGCAGTTTGTGAAAGTAATCGTCTTCATATGATGTGCACAGGTGTGCGGGAACTTCTAACAATCGCTTTTGTGAGCGTTCACTTTAAATCTATGTAAATTTTTATTAGCAGGTCATTAACCGCTTACATACACTCTACAGCACACACACACACACACACACACACGCACACTCACACACAGGCACACTTGACTTAAGTGGGTGTAGTAGTTTTGTAATAAAATTTATGCGTGTTTTTGGACGCTAATCGCTTAATTCTTTAGCACGCCTAATTGCATAATAGTTGAGGAGTCCAAGAACAGGAATAGGAATAGGGAGATGGGACTAAGGCGTGGTGGATACGGCTATAAGAGGGGGCCAGGCGGCAGCCGTGGTTTCGGGAATGAATACGGGTTCTGAAAGCCAAAGCTAAACGAGGTTGGAGGTTTTGTCGCGTTAATTTGCATGCGATTCGCAATTAATGGCAAACTTCAACAGACTTGGCCAGAACAGCTTAAGCTTAACTAAGAAGTCCCCAGTTGCACGAATGCCTGAGTGATGGACTGGGCGAATACCCTAGGAGTATATACCCCTAGGCTCTTGTATCAAGCACATGACAATGAGTCCAGGGTACGCTACTTATATATATATAGGTACACATATATATATTATATATATGAATAATCAGCCAACTGAAGACGAGTATATCGAAAATTGAATGTTAAGGTTTTCGGTGTAGATTAATTTATTTTTTTGAGTGCTCAGCTGGCAACAGTTGTTCATATATTTCTGCTTTTATTTTTATGGCTGCCTAATTTTTGAAAGTAGTTTATACTTCTTTCTGTATTTTGTGTGTGCGATTTGAATGTTGTATCCATGCAGGTTTCCTTAACTCTCGACGCAGCCAAAACAAAGCAAAGCAAAATTAAACTAAGCTTAATTCGACTCCTATTCAGCTCGAGCCCAAACCCAAACCCAAACCCAAGCCCAACCAGGCCGTCCCGTCCCGGTCGGCATTGTTGGCATAATGGTTCGGAAGTCGTAAATTGTCGACACGCAGAAAGTCTGCAGTTTGTCAGGCAAAACAATTTTGGCAACAATAAAATAATTTGCAATTGGCAAACAATTCAAACTATTTCGATTTCCATTTCGATTTATGCCTGGCTAGATATCGCAAACATTCTGGCCAAAAATGTTGCATCTACTCTTCTTTATGTGTATATAAATGAATAAACGCCCACATAAAGTGCCCACAACAATTGCAGCTGGCAAAGTTCTGCTTAGCTGCCACTCCCCCATTCGCTACCCTTCAAAGTTTCGCCACCTCCCACCATCACCCTCCTCCCTCCCATGTTCCCTTTCCCCCCTCTGGCACCTTTCTATTCACCGCTTTGCTGTTCCGCCAAAACAAAGGCACATCCAATAAATGTCCAAAACTTCTCAATTTCTATAGCTGACTGGGAGGAAGAGTCTAACTTTTCAACTGGTTTGAGGCTCGACTAAGAGATATCCTCATTTTCCAGTAATTTCAATATTCAATTTGATCTACTGGCCGATCATTCTGAGAGCTCTTTCCTGTATCACACCTCGATTTGCATCTTCATCTCAGAAATAGCTTTGATTTGAACATTTGAACATTTCCAGGACTCCCTCGCACAGTACAGGGAATGCAATGTGAGGAGCGACCCCGTTCTTACAGATGCCAACGGTAACAAACCACTTTGATAGAGTTCAAAGTATTCAAGTGCTATACGCGTTGTGGCAGCGGCAACAAAAAAAAAAAAAAATCAAAAAAAATGAATACAATTTTTTGCTTGCCTGTACATAGGTAGAGCTCCGCAAACAACAAGGCACACACCAACACCCGTCCACACAAGTGCGTTCCCCCACACACACGCACCCAGCTATGGCGCTAATTGCACAGTAGGAGCATTGTTGGCAAGAGCAACAACAATGCAACAACTGGAAAAACTGTGCGAAAGCGCAACAGCATGTAAAACAGCTTTGAGTGTTGTTGATGCCACATCGATATGGTTTGTAGAAAAAAAATTGGAGCACTAGCAGAAGCAGTGGCAGAAGAAGGAGCAGGAGCACGAGCAGAAGCAGAAGTAGGAGCGGGGGGCGGAGGGCGGAGGGCGGGGGCGAAAGTTGGTGCACAGCCAAGAGCAGAGGCCGCAGTAGAGGGCAGCCAGGGTAGGCAAATGCCTACTGCAAATGCTAGATTCATGGTCACCATTTACTCCTTTTTATACTATAAATGGCAAACTATTCCAACTTTATTTGTCTGTCTATATATTATGTGGTTTATACATATATACACATATATATATATATATATATACATATATATATATATATGTATCTTGAGTCAGTTGGGTTTTAGCCATGATGGGATTCATGTAAGCGTGCAGAGAGACAGTTTCGACCGCCCGATATTGAATTGAGTTTATTAAAGCCCAGAGACAGGGTGTGCTTTGAGATTCGCAATTATTAACTTTTCAGAGGGAGCCTTTGATGGCAGAAGAAGAATCCTTGGGAACCAACTTTTGCTGGTATTGCGTTCCTCTTGATGTTTACATACTCATAATGTTAAATAATAATTATACCAACTATCGAATCTGTTGAAGGAGCTCAGGACAGAAGGGCACAGCTTTGGCCCATTGTTATTGGCATATGTTACGAGTCGTTCAGTCCCTTTTTGCCAGGAATCGTCCTTTCCAACGCCATCCCCATCTCCTGCAGTCACCACAGCATTCAGTGGCTCTCTGTCTGATTGTTGGTAGCATAAAGCTGCATATTTATTGCAACATGCAAGAGGAAAGCATATCAAAAGGCGAACATGGTATTGGCCCCTAGTTCGTGCTTCTGACCCCCCCGTCAAGCTCTTCGCTCCGCTCGCCTTTGCCCAACTCAAGCAGCGTGTGGAGAAGCTATTCGTGTATATTTGTAAGCCCAGTTGCAATGTTTGTGCCTTTTGCCGTTTGTTGAGCGTCGGAACAGAAAACACACATAACAGAGCTGAACACAAAACTCCAACTACAACTCCATCTCCAGCTCCAGATCGTACCAAATAGAAGTGAATCTGAAAGGAACAAAACCAGCACCAGAACCAGAGCCAGAACCAGAACCAGTATAGAACAGAACAGAATAGAACCAAAATAACCAGCACATAACCAAGCCATGAGAAACTGAAAATAATGTTTATGCTGCTGTTTGCCTTTGCCATTTTTTGCCACATCTCTGCTGGACGCGATCTGTGTGTTATTTTCCATCTCCATCTCCATCTCCGTCTCCATCTCCAGCCCCATCCCCATCCCCATCCTCATCTCCATTCCCATCTCCATTCCTATCTTCATCCCTATCCCTTCGAACATATATGTATTTCCTTTTTTCATCTCTTTGCATCATCATTTCCCGTATTCCGTATCCCGTATACGCCACGTCCCTTTGTCTCCCAATACCTCCGTATGCTTTCCCCCTCTATGTGTACTGTTTGTTTTCTTTTGCAGGGTCTGGCGCAGTCCGGAGCATGGGCCTGCTTCGATGAGTTCAATCGCATTGAGTTGGAGGTGCTGTCGGTGGTCGCGCAACAGATTCTGACCATACAGCGCGCTATTGGACGAAAGGTTGTGAAATTCTTTTTCGAGGATACAATGCTCAAACTGGATCCAACTTGTTCCATATTCATAACCATGAATCCTGGGTGAGTACCTCTCCTTCCTCAACGGCAACGGGAGCAACGGGAGCAACAGCACAAGCAACTGTAGTAGCAGCAGCTGCGGTTTCACGCAGCGAATTTTTTCTGTCCTCAACTCTTTTTTGCAGCTGTGGCAGCATTTGAAAATGCATTTAGTTACTTTGTAAGCCGACACGGCCTATGCCAATCCCCACCTACACCATCTCCCATCTCCCACCTCCTATCGCCATTGCTATTTTTATACCCATCCCCAACCCCATCCCCGACAAACACTTCGACTCCGTCCCCGATTCCGGCACAGAGCTCGCGTCCGTGTTCATGCCCAATGTTCCAATGCTCATGGTCATGTCAATGCCCACATCCAGGGGCTCACAACTGTGGCTACCTCCCCCAAAGGGCACACTGTCACTGACAGGGACAGCAGCAGCTCTCGGTTGAGGCTATTAGTTTCCGAAGGATGGCGGGCCTTTGGGCATGGTCATGATATTGGTAGTTATTGCGTTATTGGAGATTTTCCACCCATACGGTTGGACATATTTATTGCTTTGGCATGCATGTGGAACAGCTGCGACAAACATGCATATTAGGCCTACCTCTATACACTAACACCCACTTACAGCAGCCAACCGCCTACCGTCCACCATCCGCCATCCGCCATCCGCCATCCACCATCCGCCACCAACCGCCTTTTGTCTATTGTTCGTTGCGTACTGCCCATTGCCTCCCAAACGCAACGTGAGTTGGCAACCATAACTGAGACTAAGACCGAAGCCGAAGCTGAAGCTGATGCTGAGGCTGATGCTGCTGGGCCACTAAAAGTCTTCATCTTGTTGGAATACTCTTTTCCTCTTTCCCTCTTTTCCTTCCCTCTTCCTTTCCTCTCTTCTACTTTTTCTCTTTTCTGTTCATTTCCCCCTCCTCTGAATTTTCCCTATACTGACCAGAACGTTTTCCACATTTTTTCTTCATGATTTTTACCAATTTGTCACGGAGCCAGACGGTACCTAAAACCAGTCACTCATGTTGCAGGTTATTGCTGCATGCGAGCCGAGGGCTTAGTATTTATGACATTAGCATATCTATTTTGATGTATTCGATTGGCCATCGGTCTAAAAAATGCCTTCTTACTCCTTTCTTTTGTCTATTAACAGATACGCCGGCCGCACGGAGCTGCCAGATAATCTAAAGGTCCTATTCCGTACGGTGGCCATGATGGTGCCGGATTATGCTATGATAGGCGAGATTACACTCTACTCTAATGGATTTGATATGGCACGTGTTCTCGCACAGAAAATTGTTCAAGCCTACAAACTCTGCTCGGAGCAGCTGTCCTCCCAGTCCCACTACGATTACGGTATGTATTAAGTGCATATTCAGTTTTGCATCCAAAGGTGGTCCTGGTCCGCAATCAGCTATTGGCTATCAGCAATCAGCTATCAGCTATCAGCTATCAGTTATCAGTTATTAGCTATCACCTTCAGTTATCAGCTATAAGCCTCTGCCCTTAGAGGGTTTACACAAACTGAGCTGCTATTAGCTCTCCACTTTGACAATTTGCAAACAACTCAACCGGCCGAGGCGTTGCCAGAGCTCTGGCCGTAAACCAAAGAGGCAAATGGGAAATGGGACCTATGTAGTCCTTGATTACCTATCGCAATCATATTGTCACTGTATTGGCACTGCAGGGCTCCCGACTATTCCTGCTAGTCGGACTGGTTAATAAGGTACAAAAGTAGTGAGGAGCATGAGGGGTTTTTTTATATGCAGCCGCCCAGCTAGTCCTGCTTCCGTCGTCCGGAGTCGTGCATGCTACGTCCTGTGTCCTGTGCTTTACTGCATCCTGCATCCTGCATCCTACATAGCCGTTGTCTGTTTTCTTTTCTCTTGTTTTCCTTCTTGTTTCAAGGCAAAGATATTGCTCGCTTTTACGACATAACATGTCATATGACATTACAACATGTCTGTGAGTTTAGATGCATGTACCTTATGTGCGATTGCCAGTGTATGTGTGTGTGTGTCTGCACGTGTGAGTGTGTACGTGTAAGTGTGTATGTGTGTCCGGCCGATGGCTGCAATTGCAGGCTCTCCGGCAGCTGTGCAAGTTTATGTGCAAAGTACATTTGATCAGTATCTTATTTTGAGTTTAAATTGAAAAACTTTCTTGCAACTTTGCTGCGCTTTTGTGTTGCGTGTGTGAGAGACAAATGCCACATGCATACACACCCGCACACACACTCTCTCTCTCTCTCATGCATGCTCACAATGTTGTAATAGCATCTGTACGGGTGTGCGTGTTGTTTTGCAAAGTAATAATAAAAACTATTTGTACATTTAGCTGTTTGATATTGTTGTTGTTGTTGTTGTTGTTGTTGTTGATATTGTTGTTGGCGGTAAAAGCTATTCGACCCTGCCTCCTGACCAGTTCAAAAACTTTGGCATTTTCAACGGCAACTATAATGAAGCGCCGATAAGGTATCGTCTACGTCTTATCCGCTTCACCTCCCCCGCCTTTCCCCCGTCCCCCACGCTCTTACCAGTACGCCCAATGACTACATCGACTCCACCAATTTTCCAGCCATCTCTGAGTTATGTGCTTGTTGAAATACCGCATAATTGTCATGCTAATGCCACGCCCCCGTACACTGTGTTCCACCATCAGCCTCAATCTACCCACCGCCGCTAGCCGCCACTAACCGCCACTAACCGCCACTAACCGCTCTGCCCTCTACGATTCTTCTGCCAGGTATGCGTGCCGTGAAATCCGTGCTGCTGGCCTCCGCGTCATTGCGGCGACTTTACACTGACCTGCCGGAGCCTCAGATTGTTTTACGTGCCATTGTTGATGTTAATTTGCCAAAATTCCTCGAACAGGATATTTCGCTCTTCATTGGCATCTATATGGATCTATTTCCGGGCGTGGATCTGCCCATGGTAAGTGCTCGTTGAAATTCATAAATTTCTGCTTTAATGACTCGCAAGCGGCGCCGTTAAGAACAGCAAATTAAAGCGATAAACAATCGTGAGATGTCCGATAAAATAACAATGAGAGTGCTCCTTTGTAGAGGAGCCGACTACCAGATACCCTGCAGGATGTTTCAAATACTTAAAAACCCACTTGACTAAGTATATAAATAAAGTAGAGTGTACAGGATGAAAAATCCTCATATCGGTATCGATGATTCCTTAGATCTCTACTTTTATCCATTATTTCGTTTTTCCAATTCTTAACTTTAATTTTCCTTCTTCGAGGTATTCAAAAGTTTTATAAACTTTGAACTCTTTATTGTGAAAATCCTTTTTATGGTTTTATTTGTTCGCATATTTTATTGCATATTTTTCATATTTCATTTACACCTGTTTTTTTCACTCTCTTCCTTTCCTTCACACCCCCCTCCACTGTGGCACCAACTCGCGTTCCCCCTAGCCCCAACGCGACGACATAGTCAAGTGGTTGCGAATTAATCTGGAGGAGAGAAATTTACAGCCTACACCGTGGTACATGGAGAAAATCCTGCAGGTATATGAGATGTTGCTGGTGCGACATGGCCTGATGATAGTGGGTGGCTCCATGGGAGGCAAAACCACAGCCTATCAGGTAAGTGTTGGGTTGACTGTGGGCAGTGGAATGTGGGTATGGGTATGGCTGTGGGTGCAGCCAATTAAATTACGTGGAAATAATAATTTAACAAATTGTCTCGACTCCACTTTCATTTTGCATACATAGATGCTCGCCCTGACGCTGCGAAATGTGGCATACGATCCAGATGCGACCCTAAGGGAGTATCCAGTCGTGTACCGTATAATAAATCCCAAGGCAATAACCATGGGCCAACTCTATGGACGCTTCGATCCCATTTCGCACGAGTGGTCAGACGGCGTGTTGGCTAAGACTTTCAGAGAACAGGTGCAGGGGCCAAGATCTGAGCGCGCTTGGGTCATGTTTGATGGGCCTGTGGACGCAGTGTGGATCGAGAATTTGAACACCGTTCTGGACGACAACAAGAAGCTCTGCCTCATGTCCGGCGAGATCATGCAAATGACAAAACTTATGAACATGATGTTCGAGCCCGCCGACCTGGAGCAGGCTTCGCCGGCCACAGTCTCCCGCTGCGGCATGATCTACATGGAGCCCTCGCAGCTGGGCTGGCGCACTTTCCATAAGAGTTTCTGCAATGTCCTGGTGAACAATGTGGGCCTCAACGAAATTTATATGACTCTGTTCGAGGACATGGTCGAATGGCTAATACCTGCCGCCCTGGAGTTTCTGCCACTCTGCAAGCAAATGCTGGAGTTGTCGCCAATCTATCAGTACCAAACCTTCACGCGCTTCTTTCTGCATTTTCTTGAGAAGCACAAGGTATTCAATCAGATATGGTTTCAGCAAATGTTCCTCTTCTGCTACGCATGGGCCTATTGCTCAGCTCTGACGGGTAGTGGACAGCGGACCTTCGACTCGTTGTTGCGTAAGGTCATATATGGCTCAAACGAGGAATACCCCAAGCCCAAGTATTTTTCTTTGAATCGTGGTCAAATGTTTCCGGAGAAGCAGGTCTTCCTTGACTATCGTTTCGACGAGGCTGAGAACTGGTGGACTTGGCAAAAGTCTTCTGACGATCCATCGGCGGGCATCTCAAACTTCCCAGAGAACGCTCAAATTAGCGAGCTAATCGTGCCCACAAAAGAAACAGGCTACATCTCGTACTGGCAGGAGTTCTGCATCGCCAAGTCCTACGGCATGTTGGTCGTTGGACCCACAGGCACTGGCAAAAGTGCGATTGTTACCAGCAATTTACTTGCCCTGCCCAAGTACGCAAACCTGATCAATATCATAAACTTCTCGGCTCGCACCTCGGCTCAAATGGTGCAGGACACTATTATGGGCAAGCTAGATCGCCGTCGTAAGGGCGTCTTTGGTCCCTCACTTGGCAAGAAGGTAACTAAACAACAAATGCTCCAAAATTAAGAAAACTTCATCTATTTTACTCCTTTCGCCAATATTTCTGCATACACATTTATTCAGTGCATTGTGTTTTGCGATGACGTGGCCATGCCCTCCAAGGATACCTATGGCTCGCAGCCACCGCTGGAGTTGTTGCGTACGTGGCTGGATCATGGCTACTGGTCGGATCTGATTGATACAACAAAAATCGAGCTAGTTGACATGGTAAGTGGAGAGAATGAAGTCGGCGGTCAGATAAGATGACTTCCTGTCCATATAAATATTCCATAATCCGTAATCCACTGTACTCCTTCTGCTCTTGGTATTCCAACAGTCGCTTGTTTGCGCCATGGGCACGCTCGGTGGCAGTAATTTTATCTTCCCGCGTCTCTATCGGCACATGTTCGTTGTGGCCGTCGATTCCTTTGAGGATGCAACCATCATACGAATATTCACGACAATTGGTGATTGGCATTTTGCCAAGGGTTATCCCGAGAAGGTTGGACTGCTATCGCGCGTACGTAAATACCCACAGTTCACAATTCGCAATTCGCAACTCGCAATTCGCAATTCACAATTCACAGTTCACAATCCACCTACAGTGTACACTCCGAGCTGCATTGCCCAACCTCCAGTCCAGTCCAGTCAGCAACGGGAACAACAACAATTCCTTCAACCACACATTGGGGGAGTTTCTGTCCAGTCATACGCGCTTGGCTCGCTTCCAGGCAATGGCGCATAATAAAATTAAAATGGCGAATTTTATAACTTCATTTTGCAAAGTTCGACTGTCCATGTCCATGTTCATGTCCGCCGACCCCCTGCATGTTTCTGGTTATCCTTGTTGTTGTTTTCATTTTTGTGGCGCTTGTTGTTGTTGTTCTGGTTGTTGTTGTTGTTCTGGTTGTTGTTGTGGCTATTTTGGTTGTTGCTGTAGCCGTTGGTATCTTGTTACCTTCGTGATACCTTCATATACGTTCCAATGACCCTTGCAGGGATTATCGGAAGCAATGGTCAGCGTCTATCGGGAGGCGATGCGCATCTTTCTACCCACGCCGGCTAAGTCGCATTACACCTTCTCGCTCCGGGACATAACGCGCGTCTTTCAAGGCATTGTGCTGGTGCCGCCAAAGCGTATGCCGGACCCGGAAAAACTTGGTCGTTTGTGGGCGCATGAAACTTATCGTGTGTTTTATGACCGGTACGTAGCCTTTTGTCCGACTCCAAGCATTTATGGCCGGTAGCTTTTTATTGTCGTCTCGTTGTCGCCATTGCAGCCTTGTGGACCAGACAGATCGTGACCGTCTCCTCAACATGGCAGTGGACTCTTGCAAAAATTATCTTCGCTTCTCCCTCGAGTCCGCCTTCGCTGACCGCATGGAACCCGGCGAAAAACTCAGCGATAATGATCTCCGTAACCTTTTCTACGGCAATTACATGGAGCCAGACGCGGAGCCTAAGTACTACGATGAGGGCGAGAGCTATGAGAAGCTGGAAAAGCTTATGAACTACTATCTGAGGGAGTACAACTCATTTTCTAGCACCCCCATGGATCTGGTAATGTTTAGATTTGCCATTGAGCATGTCAGCAGGTGATTAGCAAAGACCCAAAATTTATCTATTTATCGATAATAAACTTATCGGTTGTCATTACAGAGTTTCGCGAGTGTTGCAAATGCCCAGGGGCAATATTCTGATGGTGGGCATGGGTGGCTCCGGGCGACGCAGCTCCTGCCGGCTGGCCGCCCACATAGCCGACTGTCGACTGATGACCGTCCAAGTGTCAAAGTCGTATACCATTGCCGACTGGCGTGATGATCTCAAAAAGATCTTAATGGCCGCCAGCTTCAATCTCAATCACACAGTCTTTCTGTTCTCGGATGCGCAGGTAAGTGAGTGGGTTAGATTTTAGGCCAAAAATGTGGCTACATTAGCATAGGCTGCCATTAGTGCTGGCAACCAGTTAGTCTAATAAAAAAGAGCTTTAATAATGTTGTAAGACGGGCACTTAATTCGACGGGTAAGCAAGCCAAGTCCGAACTTTGCTCAATTCAGCCCAATTCAAGCCAAGCCGAACCAAGCCAAGCCAAGCCAAGCCAAGCCAATCCAATCCAACCCAATCCAACCCAACCCAAATCAATGCCAGTCTTGGGGTACAACAAACTCATAAAGATCTTTTCTCGGGGCCGGAAGGCGGGGCGGGATACTGGAAATACATTGGATTAAATTTAAATATTCTTGACATGCTTGGCAGTCAGGCGCGTGGACAGATGTACAAACGTGACACAGATGCGCGCACACACATACACACGCACCACGCACACACGCACACTCGCACACTCGCATAGATAAAGACACAACAAAATTGAAGTTTAAGCAACAATTTCATTGTTTTAGCCAAAATTTACATTTATAATTAGGTTAATTGTTGAACTACGGTCGTATGTATGTAAGTTGATTATTGCTAAATAATTTGCATACGCAGCTGCTCAACTATCAATTATGGGAAATCAAGAGCGTTCGATTGAACATCGAGAAATCTTAATTTGAGTCAATAAATTAGCATGGGCCAAGAACCAATCGATTCGGTAAACAATACCCCAGGAAAACAGTTAAGTTTGTTAGTGCTTATTGTTTATCATTAGACTTGTTAGCCTCAGTTTCGACATGCCGCACTTTCATGTCCTTGATCGAAGGAAGAGCCGCAATCGAGTTCCCAGCCAGTGCACACCTTCATTTGGGAGGATTTTCTTTGGTAATTGGATTAAACAAATAAATCAAACTTTGATCATCGAAATGAATCAAATGAAGAGCTCTTTGAAAAGTTTCTCTTACATTTCAAATATTTTAAGACTCACCTTCACTGGCAACTGATTGCCACTTCATAAAAGCAAAGAACAGCCTCTGGCCTGTAATTCCCTTTGCTTCCTATATGCATTTCCTATACCCACTGGCTACAGGGTATATTGCCGGTATCTTCGAAGCGGATTTCAGAGGAAACTCAAACTAGAAATGCTGGAGAGCTGATTATGTGCGAGGTGTGCTCGAAGGTTCAGTTAACGGATGGGCAAATGCCACATTTCAGTTGCAGCTTCCGCATTAAAGTTTTTAGCAGAATTGAAATGAAGTTCAAACAATGTTTTCAATTTGGTAAAACGAACATTTTGGTAATTTTGTTTGAAAATATAAATATCGAAATTTCACTACTTTACAACAAACCCAACCCTGTGCATGTGCGTGTGCATATGTGTGTAGTGTGTAGTGTGTGGTGTGTAGTGTGTTTATGTGCGCACATATTTGTGTATACCTTTTGCAGAGTTTCAAACAAAATTCAAATGCAACCTGTGCAAATGAAAACGATGGATGTACAAATTCGACTCTGGCAAATCAATCAATGCTGTGTCCAGGCTCGAGCTCCTCGACTGTTTGTAGCAGCTTGGATTGTCTCCTGTCTTTCACTCCATTGTTGTGCCCACTACAAGTCTCTATGCACACATTAATTAACAATTACACTAAAAAGCTTCAAAGAGCCTAAAACTTCGACCAACATCAGCATCAACATCAACAAAAATATCAACACCAACACCAACACCAACAGACACAGCAACAGCAACACCAATAACGTTGGCAGCAACAGCAGCAACAGAAATGGAAGCACCTCCATGTCCAACCTCAAATTTTGGGCCAAGAGCTGTAAAATTTCTGTGTGCAGTACAGCAAATCCTGTGGCACTTAAAGCGAATGCAAAATGCATGTAGCAACTGGAAGTTGCAAGTTGCGAGTGGCAGGTTACTCCTGTCAATACATAAAAACTCAACACACACACACACACACACACACACAACTAGAAACAAAGCTCCTCATGAAGGATTTGCATTGTGCATTCTGGAATTCTCTTGATAATTCACAGGCGACGGATGAAGGCTACGTGGAGGATATCAATGGCATACTTAATACCGGTGATTTGCCAAATCTCTATCAACTGGAGGACAAGGCGACCATTATGGAGAGTATGGCCTCTGTGGCCAAGCAGGTGGTGAGTACACTCTAGAGATGTAAGTGGAAGGTATATAAATGAATTGGGTTAGAGGAGTGGATGAAATGGTGGGGGGGTGGGAAGGGGGGATGATGAACCGGGGGTGTATATAAAATGAGTTTGTTGCAAAATGGCAGCCCAAAGGATTTGTCGCCTGTCAGCAACAAATTCGATTGTTTAGCTTCTGTGCCATGAACATTTCATTTGTTTATGTGTCATCATTTCTACAGGGCAAGGTACTAGACTCCCTACCAAGTGAGGTGTACGCCTATTACATTGAGCGGATAAGGGAACAGCTACATGTGGCACTTGCCTTTTCACCTATTGGCGATTCCTTCAAGGAACGAATACGAGTGTATCCCTCGCTAATCAACTGCTGCACCATTGACTGGTATATGCCATGGCCAGAGGAAGCACTTTACCGCGTGGGCACCCACTTCGTGACTTCAATGAACCTCAATAAACGACAGGAGGAGGATAAAGAAGCCGAAGTGGTACGTCAATCGGAGGATATGGGTGAACAGACTGAAAAGCGCGAATCACATGGTGACACGGAACGCGAGCTAAGCCAACTGGAGCAGGATCTGGTCTTTTGTGTCATTTACTTCCATAAGTCAATCGTAGATGCCAGCGAAAAGTGCTACCGGGAGCTGAGTCGCCGCAATTATGTCACGCCATCTGCATATCTTGAGCTGCTGAAAGCTTTTCGCGTATTTTACGCCCGCAAGCTGGATGAGATCACAAGACTGCGGGACAGATACACCACTGGCCTGGAGAAGCTGGATTTTGCAGCCAGCCAAGTGGGCGAAATGCAAACGAATCTCTACGACCTGCAACCCAAATTGAAGGTACTGTCCGAAGAAACGGATCGTATCATGGTGAACATTGAACGTGAAACGGCGGAGGCTGAGAAGAAGAAAGAGGTGGTGGGTGCAGATGAGGCGGCTGCCAATGAGGCGGCCGCAGCGGCTCAGGCTATCAAGGATGATTGCGAGACGGATCTTGCCGAAGCTATACCCGCTATGGAGGCAGCCCTAGAGGCCCTGAACACTTTGAAGCCAGCGGATATTGGAGTGGTCAAGTCCATGAAGAATCCGCCGTATGGCGTGAAGCTAACCCTAGAGGCTGTTTGTGTGCTAAAGGGCATTAAGCCTGATCGTAAGCCGGATCCAAGTGGTCACATGGTCGAGGATTATTGGGGCCCATCAATGCGTATGCTCAGCGACATGAAGTTCCTGGAATCCCTCAAAACCTTTGACAAGGACAACATACCACCGGCAATTATAAAAAAGATCCGAGAGAAGTGTGTTCCTTTGCTTAAATTATTAAAAAATATATCCTAAATCTTTTTATCAACTTCCAGATATATAGCTGATCGTGACTTTGTACCAGAGAAAATCAAAGCCGCATCCATGGCCTGTGAGGGCATATGTCGATGGGTGCGCGCCATGGACGTGTACGACAAGGTTGCCCGGATTGTGATGCCAAAGAAGGCGGCACTTGCGGAGGCTGAAGGTGACTTGTCGCAGCAAATGGAAAAGCTTAACGCCAAGCGAGCCGAGCTTCAAGTCATTCTGGACAAACTTCAAAAGTTAAATGATTTCTTTGCGGAAAAATCACGCGAAAAGAAGCGTCTCGAGGACGACATAGAAAATTGCGAGAAGAAGCTTAACAGGTAAGTAATAACAAGGACTTAGCCGCCAATCCCACACAGATTCTTTAAAAAGGCACTTAAAAAGAAATTTCTTTGCAGAGCCGAAAAGTTGCTGGGCGGTCTGGGCGGTGAGAAGACGCGCTGGTCTGAGGCAGCCAAAAATCTGCACGAATCCATCAGCAATATTGTAGGTGACGTTCTCCTCGCCGGCGGCTGCACTGCTTACCTGGGCTTCTTTACCACCGAAGTGAGTTAGTCCGAACACATAACGGCAAGTTCTGCAATTTTCCCATTTTCACGAAAAGCTCAAATCTCAACGCCTAATGGCCACGTTCTGCCCGTGTGCGCACGTTTCCAGAACGATTTTTAATATGCATGAGCACGTTGCATTTTCTTTTACTTGTTTTTATACCCTCTCTCAACGGCACATCAGGAGGGTCCTTTGACAATTGAGTGCTCCAAATGTCTCCCTATGGCATGGACTTTGTTAAATGATACCCTGCGCCAGTGGAGGGAAAATCAATGAATGGGTTAAAAAAAATGCAAGGCACACAGTCGCCACACAGATGTGTGTGCGGATGTGTGAGTCTGTGTGTGTATGCGTGTATGCGTATAGGGTATCTTTGAGCTGATAATCCTTGATCAGGACTAATTTAAATAGTTTTAAGTCTCTTTTGTTTCGTCCATCGTACGTTGCTTTTCAATTTTCTCGCGCTTAGCTCTACGGCTGACGTGACATTTTCATACATAGTTCATTGGAACACATAAATGTCCTCATGTCACACACACAGATACAAACGTGTGCTCGGGCATATTTTACATGCACAAGTGCTGACATGTTAATAATCATATGAAAAGTGATTGTTGTAAGATCGTCACCTCATGAATTTTTTAACGTCTTTTAGTACCGCGCCAACATTCTGGATGATTGGAATGCGGTGTGCAAGCAGAAGCAAATACCCAGCAGCGAGACCTTTTCACTGGCCACGACACTGGGCCATCCGATGACCATTCGAGCCTGGTCCCTGGCAGGACTGCCGGCGGACAACTTTTCTGTGGAGAACGGCATAATTGTGACCAACTCCAGTCGCTACTCGCTGCTCATCGATCCGCAAGGTAAGAGCATACATACCGATGTGTATATATCAATAGATGTAACTGCCTGGGACTCGTTGCAGTACAAGCCAACAAGTGGATCAAGAACATGGAGAGGAACAATAACCTTAAGGTGGTGAAGCAGACCGATTCGAACTACATGCAGGTGCTGGAGCTGGCTATCACCTATGGCCAGCCCGTGCTGATTGAGAACGTTGGTAAGTCATGTAAAATATCCTTTCGGACTTATCAAAGTCTGCAGCACGAGCGAATTTTGCAGGCGAAAAGCTTGACTCAAACCTGACGCCGATTCTGGAGAAGAACATAATCAAGCATAAGGGCGGATTGTTTATAAAGAGCGGCGACACAATGATAGAATACAATCCAGAATTTCGCCTTTACATAACGACTTGTCTGCGCAATCCGCATTATCCTCCGGAAGTGATGGTTATGGTAAGTTGATGCATGGTGCGGCATGCACGCAACAAAAGGATGTAGGTGGACGAAGGTTAAGACTGAGACTTTTGCCGGTGATACTGTCGCTAATGCTGATGCTGAAACTGATTCCCTCCAGCTTCCAAAGTTTGTGGCAAGTCGAGCCAATGATGACGTTAGTTTTGTGTAATAAAACGACAAACTTAAATTGATATTTGAAAAATGCGCTGCAGCGCAGCAGGCGCTCGAAATATGCAAATTTTCGATGGCATTGACGATGGCGATGACGGCAACAACGAGGATGTCGAGGACATTCCATTGATGTACGTGCGAGCCTTAGTGCTGTCTGCTGGTTTCTACATAACTAGCAGCAGCATTTCCAGCTCCGGACTCATTCAGACCCAATGCCAAGCCCACTCCCAATTCAAGTCCCATCCCCATCCCCAATCCCATTCCCATACCCAATCTCAATCCCAATCCCAATCCCAGTCCCAATCCCAATCTCATTCCCATACCCGTACTCAGTCCTAGTTCTAGTTCTAGTCCTGCTGCGATGGCGTGTTTATAAAATTTTCCAGAATTTCGCTTCTGTTGGCGTTTCCCCATTGCTTTTTATGCTGCAACTGTTGTCAGCAGTTTTCATGTTTATCCATTTTTTCCTTTTCTATTTTTTTCTTTTTTTCTGCTATACTTTTCAGCATGTGAATAAGTGTATGTGTGTGTGTGTGTGTGTGTATGTGTATGCGTGTACAGCGGTGGATAAATGTGTGTGTGTGTGTGGGGTACATTTTGTGTTTATTTTGAGTTTCATTTTTCCATTCATTTTACGTGCTCTTCTCTACTTCGTGCTATATGTTTAGGTAACAGTATTAAATTTTATGATAACGGAGCAAGGATTACGCGAACAATTGCTGGCGATTGTGGTGGCGCACGAGCGTCCCGATTTGCAAGAGAAGAAGGAACAATTGATTATTGAATCCGCAAGGAATCGTGATGCATTGTACACCATTGAATCCAAGATATTAGAGGTAAGTCTCTATCCACATTTTGCTCTCTACCCACCCCCTCCATCCACCTCTCTTCACTCTTTACTCCGGTCGCTATTCAATTGCCGAGGCTGCTCCTCCTTTATAATAAATGTAATTCCCTTTGAATGCTTCTGAAGTTTCCTCTTCGTTTACTAGTGCGGCGATTCAATTAGAGCCGGACAAATAATTTATGTTTTTCTGGCTGACCAATGACAATTCAATTAACTGGAAGCAAAACGCTTAAATCTGATACTTATTTACGTTTTTATTTCCCCTTTGTTGCCTATGCTGATCCGCCCAACAGGTGCTATCCACATCGGAAGGCAATGTGCTGGAGGATGAGAATGCCATCAACATCCTCTCGTCCAGTAAAATACTTTCCGAGGATATACAGGAGAAGCAAGTAATCGCCGTGGCCACCGAAATTGAAATCGACGATGCTCGCCAGCAATATATCCCCGTATCGAAGCATTCGGCAATTCTCTTCTTCTGCATCAGCGAATTGGCCAATGTGGATCCCATGTACCAGTACTCGCTGGCCTGGTTCCTTAATCTCTTCGTCAACACGATACTGAAGGCGCCCAAGGCGAATGTGTTGGCCGAACGGTTAAGGAATCTTAATGACTACTTCACCAAATCCATTTATACAAATGTCTGCCGTTCGCTATTTGAAAAGGATAAGCTGGTCATTTCACTAGTCATGTGCCTGGGCATTCTAGTTGCCCAGAATCGCGTCGCCAAGCATGAGCTGCTATTTTTCTTGACCGGTGGTATTGGGTTCAAGACCGTCATAGCCAATCCATTTGGCTGGCTGCCTGATAAGGCCTGGGCGAACATCTTTCGTGTCAGCGATCTTGAAGGGTATGCTATAGGGATGCTTACATAAAAATCCTGTTGATTCATGGTCTTGATTTCTATGTACAGGGTAAAGAATATTCATATTAAAATGCAGGATGATGGAGAAGAGTGGCGTGAGTATTATGATGCAGTCAATCCACAGGAATTGCCGCTGCCAGAACCCTACAATAAGATCAATGAAATGCTCCAACTGATCATCCTTAAGAGTTTGAGACCTGACAAACTGGTGCCCGCCGTGAGGGTAAGCGGACTCTAGAATATATGATTTTAAGACACTCCTCTCATGAATTACTTCCCTTTTATGTATTTGGATACAGGCCTTTATCACACGCAACTTGGACAAGTCGTTCGTCGAGCCGCCTCCATTCGATTTGGCCGCCTCGTTCGCCGATAGCTCAACGAAAGTGCCTCTGGTGTTCCTGCTCTCCGCCGGCTCAGATCCCATGGCCAGCCTCTTTATGTTCGCCAAACAACGCAACATGTACGACAAGTAAGTTAATTAACGAGGAGTGTCTCATATTTCCGTGTCCATGTCGTGGCTGTTGGTGAGGTGGTTGCTAGTGGGGATGGCTTGTTTTCGATTAAGCGCGACATGTGCGCCTTGTACCGATATGTGCATGCGGTAAGTGAGGGATGCAGAAGTAGTGGGTAATTTGGGGAAGTACCTTCCTCAGTGTGCCACCTTCCTCCATAATCCTCAACAGCTGCATCACTCGAATCTACAGGAAGCCACTCATCACACAACCACACCCTCACTCAAACACACATACACACATACACACATATACACATATACACACATACAGCCATCAAGCTCTCAGCAATGCACTGGCATTTGTTACTTTAAAACGAATTTATGCTAAGCGCGTTGTTTGACTTCCCTGTGTCCGCCTTAGATTGAAAACCATTTCGCTGGGTCAGGGCCAAGGACCGCGTGCGGAAAAGATGATCACAGAGGCAGCACGTCATGGCCAATGGGTCGTACTGCAGAACTGTCACGTCGCATTCAGCTGGATGGGTGACCTGGAGCGCATTTGCAATGACACCACATTGACGGATGGGGCAAATCCCGACTACCGCCTCTGGTGTACATCATATCCCAGCTCCGTTTTTCCCGTCTCAGTGCTGCAGAATTCGGTCAAGATGACTAACGAGCCGCCCAAAGGCCTTCGAGCCAACATGCATCGCTCATTCACGTCGGATCCACTTATGCGTGATAAGTTCTTCACAAATGCGTTCCTTTTCTCCGACTCTGCCAACAAATGCTGGCTGCGCGGTGTCTTTGCTTTGGTCTTCTTCCATGCCGTGGTTCAGGAGCGTCGTGAGTTCGGACCCCTTGGCTGGAACATCCCGTATGAATTCAATGAATCGGATCTCAAGTGCGTCTCACCCCTTGGCCCAACACAATACCAATCAATTATCCATAGCCTTGTTTTCATTTGAAACTCCTTTCAGAATTTCCCTACTTCAGCTAAAAATGTTCATTACGCAGAGTCACAGCATTCCTTTCAGAGGTCATGTCTACTTGACCGGTGAGTGCAACTACGGGGGACGTGTTACCGACGATAAGGATCGGCGACTCATATTGTCCCTGCTGAACATGATATACAATAGCAATACCATCGAAGTGGATAAGTAAGTACATCGAGGACTTAAAACAATATCTCTACAAAGGGATTTCCCCTTCCCCACCAAATCTCTATTTCTCTATCTCATCACCTACCCACTCCACCCCTTCACAATTACTCTTGCAGCTACGCTCTTTCGCAGTCCGGCAACTATCGCGTGCCATTTAGTCCGACAAAAGTTAACTCCATTGAATATGTTAGTTCGTTCCCATTAAGTCCGCAACCTGAGGTATATGGTCTGCACGAAAACGCGGATATCAATCGTAATGTGAAGGAAACCAATGCTGTAAGGACTATGAAAGTTAAGTTCATGCACATTTATAATTAATTTTCACTTTCAGCTTATTAGCGGTGTTCTGCTCACCCAAACTGATCTAATGGCCTCGGTGAAGGCTAGTTCTGCAGGTGACGCCAAGGCCGATCCAGCTATAGCTATATGTAAGGAGCTATTGGTTCGGTTGCCTGAGGAATTTGATTTAGACGAAGTCTCCAAGCAATATCCTGTCATCTATACCAATTCAATGAACACAGTGTTGCGACAGGAGCTAATACGATTCAATCGTCTATTATCCTACATAAGAAAGAGCCTGGTGAACGTGGGCAAAGCTGTGGTGGGTCAAATTGCTATGATACCCGAACTGGAGCGCACTCACGCCTCGATGATTATAGGCAAGCTGCCGGCGGATTGGCTTAAGAAGAGCTATCCCTCGCTCAAGCCTTTGGGCAGCTACGTGAACGACTTTCTAGCGCGGTGAGTAACCAAGGACATGTTTATTTTCAATGCTATTGTACCTAGACTTCTTTGCTGCAATTGTACAAACATAATATAAAAGTATATGGCACTCAGAAATACGGCCACACGTCGTGACTCATACACATTCACACACTCGCACACACACACACACACACACACACGTACACATAAATACATTCATATGTCGTACACTTGGTTCAACTGTCCCATCATGTCCACGTTGTCGTTCAATGTCGCTATTCATGGCAAAAATCTTATTTGCCATTGACATCAAAGGACTATGCACTGTGTGTGAGCGTTTCTGTATGTATGTGTGTGTGTGCGTGTGTTTGGGCTCTGTATTTGTTGTGCTCTACTCTTCTCAGTGCTTTGTGCGCCACAACCTTTTGTCGTCAAATATTTAATATTTATTAACAAATTGAAAAATAAGATAACTCATCTCGGACTCCCACCGTCTTCTGCCTCAGCTTGGCTTTTTTTCAGAAGTGGATCGACCAAGGGGAGCCAATCGTCTACTGGATCTCAGGTTTTTACTTTACCCAGTCATTTATAACTGGTGTCCTGCAGAACTATTCGCGTAAAAACCGCTTCCAAATCGATATGATATTTATTGAGTTTGCGGTCACCAAGTTCGAGAATCAAACATCCCAAGTCGCCGATGTAGGAGCCTACATAAGGGTAAGTTGAAAACATGACCTCCAAAGAATACAGAAACAACACATATCATTTTTGTAAATTACGAAAACTATTGCCAAACACTCCCAAAACTCTCCAGGAACAAAAGGAAATCAACGATGAGACAAAGTTTATACAAGTATGAATAAAATTAGATATTTTTAGTAAGAAGTTAGATTTTGTGGCTGCACCCTAAAACTTGCTTTAACTTGTTTTCATTTTGTGCACTTCTTGAACTCATAAAAAAACAGTATCTAACCCACCCTTCCCCTTCTTTTATTCTTCACTTCCCTCCTACTAGCACCTATGAATGAATGAAAGGTATCAAATGATTCCCATTTACTCATTTCACTTCATCACTTCCAGGGTATTTTCATAGAAGGCGCACGCTGGAACCGCAAGACAAAAGAAGTGGACGAATCCTTCTCAAAAATACTGTTCGACACTCTGCCGGTTATCTACATACGCCCAGTGTTAAGAACACCAGAGGAGGGGCCAGTTGCAGCCAGCGGGGCAGACACTTCTACGATTTACGATTGCCCCGTGTACAAGACCAGTGAACGTCGTGGCATCCTCTCTACTACCGGGCACTCGACGAATTTTGTAATGTACCTGCAACTGAAATGCTCCATGACTCCGATGCATTGGATTAACCGCGGCACGGCCTGCCTGTGCCAGCTGGATGATTGAAAGTTAACCCGAGGTCGTCCTCGGAGCAGCATGCGCAGACTCTCCCCACTCGCACCACCTCCTTTGCACAAACGGTTCTTCTACGTTTTATGTAGATCCACGGATAACCAAAACTGTGAACTGCCCACCAACAGGGGAGATGCTGCCTATTTTTATACACATCATACGTGTTATCCTGGCATATACCAACGACTGACCTATTTGAAATCATACATATGCAAAAATACTCTCAACTTTTGTAATACTTTTTATGCTCGACGGTGGATGCGTTCAGGAAGCGTCGAAAGCGAAATGCCAAATGTGAAATGCAAACTGCGATTCTATTTATTTTTGACCGTTTTCCTCGCTTGACAATGGGTATTGAATACTGGAAACTGTACACTGAGCATCGGGCTCTGAACATGGGACACTGGACACAGGACACAGGACACAGGACACTGGACAATGGACACTAGACACTGACTACTGGCTACTGGCAACTGGACACTAGGCATTGGACACTCAACGCTGAACAGTGGATGCAGTGGCATTTTGATGATGATGTTGATTGCCAGATATAAATTAAATATGCAGAATACTTTATAGAGGGAGAGAGAGAGAGAGAGAGAGAGAGCGATGGCTGAATATATATATATATATATATATATGTATATATATATATTTTATGTGCACCATTTACAAATGAATAAATGAAAAAATGAAGCAGGTCCTTGCTTTTCAGCGCTCATTGCGACATTTAAAACTGTTTTTCCAATGAAGGGGGGGATGTCGGTAGGGGCTCAATCCTGAAGCTTATTGCGGGGATAAGCTTACAAGAGATAAAGTTTCGTTTTAATTAAGTTTATTTAAGCAGCTAACATGTTAAATGAGTTTAAAACCTTTATAGAGCTGCTTGGCTATCTATAGTATCATATTGATTCGCAGTACTCGTTCCTCGCCTCTCCGCCCCATTGGTAGGTAGTCGTTCCGCGTGTCATTACACTTCGTCGTATGCCAAACACTTCCATGTTCCGTACAGTTCGAGAATTTGATACGTTCTTTTTAAAAATAAGTATCTTCCAAGGTCATAACCCTCGAGCTTGTGATCAACATTCTCGATTGCTGTTACTTCAAAATCACTGATCAAATGACGACCCCAGAAGCCCACAGCTCCCCCGATGTTCTAACACCGCCTACATGAGTGCGGACAATGCTGATGATAATGACGATAGCCATGATGATGATTATAATGATCATGCTGATGACGACGTTGAGGGCGATGATGAGAATGATGATAAAAGGTTTTTGAATCAAATCGTTTAGGAGATTTATTGCGTGTTTTGTGTACAATTGGAGCAGCAGAAAATATAAATTTAAATTTAAATTTAAATTGCCACAAGCACTGAAAGGCATATATCAAAAATTGAAATATGCCAAAGTAGCTGATCGAGCAGATCTATTATATCACCCTGCTATTAATAGTAGCTGCCTAATGTGGCGTAACCGAAAATAGCAACACTGAAGAGCTTTTGTCCATCATGGACACTCGCACTCGCACACTCACACTCACACACACACACACACGCACACACAGATACATACACATATGAAAGAGCTTGGCCTTAAGCGTTGTTCAAGAGTCGCCAAAACTCCAAGCCCAAAGTTAAAGCAAAATACGAAGCTGTCCATCAGCCGACAAAATGAAGAAGCCCCCATAACCAAAAACAATGAGAACAATGACAACGATAACGACAACTTCCGCTTGCAATTACCAGGCGAGAAGGCATTGAGAAATATCGCAGCGATCGATCGAGCGATCGATGGATCGATTGTTCAAATGAGCACGTCTATTCATATGCAATAATGCCCATAATATGATACAAATAATCAAGTCTATCAAAACTTACGAGAAGAATTCAAAGAGCCCTCGACCATTGTTGATTCTGCCAAAGATTCGGCGCGATCCAAAAAATCAAAATATCAAAAAATCAAAAAAACAAAAAATCAAAAAAAAAGTTTCGGCCGCAACATTCAACATGATGTTTGAGAAGTTTTGAAGCTTATGCGATCTATTGTTGGCTTTCGTTTTGTTTTAGTTCCATCTTGAATCATTGTGGTAAATAAATGTGTGTGTTTTCTATATGATTGTGAACATGTGTGTGCTATTAGTTTTTTATGGTCTATAGCATTTGTTCATTTTCTTCAACTCGTTCATTTTGTTCATTTTGTTTTCACATACGGCAAATGGCCGCAACATCTAAAAGTACAATTGATGTGCGCGGCTTGAGATACTTTTGACAATAGCGACTAGACAAGACAAACCACTAAGCGGGGCTAATGCCGGTCATCAATGAAGATGAAGATGAGGATGAAGATGAAGAAGTGGCCCGAGCAGCACGAGCAGCACAAGCAGCACGAGCACCGCAAGCAGTTGATCGAGCAAACTATTTGACGCGGTAGTTGCCGCATGGAGAGCCCTAACCGGTTTCATTTTTCGGATCTTCTCTAAAGTGAATGGCACACTGCGGCGCGAGAACTTTGCGAAATCTGTGTATAAATAGTGTCGTAAGGTTTGGTTTCAAAACAGAATCAAATTTGGATTAATCTCATAGACACGCATCGTCTAAGAGGATCTTCAAATATGGTTAGTCGCCTGCCGTCCTCGCCTTGGAATAAACAGGACTAACTCACTGATCTTTTTCACTTTTCAGAAATTTTTTGTTGTTGCTTTTGCTGTGATCGCAGCCGCTGCGGCCACTTCCATCTCCACGGAGTACCTGCCCCCCGTTGACAACAACCTCGAAGTTGTTGCTGAATCCGTTGATGTACCAGTTGAACAGGGTGTTCTTAGTGATGATGGCTACCGTTACAAGACCGTCCGTCGCCTCAAGCTCCGTCATCGTCGTGATGTGAACGAGTTGAGCAGTGAATACCTGCCCCCAGTTCAGGAAGCTGCCAGTGAGGTCGTCCCAGTTGAGGCTGCCTCCGACGAGTCCGCTGCCCTTGCCACCGATGGCTACCGTTACAAGACCGTCCGTCGCCTGAAATACCGTCATCGTCGTGATGTCAACGAATTGAACAGCGAATACCTGCCCCCAGTTCAGGAAGCTGCCAGTGAGGTCATCCCAGTTGAGGCTGCCTCCGACGAGTCCGCTGCCCTTGCTACCGATGGCTACCGTTACAAGACCGTCCGTCGCCTGAAATACCGTCATCGTCGCGATGTCAACGAATTGAACAGCGAATACCTGCCCCCAGTTGAGGAAGCCGCCAGTGTTGTCGTCCCAGTTGAGGCTGCCTCTGACGAGTCTGCTGCTCTTGCCACCGATGGCTACCGTTACAAGACCGTCCGTCGCCTCAAGCTCCGTCATCGTCGTGATGTCAACGAATTGAACAGCGAATACCTGCCCCCAGTTGAGGAAGCCGCCAGTGTTGTCGTCCCAGTTGAGGCTGCCTCTGATGAGTCCGCTGCCCTTGCCACCGATGGCTACCGTTACAAGACCGTCCGTCGCCTGAAATACCGTCATCGTCGCGATGTCAACGAATTGAACAGCGAATACCTGCCCCCAGTTGAGGAAGCCGCCAGTGTTGTCGTCCCAGTTGAGGCTGCCTCTGACGAGTCTGCTGCTCTTGCCACCGATGGCTACCGTTACAAGACCGTCCGTCGCCTCAAGCTCCGTCATCGTCGTGATGTCAACGAATTGAACAGCGAATACCTGCCCCCAGTTGAGGAAGCCGCCAGTGTTGTCGTCCCAGTTGAGGCTGCCTCTGACGAGTCCGCTGCTCTTGCCACCGATGGCTACCGTTACAAGACCGTCCGTCGCCTCAAGCTCCGTCATCGTCGTGATGTCAACGAATTGAGCAACGAATACCTGCCCCCAGTTGAGGAAGCCGCCAGTGTTGTCGTCCCAGTTGAGGCTGCCTCCGACGAGTCCGCTGCTCTTGCCACCGATGGCTACCGTTACAAGACCGTCCGTCGCCTGAAATACCGTCATCGTCGTGATGTCAACGAATTGAACAGCGAATACCTGCCCCCAGTTCAAGAAGCTGCCAGTGAGGTCGTCCCAGTTGAGGCTGCCTCCGACGAGTCCGCTGCTCTTGCCACCGATGGCTACCGTTACAAGACCGTCCGTCGCCTGAAATACCGTCATCGTCGTGATGTCAACGAATTGAACAGCGAATACCTGCCCCCAGTTCAAGAAGCTGCCAGTGAGGTCGTCCCAGTTGAGGCTGCCTCTGACGAGTCCGCTGCTCTTGCCACCGATGGCTACCGTTACAAGACTGTCCGTCGTCTGAAATACCGTCATCGTCGTGATGTCAACGAATTGAACAGCGAATACCTGCCCCCAGTTCAGGAAGCTGCCAGTGAGGTCGTCCCAGTTGAAGCTGCCTCCGACGAGTCTGCTGCTCTTGCCACCGATGGCTACCGTTACAAGACCGTCCGTCGCCTGAAATACCGTCATCGTCGTGATGTGAACGAGTTGAACAGCGAATACCTGCCCCCAGTTGAGCAGGCTCCTGCTGCATCTGCCGTTATCGATGTGCCCGCTGAAGCTACCGTCGTCGCCGATGATGGCTACCGTTACAAGACTGTCCGTCGCCTGAAGTTCCGTCGTCACTAAAGTCTTTCAACAGATTCCCACCCACCCCACAACTTGAGATTGCCATGCACCGCTTTCACGTAAAGCTTTGGCAACTTCATCTGCAACTAACATAAGCGTATGTAGCGTAGTCAATGAGAATGAGTTATGCATAATTCGAGTACAAAAACGATACCACAATAAAATTTTTTTAAACAAAATATTTCCGTCTTTTTCATCAAAGCTTTTCTCTCCTCAGGCAATTGCGCAAACTCGGAACGCCCCGCTTACCTTATCTTATCTAATGCTAATATCACCAAACGATAATGATAAGATACGTACACCTGTCGCTCGTTGAATCACGCATAACTTTTCAGTTCCATTTTAAAGTTAGCGACGTGCACAATACGATTTTTTTTCTTTATTTTTTTCCTGCATTCGAGTTCCAAATAAGTTCCAACACACAAAAATGATGTCAAGAAAGTGCACCACCTATTTGATTGTTTGCTTAGGTAAAAATCCTACGAAGAACTCCTTTCAAATCAATTTTTTTATTGTGATAAAAAGTGAAATTGTGAATACCAACTAAAAGATACTCCCAAACGAATGAACCAATTCAAAACTCAAAAATAATATTATATTAATTACGAGCGTGAAATGCGTTCAACGAACATGTGAGCCCTCTAGAAGAGGATACGCCCAAAAAGGAAACTATAGCATGACTAAAAAATGCTACTAAGTGTGTCATTCATAACTCATTCATAGAGAGAGAGAGAGAGAGAGAGGGAGAGAGGGAGAGAACAGTTCACCTGTAGACCCTTTACAAAAATGTGCGCTTATCAGTAGCCTTGCGATACAATCAAAAGCCCAAACTGATAAGCTGAGTTTACTCATCGTTGACACAATCGCGTTTCTTTGTAATGAGTAATACGTTGAAAATCGTGCGATGATTAAAATTGGCTTTCGGGAAATGTGCCCCCACCCCTTTTTTTGTTGCGTCTCCCCCCACCCAATTTAATGTTAATGTAGATAGTGTGCTTTATTTAAGCAATTTCCATATTGAATTCCAGCACATTTGATTACCTGCTTTCGAAAATACTCTCATTTATTCCATGCATATTTTATTTGCTTAAAGCCCCGTTGCTAATACCGGATGTGGCCTAAGCCCAATAATTATTTCAGCGTATAAATTATGAAATATGGAAAAACAATTAGTTTTCGGTTAGCGGTCGGTTATTGTTCTGGTTAGTCCGGTCCGGCTCAGTTCCGCCCAGTCTGTTCTGGTCCTTTGGATTCATTTTTTGGTGTAACGGCGATTTGTGTAGGTTACCAAAGCGTTCAAATGTTTACTTGATAATTTAATTGAATGGCAAAAACGATAAGCGGAAAGCGATAAACGAAATGCGAAATGCGAAATGCAAAATACAAAACACGAAAATGAAAAATTAAAATCGAAATACATAAAACATCAAAGGAACCTACAAATTTATCGTGTTTAATATGAACTAACCTCAAATGCTAAAAAAAAAAACTCCACACTAAATAGACAAAAAGCATAACAATAAAAATAACATTAACATTAAACAAACAATAAGAACGCCGTGAAACAAAAGAGAAATAATCAAAACTGACATCCGCAATGGAAACAATAGTCGAATATTCCAAATCTCATGCCCCCTTCAGCCTCCGCATCCGCGATCAAGTGATTATCTGATTTATCATCGAACTTGGCGCGCGCTTAGATTTTTCGTTTTCGTTTTCCTTTTCCTTTTTGTTTTCGTTTTCGTTCTCTTTTTCTTTTTTTTCTTTTTTTTCTTTAAATTTGATTTTTGTCGGTTCGCCTGAGATTAACTTTGTTTTTAAATATTTTCCTAATAATTAATTATAAATATTTAAACAACTCTTTGGCTAAGCAGCAAGAACACCAAAGATGTCAGTCTCATCTATTTGATGAATGGTGAACGTCGTTTTCATTGAGTTCCGTTCCGTTCCGTTCTTTTTTTTTCTCGCTTTATTTGTATTAAGCGACTCAATGTGATTCCATGGCCTGTGACGTGATGTGATGTTATGCGACGTGATGCGATGTGAAGTGAAGTGATGTGATGTGATGTGATGTGATGTGATGTGATGCTCTGTTTGATTGATACTTCAAAGCAATAGAGAAGCAACACAAGCCGCAACCACCACACAGCGCGATCATTACTAAATATTATTAATTTATTTTTTTTAATTTTTTTTTTTTTTTTTTTTTTTGTTTTCTGCTTTTTGTTGTTTGTGCTCAACTATTTGTGAAGCATTATTTAAATAATTTGCTCTTTGTTGTTTTTCCGCTTGTTTGCAGTTCTGTTGGCTTCTTGCCTTCAGGAGACGGATGCCACGCGCCGTGTGAATCGTGGACGTCGCACGCTCACCCGCAAATACTTTAGTAAGCCAACTTAATATTTATATTAACGATTAGAATTAATAACTAACGGTCCCACCACTTCAGCTGGACTGGCGATACCCGGATGGGCGGTTGTAACATGCGTAGCAATTGCCGAGCTGCTTGTGGGCGCGGCTATATACTTCATCATGTATAAGTTCATATTGGACAAGGAGCCTGATCAGTCCTCTACCTACACGCCAGCCAAGACACATGATCCCTCACCGGGCGTACAGCCACCACAGTCAATACCCTTGCAACCTATGCAGCCCGTGCAACATGTGCAGCAGCCAGCTCCCTCACACGTAACGGACATTGCCTAGAGGCCAGCCGGAAGTAAAATTCAATATATATAAATATATATACATATACATATATATTGTATTATTATTATAGTGTCCATAAACCCGTCTTCACACATTGTGTAAATTCTTTGTCTTTTTTATCAATAAATCGAATCATTTTTTTTAAAGTTTAAATTGACTTGAAATATTTGGGGCTTTGCTGGTTTGTTGTTTTCTGCATTTAAATGTAGATCAAACTCGTATTTTCACATTATGTAATCTAGAGGTTGAATTTAAAAGTGTATCACTTCAATATGTATACCCTTAAACATTTGATTTATGTAAACAACGATATAAAATAAAATAAAATAAATATTATTATGTAAATATATTTTTTGTGAATTGTTCTTCCGTGATTAGATGGCTTAAAGAAATATCTGAAGGGATATTTATAAGCTCAAAAAATTAAATTAAATATCTATTTGCTTATATGATATTAATTCAGGATTAAAGAAAGAGCATTAAAGCTTCCCGCATATGAATAAATTATTAAAAACCAATAAATAAATATTGATAGGTGAGCTTAGACGTCAGCTTTTGAAATTTAAAATTCGCACAGAACAAAATGATTACATCTTTTACTTATATTAAACATGTAGAAAGATAGTCGTAAATATTTTATCTCAAAAACATGCAAATTATAATAAAATTAAAACCAAAGTTACAAAGCATCAGAAAACTGGTAAATGCGACCCAATCATTCTAATTTAAAATTTTTTACAAATAGAACTTCAAAATCAATTTTCGTCAGCTAATCATTTGATTGTTGCTGTTGTTGGGGCTTCTACGCATTGGAACAGCATTTGATATTTTTTTTTATTGAGGTGCCTGACGGCGCCTGTTTCTGATCTAGTTTATCTTCTTATCAAGATTTATGGGTCTGTGTTGTCTGTAGCAGATGGATTGAAAGTTGTCTTACTATTTATTGATATGCCTTAGTCATTAACTAAAACTGGTCTTAAGTCAACTTACTGGGCTCCAGAGCAAAGCAAGCACTTCGGCTGCTCTGAAAATATCACTGAAGTGCACGTTTTATGTAGTATACTTTTAAGCGCCATAGCAAATAAGAGCTTGAAAATAACTAAGCAACAGTGATCGTTCACTAGCTGTTTTGTAGCTAAATAACTCGAACAGAGATGCTGATATAGCTTCTTTGTGGCTGCTGCCTAAAGCTAACTTGCAACTAGTGGCATTAAAAGAAAATCAGATACAGCTTAAAGACAAAAGGCAGCAAAACACATAAAAATCAGAAAAACTATTAAAAATTAAACTTAATTTTTTTTTATTTTTAATAAGTAACCGAAAATCGTTTTGATATTGATATACGATAGAAATTTTTTGAATGGTGTTGTCGGTGTTAAATCTTTTTAAGGGCTATTGCGTAGCACTCTTTTTCATACACTTGTAGTTCGTTTGGATGCAGTGCCGCTTGGCATTTACAGTGCTGCAGTTGCCGCTGCCGCTGCTGCTGCCGCTGTTACTGATGCCACTTGCGGCGGGCACTTAACAGCACTTGGCTGGAAATGCAAGTTGCCCGCTTAGCGCTGACAAATCGAAATTTATTATAAACGCAATTGAAAAATCCCCAAGCAGCACTTGAGCTACAGCTGAAGCTGAAGCTGAAGCTGCAGCTAACGCTAAAGTTGGATGGTAGAGCCCGCTTTCATGGCAGCCAAGTAGCTGTAAATGCCAACAATTGCCGCAGCGAAAGCTTTGTCAAAGCTACACAACAGCAGCAACATGGACAATGAATTTAAGAGGAAGGGAATAGGGGAAAGAAATAGAGAGATTGAGGGAGTAAAAAAAGATGGGGAAAGAGAAAGTGGGACGTGAGGAATGATGCGAGCGAGGCTGCTGTAAAGCTGCAGCCGCGTAACCAAAGCGGATTTCAAATTGACACAAAACAGACAAAAAGCAAACCGTTTAGGCACAACCAATGGCGGCGGTGGCAGTAGCAGCAGCGGCAGCAGTGGCAGCAGAAGAAGCAGAAGCTACACACATGCAGGCAGCCGGGCAACATCGCCATTCAAAATTTGTGAAACGGAGCCAAGTTCTCGAAAGCCCCATTGAGGGCACAGCCAGCGACATAGCCGCCTGGCGCAGCCAGTCAGGCAGCCATGCTAAAGGATACTTTAGTTGCCATAACAAAGCCACACAAAAGACTTCGTTCTCCACGACGACGATGCTGATGTGCCTGATATGTCCTCCGCCTCTGTTATACCCTGTGTCCACGCAAATGTAGCGTGTGTCATTGTATCCACGTGCCAATCGGAACTTTATGCCTGTTCGTATCTAGCATGATATAGTATATCCTAAAAATGTATAAGGAGTAGCCTTAGTCGGTGCCTTGAGTGAAGTATCTCGTTGGCTGTGCTGGTTGATTTTCTCATTTCATGAATATTTTTCCAATAGTTTCCAATTTTTTTTCTTTTGCCCACTTTTCCCTAATTTTGAAATTGGACCAGTAGAGAAAATAATTATAGCTCAATATCGGTCCCAAATTTGTAGAATAAAAGCATTTCGTCTGAGGACGAGTATGGAAGCCAAAACACAGCCACGCGTGCTGTACATCTCGTGGTGTCTTCTTCAGCCTGTGGTGTTAAGGTTTATCAACATATCGTTTACATTGATGCCCCTCAATGTTGCAAATACCCAAGAGCAGTCGCTCATATTTATTTATGGCTCAGTGTAAAGCCCAATGCACATATATATCTAAGCACATGTGCGTGTATTTGTGTGCATGCATATGTATAGATATAAATTTTTTCTATTTATTTCTTTTTCCTTGTTGCTTTCCCAAACTGGCCACAAGTTGCACGGCGGGAAGTGTCTGAAGTTGAGGTTGAGATTGGAGTTGGAGCTGGCGCTGGCGCTGGAGCTGGAGCTGAAGCTGGAGGGGTTACGGCAACTGGCTGCATCTTGGAGCAGCAGCTGACAGTTTGGCAGCCGTTTTACAATGTTATCAATTTTTCCCCACCCCCCTGTGACTCCTACATCGGTTTGTGTTGTGCTTTGGCCCGGATTTAGCCATGTACACTTGTTGTAAACAACAACATTAACAAGGGTTTGCCTCATCTTGGCTTAGAAGCGGGGCTGCTGAGGGAGAACACTCATAAGCATTCATTGGAAATCCTTTTCGATTTATTTGCGTATTCAAACGGAAACATTTAAAGTGATTGCGGATGCAAATTTTACCCAAGAACCAAATGGCTCTGATACAGTACCAGATCCCCTCAGCTCACCTCCTCGTGCGTGCCACTCCTGTGCCCGCACTCCCTCCTCCGCTTCTATTTTTCTGTGTGTTCTTTTGCTGTATTCTTTTTTCTTTTTTCTTTTTTTTTTTTTTCGTTTTCACAGATCTGAAGACCGTTTACCAGCGCGTGCCTGGAAACATTTGCGGTTTTTGCGCCAACTTCACACATTTTCTTATGTCGGTTTCTCAGTGTGCTTCACTTTGCTTTGCTCTGCTTTGCTTCACTTTCCTCTGCTTTCCTCTGCTTTGCTTTGCCCTGGTTTGCTTCTTATTTTATTGTTGCTTTGCCATGAGAATTTCAATTTTTAACACAGGTGCTTGTGTTTGTTGAAAAAATAAATAAATATCAATCATACGCCCCAGTAGCCCAGCCTCAACCGGCAACTGTCTTTCTGGTGGCCGCCCTGTATTTCTGTATTTCTGTATTTCTGTATTTTTAAAATTTTGAATTTTCATTATTTTCTCTTATAATTTCGTATTTTATTTTCGTTGGCAATTAGTTGAGTCTTTTTGTTTTTCTTAATATCACCATTAATATGGGTAATGGCATCGACAGAGAATTGAGTTAAGGGGCGAGATATTTAAATTTTCTTTTGAATATTTTTTTCACTCGGTTTATTTCTTGTAAAAATGAAATTGGCCTTTACGCTGGGTACACCGTACAGTGAAACTTTAACAATGAACGATGAATTTATTTTCACATTCACATTCACATTCTTTTAATAATTAAACTACCCCGCCCCCACAACTTTTTATTAACGAACAATCCCAATAGAACTGCTCATGCACGCATTTTGATAAATTCAAATGCCACACAACGAACTACCATCGGTTGTGTGTGTGTCTGTGTGTGCGTGTGTATCGTTCGCTTGTGTATAGCTTTTCGCACAAATGTGCGACTCTATGTGGCTTATTGCGCCTATTAATTTCGCACAAAACTACTAAAAACTGTTAATGACTTGCCGGACTGCTTGTCGTCGCAGGGGGAGTGCTGAGCACTTGGGGCCTGGAAAGCTGGGTCAGAATAGGGGCGGCGGTGGGGTGGAGCATCAATAGCCGATCAGCTGCTCTATTTGTGCTCCGGCTTAAACGTTTTATGGACAATTTCTGTTGACAGCGTGTTAATTGCCTTTTGGCGAGCAATGAGAGACGACAAAGCGACAGATACAATAAAGTCGAGGGTTTAACGCTTATCTAGTGTGTGTTTGTTTGTTTGTCCGTATCTCGGCGTATGTGTGTATGTGTGTATGTGTATATGTGTGGGTGCTATCAAGTAGGGAAAATCTTAAGCGAAGCTACCAAATGACCTGGATGGCATCATGCACATCATGTGTAGTACAGCAATCAAAATATCAAACTTTAAGTAGTTTCAAGTTGCACGTCACATGAAATTGTAATAATTCCACAATCAATTGCACTGCACCGAAGACACGCTTGGTTCTTTTTGGGGGAGGAGTGTCAAACGATTTAAAATTTGAACGACAAATCGGCTGGACTTGCTGCCAAGATACCCTGCAAGTGGAAGTAGGTAAAGTACAGTAAACACTCGAGACGGATTTATACAAATAACGCTACACATCGCAGTTGCACTTTCAATCCATGCAATCAATGACGTTCTTTATATATGGGAAGAGGCTTCAAGTGCCTCGGCTGGGCGTAAGCACTCTTCAGCCTGATACCCTTTGTTCCACTGGATTCAGGGTATAACGATACAATTTAAATTAAATATAAGCAACGAGCAAACCAGTCACAGACAAGCACCCAGCGTATGACAAAATGATATGGGGGTGCTCTGCATAATTCAGCAACACAAACACAACAGAAGCTTCGAGCCTTAGGCAGCAGGCAGCAGTCAGCAGGCGACAAGCGAAAGCAGAAGCCGCAACAGAAGCAGAGCTATGGGTGTCGACAACGACAGCGGCAGCGGCAGCGGCAGCGGTGCTGGCAAATTAAATCAAATAGTTATATCATGCGAATAAATCGTCGCGGATATATCGCACATACGCCTCGTTGACCACATCAACTGGCGGCTACTTACGAGCCTAGCACAGCGCGTTGGGCATCAGTACGCGCATTGCGCTCAACGGTAACAGATCGTGGATTGTAAAACGGGTTACGTTCTCCCCCTCCTCCTGCCGGCCGACCATTGTCCTTGCTAGTATCGTGCGCGCGTACATGTGAGGACACCGCTGTTAGGCCGTTACACAGAAGATACACACAGAAGACGGACAAACTCGAGCACTAGCAACACTTCCTGTGCGTGCCACAAGGAAGCGAAAGTGACTGCCAGTACGAAAAGGAGCTACAAATTGAAAAGTAGTTGGGACCTGCTCCTGTCATTTACGGTTCTAATTCCCCAAAGTATCCACACGCGTGCTGCAACAGCTACGACGCGGATTTGAAGGAGGACTTTGCTCGACTTCCAGGACAACCTGCACAATTTCAATCGACTGACTCCTATCAAGCAGTTGCGTCTGTTTCTATTTCGATTTTTTTTGTGTGTGTTTGGTTTTCTTTTTTTGTGACACAACATCTTCTACTGAAACCGCACGATGCACACGCCGGCTGGAAAAGTGTCGGGCTTCATCGTCCTGATGATTGTGCAAATAATTTTCCTAGTGCTCTTTTGGCTGTTCGTGCGTTACGAGGAGTCCGTCCTGCCTGCACCTCTTGTTAAAACGGAAGACGCTGGATCAGCAAACGAACACGTTTTAAAATATCCTCGTGAGTAGACGAAAGTTTTCCGCCTACAGACTTTTTCTTTCCCCAAACCAGTCACCAGTCACCAGTCACCAGCCCCCAGTCACCAGTCACCAGTCACCAGTCACCAGTCACCGACTCAATCAACTCCTCACTCTCAAGCTATTTTCTTTTATTTGACACTGAGTCTAAATTTAATCTATTCACTGTTATGACTAACAATTCTATATTAAGTTCATTTTTGATTCTCTTTATGGTTTCATGCGTGGAACCAAGCCATACAAAATAATTACCCAGCAACTGACGTGCAACAAAGACAACAACAATGTCTGTTTTCGGTTCTTTTTGATTGGGGGGTACTGTCAATCACAAGAATATCATCACTTCATTATCATATTGTCATATCGTCATATTGCCATACCATCATATGAACTACTGCACGACATCTGAAGCTGATAATGTGTCATATACATATACATTTTTGTATTTATTTATGAATTTAAAGCGAACCTCCAGATTGGTATTAATAGAAAAATCTAACACCTACTTCATGGCTCTATTTTTAATAAACAAAGTAGGAAAAAATAAAGCTAAATGAAAAAGCTAAATTTTGGCCGTGGCATGGCAACAAACGCGCAGATTAGACGCAAGGTGAAACCCAAGACTTTATGGCTCGATGAGTTGTGAATCCTAAGATATATGGCCCTTCAAGAGAATCAATAGAAACATTAACAAAAAATACGGTAGCCTTCTTTAAGAAGATAAGATATTCTTAGCGAGGCAGAAAAATTATGGAAGCACAGATACGCATGATGTAATAATGATACAAGTAGTTGCGGCAATGAGTACGTAAAGTATACGTAATGTAGGTAGATTTTAAGATCTCACAATTAATAAACTGAGTCAGATTAAAAAAAATAGTAATCAGGCTTAAAAGATGTTGTTATAAACAACCAAGGGCTTAGCAGCTGACGGGAAACAGGGGATTAACACAGGCGAAGAATATTTTATTAGCATTTCGTGGAAGAGAATATTCGCTATGACTCTTGCTAAGTATTGATTTTAAAAGGCAAATTACTATCTAAATGGGACGGAGCAAGGCGGATCTTTACCGAGAAGAGCTTCTCTTAATCCTTTATATTGCAACTTTTTGGACCCTTCAGACTGTTAAGGCTATTACTCATGCCAGTCGACAGTCGAGAATTGGGAGTCGGAAGTCAAGAGTCGAGAGTCGACAGTCAGCAGACCCACTTATGCGGATTTGTTTGGATGTTCCCGGGTGTAGCTACTGCCCAGCCTCTGTCAGCCAAGTGGTGGCGGCTCATAAATAAATAAAGTTATTTTTCGCATAATTCCCTTAGAGTCCCGTGGCACCAATTGCATTAATTACAACTACATTTGCCACAATGGGGCAAACAGCAGCCGAAAACTAACAAAGTACCGACAAATGAAGGCCGAGAACTAAGAACTAAGAACTAACAACAGAAAACTAAGAACTAAGAACTAAGAACTGAGAACTAAGAACTAAGAACTGAGAACTAAGAACTAAGAACTAAGAACTGAGAACTGAGAACTAAGAGCTGCACAGTGAAAACTGAGTACCGAAAACAGAAGGCTAAAAGCTGAAAGCTGAACAAAACGAGCCGCACACAAATGAATAATTAAAGCCATTAATTTCAATTTATGCAAATGCGTCTGTAAACAACTTGTTGCAATTCATAATAAATAAATTAAACCGTATTTCACACTAATTGCACCCACACATGACTTGCCTCCCGTTCGCACTGCCTTGCCTTTGCCTTTGTCTTTGCCTTTGCCTTTGCTTTTGCCTGGCAACTGGCAACTGGCAACTCACAGCTAGCGATTGGTGAATGGAGCCTACGCCTACGCCTGCTGCCTGCTGTCTGATTTTGCAGCCTGCGGCCTTTTGTTGCCCGGTGGCCGATGCCCGACGCCTGATGCCCGATGTCTTACGCCCAATGCCTTGTGTCGTGCTCCGGCTCTAGCACTACTTTCGCCATGGTGACATCAATCTCAATGCAATTGACTTTTGGCAGCAGACAATTGGGCAACTAATTGAAATGACTTGACTCAATTAATAAGCGTGCCACAAAGCGATGTTGCACGAACTAATCGACCCTAAATAAACCCACAGCCTCACCACCTCCTCCTTAACCCACACACAATGAACAGCTTTTAGGACACTCGTAGGCTAATCCGGCTTGACTCACTTTGTTGCATTACAGACTTTCAGGACATTCAAGTTATGATATTCATTGGCTTCGGCTTCCTTATGACGTTTCTGCGCAAATACGGATACAGCGCTACGGGCTTCACCCTCTTCATGGCTGCTCTGGTGGTGCAATGGTCGGTGCTAATGAAGGGCTTCCTGGGCATGAAGGACGGCCAGATAAGGTGAGTGTTTTGAGCAATAATAAATATTGTACGTTTATCCAAATAATTATGCAGCGCACATAAATTAATTACATTTTCCTACACATACGCTAACGCACACATACACATGCACACACAGCGTTGGTGGGGCGTACAGCCAGCCAATTAGCCAAATCTTTGTCTGCGAAAACACTTCCCCTTAGTAGACGCGCTTGATACAAGACTGTCCTTAAAAGTCGAACTTTCTACTCAATTGAATTAAGATTACTCATTAAATATTTGGAAATGTTTATTTCATGCGCTTTCCTATGCTGAGAGTAGCTCTGCCTTTTCCCTCAGTGACTGGCAACTCCGATTGCCAGCATCAAGCTCAGCCCCTGAGATGGTTTAATTTAAGGAAAATAATCTGAAGTTGTAATGAATTCAGGCAATTACCTTAATTCAAACAAGTGGGCGGATGGGGAGGATGTGTAGTTGGGGGCCTGACTTGAGCCGCTACTTATGATAAGTGGAACGGCAAATAAAAGGGTCACAAAGGGCGGCATGTTGCAAAGTGTGCCTGGAAGTGGAACCCTTGCCTAGGTACCTGGAATGGGAATACGTACCAAAGTGGAACACTTCTCATTGCTTCTCTTTACTTCCTTCCACTTTTTTCTGCAGCCTTTCGTTGGAAAACATCATCGATGCGGACATTGCAGCCGCTGTGCCTCTTATCAGCATGGGAGCTCTTCTGGGACGCACCACGCCCATTCAATTACTTTGCATGTCCATCTTTGAGGTGGCATTGTTTGCAGCAAATGAATATTTGGCTTTGAATATCCTAAGTGTAAGTACAATACCCTGGGTTAAGGATCCAGAATCATCCGTTTCGAATTATTAACCTTCTTCCGAAACTTGGCAGATCTGCGATTGTGGTGGCTCCATTACTGTACACGCCTTTGGTGCCTACTTCGGCCTGGCAGTGGCACTGATGTTGCGCCCCTCCAGCGACAAAAACGAGGCGGGCAAGCACGAGGGAGCCAACTATACGTCGGACATTTTTGCGATGATCGGCACAACTTTCCTTTGGGTGTACTGGCCAAGCTTTAACTCGGTCCTGGCTTCTGGTTCTGGTGGAGAGCGAGCCATTTTAAACACGTTTTTATCATTAGCCGCGGCAACAGGTGAGTCACGTGCTTAGGACCTGGCACCAGCCCAGACCTGGAACCAATCTTAGTCGCAGTCCCAGACCCAATCCCTTTTCCATTTCCAGACCCTGTCCCTTTCCTTATCCCAACCCCAATGCCAAACCCAAGCCCAATCCTATTCTCAATCCCAATCCCAATCCCAATCCCAATCCTGGCAATTAGTTGGCTCAAGTGGCGGCTGTTCTCCGACTATTCTTAGCTTCCGTATTTTCCTAGAGCAGCTTCGTTAATTATAATGTTGGCGCGGGCCTATTAACTATGGCGCCAGGCACTGAAATTGAAAAGGACCAACACAACGTCCTGCGTCGTAGCATCCACCGATGCCTCTCCTGCTGCCTGATGCTGCCTGCAAATCTTTATGCATGCAACTCACAAACTAATTAAATGTCAAATAGTTTCGTTAACACATTTGAAAATTTATTTTGAGCACGTAGAGCACATAAAAACGGCACAACAGCCAGAGAACAACCCAAATGGTCAGAGCGGGAAGGCAGATCCTGTCCAGCACATAGCTTTCTATGTGTGTTTTGTGCTTTGTGAGATGTATGCATGTGCGTGTGCCTGTGTGTGTGTGTGTGTGTGTGTGAATATGTGCGTATGAGTATGTGTTTGTAAGGATAAGTGTGTAAGCGTCTGTGTGTGTTAGTGTGTGTGTGTATGGGTCAACTATGTTTGACCATGGCCATGTCGTACACAACATATAGAAAATGTGCTAAAAGCAAAAACAACCATGAAGAAGAAGTGGACGCTGAGTGGGGGCTGGGGGCAGAAAGGTTCTGCCTTTAGCCTTTGCTGCTGCCGTTGCCTCACTCGGTTAATGTAAATAACAAAACACAAATTAAATGTATACAAAGGGAGCAAGGCAACAGCAACGGCAACGGCAACGGCAGCGGCAGCGGCAGCAGTAACGGCACCGACAACAACAAAAACTACAACAACAAAAACAAAAACAACTTACAACCAACAGCAATCGCTGAGATAAGCCAAGCTGCAAGTAACATTGGGAGCTGGCCGACTAGTAGGACAGAAGGGGACAAGGGATTGAACCTGTGTCTGGGCCTAGTCCTGGCCCTGGGACTGTAGGTCCTCTGGCGGCGACACAGGGGCAGTTGTGGCCAGAGACTGGACCATGATATTAAGCCCCATGTTACAGCAACGAAGGTAACACCTAAGCAGCGCAATAGACCATATGAGAGCGCCAAAAGTGCACACTTCATTCCTAAGCCGATTTTGAAATACCCTTTCACCTGGAGAGGTTCTAATAATATCCCAACTCATTTTCATTTTCAAATTCAGTATATTTATTTATATGTTAAAGGATACCCAAAACTTTACTGATTTACTCCTTGAGAATATAGGGTACGAGGGAAAGGAAGCCGCAACCTTTTGCACATGTTTAATATAAGAATCAATGTACTCTATGAGTGGAAAGGCAGCTGACAGAGCGAGGAGGAAAGCATAGCAGGACACTTTATGCGGAAGGATGTGCGATTAGTTGAGTCAACGGAGGGGGTGACTGCTTTGGGCCGTGTCCGTTCAGTGGCCGGTTACTTGGCTACTCGCTAGTTGTTGCCTTAATTAAACTAAAGCGGGGATTCAGTTCAATGCTGAAATTAGAGGCGTTCTGGTGGGTGTGTCTGTTGCTCTTTTTCTAATTCTATGTTTTCCTCTCTCTTTCTATCTATCTTTATCTAACTTACTCTATTTCCCTCTCGTTCTTTCTGATTCAATCTTCCCGGTAGATGTATATATCTGCCAGTGTGTGTGTGTGTGTGTATATATATGTGTGAGTACGTGTCGGCCATGCGGGTGCTGCGACATGCATAGCAGACGACGCCATTTGGTGTCCAAATGTGGCGCCAACAGCAAAATACGCCCCAGTTGTTGTTTTCACACCAAGTTCGAAATGACCAGCTTGGGTCCTTGCTACTCTTTCTGCTTTTGGTTTTGACCGTACTCCTGCTTCTGGTCAGCTACGCCTCCCATCGCCGTCCGTAGCCCGTGGCCCGTGGCCCGCTGCCCGTTGCCCGTTGCCCGTTGCCCCTTGCCGGTCGCCTATTGCCCGCCGCCCGTTGCCAGTTGCCCGGTGTCCGCATTAGGCAACAGTGTTAAATACAAACAACACTTTTTATAGTCACAAGTGACACCATTGGCGTTAATTTAAATTGTTAAATGTGCAAGAGGCAACAATTACAACAACAATAACAAGAGCAACAACAACAAATGGCAATTGAAAACTGTTAAACATCCAAGGCTCGACCCAAAGTTACCCTCTATCCGAATCATTATCCAGCCCTTCACAACTCCGGGCAGGATCGTCTATACTGTGCTCCCATTATCAGGCATGTTCAGGACATGCGATATCAAATTTTCCTCCCCTTGTTTAAGTCTGAAAAAATATAGATTACCCGATCTCTTGGCTTTAAGAAAATGTAGGGTATTTAGAGTCAACAACAGCCACTTCCCATCTTAGCTGAGGCTTCTGCCTTGCCTTGGGCTTGGCTTTGGCTTTGGCTTTGGCTTTGGCTTTTGCTATGGCTATGGATATGGGTTTGGATTATTCCATCGTCTACATTGTTCTGTTCCGATCTGCTTGAAGGTCCTGGGACCGGCTGTAAAAATGCTGTTTAATTGATTTTTAAGCCAGAATTTGTTGTTCTCGTTATTCCGTGTCGCCTGCTGGACAATGTCAAAAACTGTTTTTGAAATTGCTGCGGTTTCAGCGTTGTTGTTATTGTTGCTGCTCCCATAACTGTTGTTCTTGTTGGTATTGGTGTTGGTGTTGGTGTTGGTGTGATTTGCTTTGCTTATTTGCACTTGCCACAGCAACCGAGTGGCGCCTCGTTTTAACTAATTTATGCAAATTATTATTGCTGCAACATATGTTTCGCCATAAAATGGAGATTTTTAAGTATTTAGTGTTATTTTTGCCGAGATTTATGTTTGCCAGGGTAATAAACTGAAGTATACCCCGCCCTCCCTACAGTTGTCAGGGCAGCAGGATAACCGAACAATAAGATAGGACGACAAAGCGACAGAAGGATAAAGGGACAGAGCGACTGAGGGACAGAGGAACAAAGGGACAGCATGACAGGAGTCAGGCTCCGGGCAGCATGGTAGGACCTGCGCAGAGCTCGTGTTTACATTTTTATTAGTTTTGTGTTTATGAACTGCGGTTGTTGCCAGGATTGTGGTCTGTGGACACCATTTGCTTCGCTTGGATGATTTAAGCGACAAGTGGAAGCTATCCCAATCCCATACGCATGTCTACCCATGAAAACACTTCTCCGACTACGAACTTGACTAGCCGAGAGAAAACGAATGCGTTTACCAAAAATAAGAGATTTCAAGAGGTTTCAAGCACAAATTGTCAAACTCCCAAGATTTTATGATGGCAGTGAAGACATTAAAAGAGTCCTAAAATTTACACCAAGTTCAAAGGAGAAAAATAAAAATAGGACTTTTGTAGTTCAAGTATGAATTTTCGAAATATATACATATTTTAAACTAAGCAACTCATTAAATTATTAATTAAATATATTTATTCAATTGACTTACCGGCACATAATTTGACTGGAATTTGCACTGAATAAATATTTTTATAAATAATTCAATTTATCATGAATTGCACTTCACATAAAAAAAAGAAACACTTATCACAGAAAAAACAAAACAAAAAACGAGAACCCCGAACGCACACTAATCAAAGCTTTCATACCGAACTTGGCTCACATTCAGTTTAACAGCCTTGTTAGGGAGTTATCAGATATTTCTATACGTTTAACGAGTCGAACGAAAGGAATATTAATCATGGAAATTGAATACGAGTTCTGTGCAGAAGCAAAGAGATATCAGTTTGCTTATGCAGTCTCTTTTGCAATTTGTGCTCAGCATCAGTCGCATAGTTAACGGCAGTTGGAAGCCAAAGCATATTTTAAAAATCACATTTTTCCTTGTACTGTTGTAAAACATTTTTCTTCCCTTAGAAAGAGAAGAAGGGGTATTACAGTTACATGAGAATAACTGAATACGTGCATCCATTAATATACGCATTCAAATCGTTGGATCCCCTTATAATTTGAGTTGAACGCGTGTGCATGCATGCACAAGCGCGCACAAAGATAAAATCATACAGATAACAGTTATTCTGGCGCGGGTTTCTATTGCATTGAGTTTGCATCTTTGGCACTCTCTTTGTGTGACTACTTCAATAAGACTCATAGCTGCACATATAAAAGGTAATGAAAAAGAGATAAAGATGAAGAGAGAGAGGAGGGAAATTGTATGCATGCATTTATATTTTATTGCATATAACGGTAAAACGGCCAATGTATTCGCAACACTTGCATATTTTTAACATCGCGTGACTCTTTGCGCGAAGACACATTATTTGTTGAACGCATTTATGTGTCGCGTTTGGTTCTAATTATTATTATTAACTATTGCAATTAATAAAGCATATTTCATTTAACTTTCACTGTTTCATCTATCACTTTTACCAATTTATGCGATCGTGGCTGCGCGCAATTTTAAACTGACTTAAAGCTTGCTGCGCTTACGTAGCGCTGTTAACGAGCCACTCGAAATATCGATAATGAGCAATTAACAGAAATATACTAAAATTAGGCATTTTAAGTATCGATATAATGAGTAAATGCAAGCTTGCTGTAATTAGGCTGCTAGGTGTGTCTGTTGCCAATCGAAAGCTGTTATCTTTAAAGTTGAAAACATTTAACACTTCAACTTAATTAAATTATGGAAATAAATATTAATTGATTATATCAATATTGTAAACAAAACTGTGTGGGAAGCTTAATTTACTGAGAGCTAATATTGATTATTCGTACAGCTCTGACTCTGAAAATGTCGACAAAAATAAACCTCATAAATAACAGCGTGAAGGATTATTTAATGTAACCACAAATGGTGGCCATCGTTGGCTATTGAAAGTAAGGAGGAGGAGAAGCCATTGAAAAGCGATGCTTGGATCCTCCCATAGTGGCTGGAATCCCATTGAAAGTGTAACTAAAACTCTTAAAGTAGAGCTGGCGATGCCGCGATGTAGCGCAATGGGAATAGGTTCCGTTTTTGTTGACGTTGTCGTAACCCCAGTTCCCTTTTTGCTCTTCTTGCAGTGACCACCTTCGTTGTATCCGCCCTTGTCAGCCATGAGAATAAATTGGATATGGTGCACGTGCAGAACTCGACGCTGGCTGGTGGCGTTGCTGTTGGCACTGTTTGCAACCTGCTGCTGGGCGCACACGGAGCTGTCTTAATTGGCATTATCGCCGGCACGGTTTCGGTGCTCGGCTATCGCTATTTAACCGTAAGTTGAACGACTGCCCGAAAAGCTTGAAGGCCCGAAAAAAAGGAGCATAGCGTACAAAATGGGGGGAGTAGCCACTTCCTTCTCTCCCAGCCACCGCACTATCCAGCCATGTAATCCATACAAACATGAGGCGCTATTCAAATGCCAAGCCACCCATTCGTGGGCCTTTGGCGTTGGAGGAGCTTAATGTCTGCCAAAGCTACTGCAGTCGCACTCTGGACTCCGTACTCTCTACTCTCTACTCTGTATTCTGGACTCAGCACTCAGCACTCTGGACCAGAGCCAACCGAGCAACCGTGGTGTCGCCTGCTGCGTTTTAATTAGTGCGCCTAGCAAAAATGTGACGCTAATGAGTAAAGTTTGTTGCCCGGCGGCCTCCGTCGGACGCTACACGTGAAGCATCAGCATTAGCAGCAACCCCTCCCTGGCCTCTACTCCAGTGTGGATTCGGCGCTATTCCGGCGGCGTTATAAATAAATTTACACTTTTTAAATGACCAACGGGGGCCCAGCGCGAATGCGAATGCGATTGCGAATGCGAATGCGACCGCCACCGTCAATGCAATTGCATTTTCCCACTCTCACATTGTGTAATTAGACGCGATGGTGGACAGGTGGAAGGAGGTGGCAAAAGGGACAAATCCCATGAACCTTGACATGTGCTTGTCGAGGGGTCAAAAAACCCTGCCATCCAAAGGGTATACGCCAATTCTCCAAGTCTTATCCCGCTCCTCTTCTCTCCACTTTCAGCCCTGGATGACCAGCAAGTTGAGGATCCACGACACCTGTGGCGTCCATAATCTACACGGGATGCCGGCGCTCATCTCGGCCATTGCTTCGGCCATCTATGCCTCGCTGGTGACCGTGAACGACTATCAATCTGAACTTCAGGACATTTTCCCGGCCATGGCGGACAACAACAACACCGCAACGAAAATAATGGGCGTAAGTGAAAAAATTGCCATGGCGCAGTATTTGTCCTGGCCGCTTGTTCAGCTGTTAAAGCTAATCTTGAACCGTTCATCTGCAGGGACTCGGACGCAATGCCAACTCTCAGGCTGGCTACCAACTGCTGGGCATTGCCCTGACGCTGCTCATTGCCATTGCAGGCGGCATTTTGGCAGGTGCGTCAAGATCCATAGACCAAATATACTTGGTTCTTTATTGTCCTTTCCCTTCCTCCTTTAGGTGCCGTGCTGAAGTACTGCAACTTCCGCAACTTGGAGAAGGACGAGCAGCATCAGGACGAGCAGTACTGGGAAGTGCCAGCTGTAGAGAACAAGGAGGAATAGTTAAGTTTTGTACAGTTCTTGATGCTTGATGCCTGCCAATTGTACTTGCTTTTAATTCATCCTCACGTGCCTCCACGTAACTCCTTTGACCCGTCACCAGTCACCTCTACCCGTTACCCGTCACCCGTTACCCGCTACTCGTCATCCCACATGCCAAGCCCTCGAATACGCACCGAATGATGCGATTATATTTAGAGATCCCTCAAAAGTTTCACTGTTCCATTAGACTCTCTAATTGTAGCTCCTATGAAATAATATGATACGATATATGACATGATATGATACGATATATGACATGATATGATACGACATATGACATGATATGATACTATATATGACATGATATGATACTATATATGACATGATATGATACGATATATGACATGATATGATACGACATATGACATGATATGTTACGATATATGACATGATATGATACTATATATGACATGATATGATACTATATATGACATGATATGATACGATATATGACATGATATGATACGACATATGACATGATATGTTACGATATATGACATGATATGATACTATATATGACATGATATGATACGATATATGATATGATATAAATACCGAATGTTATGCCAAGCACACGTTGTCCTGTTGCCTGCACTCACTTACTCCCTCTCTCTCTAGCCCTCCCCTCCCCCATCCACCAGGACTCCTTTCAGCCATCTGTTCAGTGCCATGTGCTCAATTATTGCCAACTCTTTGCAGTGAGCTAGAAACCGTTGACGAGCTTTCGCCATAAACTTTAGGGGACAACAAATGCACAAATGAATACACACACACGAGAGATCACACACAGGCACAGGCACACGCACAGGCACACGCATACGCACTCACACGCACAAAGAACTGGGACTGGGGGATTGGATGCAACTGCAACTGCAACTGCCAACGCTGCCGCCAACGCCGCTGCTACCACCGCTGCCACTAGGACACTGGAACAGGAACTAAAATATAATTAGAATCCTGCTACTCCTTCTCCCTCGCTTGTTTCACTTAATTTTTGCAGACATTTGTCGCATTCAATTAAAAAGTTGATCAAATTTACACATTTAATTAGCGCTGCGAAAAATACAAATAAAATAAAGTGCGAGCTGCTGTAAAAAGTATTAGCAATGAAAATATTTTAATTGCAATGACAACGAAAATCTCACACAATTGTTATTTTTGTAAATTCATTTTTTGCATCTCCCCACCGCCCCACCGCCGCACCGCCCTACCTCGCCCCACCCTTCAACCAACCATATTCGCCCGCCCGACCATCACAACATCCCCGGCAACCACCCCTTGATCTACGGCCGCTCCGTATATTTTAATGGAATTAAATTCGTATACGCAAAATCCACCAACAAACCACCGACGAACCACCGACGAACCAACCCAACCGACGTTCCCACCAACAATGGCAACAAAAAAGTTTAAATACGCCCCACGACGAACTTTCGGATGGCGCCAATTGGAGTCGCAGCTCTATCGCTATACCCATCTTCATACCCGATCCCTATCCCAATCCCCTGCCCAATCCCCCAATCTCCCTTCCCGTGCCCCGTCTTGATCCCAACTCCAATTCGAATCCCAACCCTGACTCCAACTCCAACTCCAACTCCAACTCCAATTCCATTCCCAATTCCAATCCCATTCCCGCTGCCAACTTTAATTGGCGCCCGTTTTTGTTACGCAACTGGAATGCAATTGTCCCGACCAGCAACTTGTATGTGCGAGGAGTTCTGCACCACTGAGGGAGAGAGAGAGAGAGAGAGACATGGTAAAAGGAGGGAAGGAGAGGAGGTGAGGAAGACGGATGGAAGAGAAGAGGACGTAGCCGGCTGGTGGAGGCTAATTAAGTAGCCCAAGACAAAGTGTCAACTAATTAGCTGACTTTTAGCCAGCTACTTGGTCGGTTCCGGGCAGCTTAGCCGGCGATTAGCGCACCTGAAAATAAAACAAAAGCCACGCCCCGTAATGTCTTTTAAATGCACCTCCGTCAAGACGGAGGAGAGCTCGACAGTCGTCGGTTGGTGGGTGGAGGGGCTACCGCCGACAATAAGCTGGCGCCTAACTTCTTAGCCGGATTTGGGTGTCCGGGAGAGAAAAACAATTTCCCGGCACTGCGAGCGACCGAAGCTGCCGAAGATCAAATAAAATTGGTAATCAGTGAATCCAATGGGAAGGTGGAATCAGGGCACCAATCAATTTGGTAGCATGTAGTGTGTCACCGCCAAAGTGATGCCAGGGATAATGAAACACAGGAAAGACAATGAAGCCTCGAACATCACAGCTTCGTCAGGATCTTTCAGGACAGCGGGGCACAGCGAAGGGAAAAGTTTTGTAGCGAGCTTCAGCTTGAAAGACGTCCCATTTGGACCACATATATTATTCACATCTAGAACTGCAAATAAAATACTTTTAATAACATGTATATTAAGCTCAATTAGTAAAAAGTCCTTTCTTTATTCCTTCGATCCTTCGAAAGCAAACGAAACTTGTCTGCAGACGTGAATAAAAAATGTGGTAGGAAGCGATGCAACGCTTCAGAGTGAAAGACATTCTTTTCGGGCCTACCCCCTCCCCCATCAGATATACACACACACACACACACACACACACACACACACACACCACATGCATAATTGTGTCTTAGTCTGACCTACGGAGGAGTTGCACATGTTTCTCGCCGCCTGTAGCAGTTGCTTTGGAGCTGTCCAAGGCATCCATGGGCTGGGGGATAAAGAGGAGGAGGCTCTCTATTGAAAAAGACGTCGACAGCCACCCAGGGAAGGATACTGGCAGCTCCTTTGTAAAGTTTTGCTTCAATTGGAGGAACTTCACAAAACAAATTAAGGTTTGTATCCTGAGGATAATAATGTTTAATAATTTTTGTAATCACAGAGATGACAAAGACATTTGTAAACGGGAGCCATGCAATATGATCAACGGACTGTGGCAGACGGGAAAAGGGGGGGGAGGCTTGAGAAAGGTGGAGGCGGAGGGGGGGAGGGGCCGTAAATATCTTGCCAATATATGAAAATATTTTCCATATCAACCTTAGGAATATCTTCAAAAGGAAGCGAGTGGCACAACAGATGAATGGAGGAGGACATAGAGGACATGGAGTTGACAAAACACATGCACACACACACACACACACACACTCGCATCCACACCCGTACTCACACACATGCACACACATGCACACAGACACGTGTGAGACGACTAAGAGCAAAAATATTAATAGAGATGAAAGGACGACAAAGCGTGCAGTCAAATGAGTGGCCAAGGATGCGAGCGACGTTTGCCGGAGCCGGAGATGTCCTGGAGTGGAGTGGGCTCGTCCTGGTGGGGGTGACTGGGGAGTGCAATTTGGCAAAGTATTCCCCGGTGCGCCGTTTGACTATTTGGCCAGTCAGACGGTTCAAACGGACCAGACGGCTCTGTGTCTGTTTGCGTGTGTGTGTGTGTGTGTATGTAGATGTCCCTGGTCCCCAATACCTGTGTGCTCTTATTGCCGTGCATGTGTGTGCGTGTGCTTGTGTGTGCGTCTCGGCTTGTGAGACTATAGCAATGTCTAAGTGCTATTTTATTGCATGTGGTCGTCGGGTCGTTGGGTCGCCCAGTCGCCCAGTCGGCCTGTCGTCCTGTCGTCCTGTCGTCCTATCGTCCTGTCGCCCAGTCGCTTGCTTCTGCTCCTGTGCCTGCTCAGGACAATCCAGACAGATGGACACTCACACGTCTATAATAATAATTAACAGCATGAAAGGCATTGCCGACTCTGGCAGCAGCAGCGCCACCGACTGCGAGGTGAAGGCAACCTTTGGGCTGTTGATGTTGGCGGCTGATGTTGTCTGTCTGTCTGTCTGTCTGTCTGTCTGTCTGCCTGTCTGTTCGTCTGTTAGTCCGTGCGCCACAAAGTATGCAGCATATTTTATGCATGCGCTGCAGGCGGCGACACTGACACGACAACCATAAAAAGGCAGCAGTGGCAGCAACAGCAGCAGCAGCGGCGGCAAGAACAACAACAGCAATTAAGGCGACTTAAAACAGCGTTGACAACTCTGGCGACATTGACTTTGCCTTTGTCTACATGCAACAAATTGTTGCACATATATTTTACAACGGTTGTTGCTCTTGTTGCTTATGTTGTACTTGTCGTAGTTGTTGTCGTTCTTGTCGTAGTTGTTAGAGCTCCGGCCAGCTGGGGATTTGTTGCAGTTGCTGCCGCTGCTGCTTCTGTTGTTGTTGTTGTTGCCGTTGGAGTTGCTGCTGCTGGTACTGCTGTTCCTGCAGGAAGCTCAGAGCTCCAAGCGGAAACTTGTACAGCATTTTGCAACTGTAATTTTTTGGGTGTTGTTTCCGGCGGCGTTGACATTTTCCGTCTTTGTTTATGGTCAGGCGGACTGGCCGCACGCCACTTGCCGTTCACCCCTCACCCCACACCCTTTATCCACTCTGCACTCATCCACTCATCCACTTGCCACCCGCCAGTCGCCAGTTGCCACTCGGCACCCGCCCCCTGCCACGACTTAAAGCCTTTGCCATTTGTTTAATATCCTATCGAGGAGCTGTGCACGTGGCCAGGGAACCCTTGCAAAATTCATGGCTTGCGTTTAAGTGTCATTGGTGTTTAATTATTTAGACGGCCCAAAGTCGTTTAACCTGCGCGCCTCTTCCGGCGTCTCCGGCAGGCGACCGAGATGAAAGATTGCTCCACCTAGAGAGGAGAGCGTGACATCGGGCAATACTCGGGGGACTTCCTTGAGTTCGAAGTACGCTCAAATTTTGTAATTGAAAAGAATTTGGAAAAAAACAAAACCGAAGAGACGTTCCCCCAAAAGCCAAGGCATCCCCCCAGGATAGTGGCAAGCATCGAGTCCAGAGTGAGCTATGGTTAAGCAGATGACCCCCAATAAACATGCAATACCAAGGACACGATACCATCTCTAGATGGCCGCGAGGCGGGGCCAAGGATTGCAGCCAAGGATTGCCAATATCTGCGACACACACGTGCGAAGCACCCTTAGTGTTTGCTCACCTGGACGCGCTTTCCTTTCCACTTTTGGCCAATGTAATTTGACTGCGACTCCAGCTGAAAATGCTTCTTCAGCTCTGACCGCGATCCTGGTGCTTTTTCTGGTCGTGGTCGTAGTCTTGGTCCTGCTGCTGGTCCTGGTTTTGGGCAACGAAATGTTTGCATGTTTTTTGGATTGCTCACGGACATAAATATGCGCGCTGGGCACGCGAGTCCCGGTGTGGGGGCAGGTGCCGACCCCTCACTCTGCGGCCATCCTGCGACCCTCCACTCCGCTCTGCACTGTTTGCAGCACTCTGGGGACTTTTTGGCTCACTGGCAGTTGGCAGCAGTTGCTACGCTCGTCGCATGAGAGTGTGAGCTGCATTCCACATCAGGCAGCTTCCCCTCGTCCTTGCATGTGCTTCTTCAATGGAGGAAACAAAACATCGACGTGTGGACCTTGCAGCAGGAGAGTGAAATTAAATAAATTTTATAACATAATTTACGCTATCAAAACATGCACGCCCCCCACCCCTCCATCCCACCCACCGCACTCGCACCCGCACCTACACACTTCCTTCTCCCCTTCACATTTCTGCTCCTTTCACACACTAATCCCCCGACCACATGCCTCGGTGGGCTGCCAGTATTGCATTTGTCCTGTATCCTTGTACAGTATTTGCTTGTCTCTATGTCGACCATTTTATATGACGCTCGCATTCACAGCTCCCACCTCCCAGCTTCCACCTTCAACCGCTCCTTCTGCGCGGGTCCCCTCTGGCCACGGGAATAGCTGCTCAGCACAGGCGGAAATTTTTCCGTGGATATTGCGCCCTGCCACCAGCGCCGAAACGTAGGCTTCAATTAAATGTTAATTTTACAGAGCTTAAGCATGAAATTCGGTTTGGCCAGGGCCAGGGCCGGGGCCAGAGCCAGGACTGCCACCTCCTGTCTGTCGCCCAGGCGGCCGTTAGGCTGTAGGCTGGCGGCTGGCGGCTGTTGGATTCGTGCCCAGCATTCTGGAATGATGAGCATCCTCAGCATCCAAAAGCGTCTTTCATTAAGGCTCCTCATCACAACAAAATTGTGTACTTTATGGCTGCATTTTAATCTCCTTTTTGTCGGGATTACATTTCATCTAAAACCAATCGAGGCGGAGCTTGCAGGATATCTAGACTCAAAATAAGGATATTAATTTCATTCATGCAAATCGAAAAAGCCCATATTCAAAAACAAACTCCCTTTTGTTTTATTCAGGACATATTCCATCGCCCATTTCGGTCTCGTGATGCTCATCGCCCATCATCGCCCGATTCCCAGCTCCAAGTTGATGCCCAACTTGAGTCGCAAGTTGATTCCCAGCTCCTACTTGTCGGCTGCCACCTTGAACGGGCCCGTTCCGTGACGTCAGAGCTGCCAGGACACGTGTTGGGCGGGCCGTTGTAATAAGGATATATATGCAAAAATTATAGCTCCCAGCAGTATTTGGCCACAAACTGTGTGTCCCATTCAGCTCTCGGCCACATTTCAATGGTGCCCCATCCGAGGAGCCATCTCTCCATCTTTTCATCTCCCCTCCCCCACCCTTCATCTTCAGCATATCCCATCTTCACTTGACTTCACCTTCTTCTCTCGAATGCCTGCACACAAAAATGTTGTATAAAATATGCAGTAAATAAAATGCATTTGCCACTTGCGTGCGCGTCTCCTTGTTCTTCTGCTAGATTGTGGTGGAGTGGGCCCTAGTATGTGTGTGTGAGTGGATAAAAGTATGAGTATGCGTGTGGGCGCTGGTGGGGGTGTGGGACACCCAAAACACATTCAAAACACGCTGCGAACTTGAATACGGTGAAGTGTCCATAAAAAGGCGTCCACACACCCAAATCTACACCTATACAAAAGCACACAGACACACACACACACACACACCCGTGCATACCCATAAAATCCATATTGACAGTGAGGCACTTGTGGGAGCCGGGATCCCATCCAGGATCTCCGGGCCGAGGGCTCAAGGGTCGTGGCTGCACAAATAAAAAGAAACCATTGTAATAATGTCCAAAAATATGTTACCAACACGTGTAGCAAGGATATCAACACACAAAAAAATTCGTCAGAGAAAAAGAAAAAATATAAAATAAATAACAATAACAACAACAACGACAACAACAGCCACAACAACAACAGCAGCAGCGAGTTTCCTGCCCTGTTGACTGCGCGGTTGCAGCGAAAGGATTGGGAATCCGTGGACTGGTCCGTGGAAGGTGGTTAGTTGATAGAGCAGGATGAGTGGGTGGGAGAGGGTAGCGGGGAGAGGGGAAAGAGAGGCAGGGAGGCAGGGAGGCAGGGGAAGGATGCCCCGACCGTTAGACACGCTTTAATCGATGCAGTGCCGGTGAGGGAGGCGCTCACACGGGAAGTTGCTGGGCGGTGCGGGTCGTGGTGGGGCGGGGCGGGGCGGGGGTAGCACTTGTATTTTTATAGGAACGATATTTTATTTACCGCCAGCGGCAGACAACGCTAAGCGTGGCAAGAAGCACCGGAGCGTCGAGAGGGGAATGGTGAGCTGGGAGTGGGGAGCGGGGAGCGGGGAGCAGGCGGTGGGATGCCGGCAAGTGCAGAGGCAGACAATGTCAATGCGCAGGCCGCGTTCATCACATCACACAGAAGCCTGACATTCCGTGGCATGTGTGGGGATAAGAGCCTGATGGGGGATTGCGATAGGCGGATAGCGGATAGCGGAAAGCAGTGGGCGGGCAATATGTGGGGGGTGGTACAGGAGGGGGGAGGGACAGAGGATTGAGTCATGCTTAAAACATAAAAAATATGCTGACAATAAAAATTTGTTGTCGGCTGAGCGACTGAGCAGCGTGCAACATGCTGTTGCACGGTCGCTGGCAGGCGAGACAAACAAAAGGACAGACAGACGAATGGACGGGTGGACGGATGGACAGACTAAGAGTCAGTTGGATGAATACTGACAGATTTTACCTATGGAACGAATGAAGGGGAAAGTTCCCCATTTCCGATTGTTGCACACTAAACTTTTTATACTCTCTGTGCGGGGACGTGCCACAAGTCATCCGGACGCCCGTGCCTGTAGTTAAATACGGACCACTTTTGTGTGAGTTCCCGACAATTCCTTCGGATAACCAGGATGTGTAACTATCTAATTAAATTCGAAATGCGTTCCAAGCACCAAAGCAAAATCCTGGGGACTCCTTTCACTCCTTTCACTCCTTTCATTTCTTTCACTTCTTTCAATCCTTTCACTCGTCCTAGCGGATAGCGATATCACGGCGACAAAGCCAGGATTATCGGCGAACTATAATACTCTTTACTCCGGCAGGACACACAAGAAAAAACCTTTTCAGTTCAATGCCTGCCCAGGGCTTCAATGGAGTTGCAATAAAAAGCGTGGAATTCGCCATTGCAATAAAATAGAAACAACTGCGCCTAAAAACCACTCAAGCATATTTTCAGTCCTTGTGTGTGTGTGTGTGTGTGTGTGTGTGTGGGTATTGGTTTCCCCTCTCTGTGTGTGTGTGTATGTGTGGGTGTTGACTGTGACTGTGACGAGCTGACGGCTTGCCATAGTCAAAAGTTACAAACGCGCGCCGTGAGTGAATGCCATTGATCAGCTTGTGAAAGCGGCGGACAGCGTGTGGGGAAGTAGATGGAGGAGGAGGAGGAGGAGGAGGAGGAGGGGTGCCGCTTGGTTAGAGTGTTGACGTGGAGTGAGGAGTGGGGAGACAGATTGACAGACTGACTGAAACAGTCAGCAGACATTGGCTAGGTAGCAAAAATAAAGTCGTAAACCTGAAATAAGCCATCAATGGCATTAAAACCCCGACGATGGCGTCGCTAGCGTTGGTAGCGACGCCGACGTGGTCTTTTTACAGTTCGCGCCAAACCTCAACCCTAACTGAAAATGTCGCCATCGCAAACTCTATCAGCCGTGCCCGCCTCTCATTCCGGCACCCCGTCTTCCCGTCCTACCGTCCTTCCGTCACCACGGCATCCCCTCAAGAACTCTTGCTCCTTTGGCCATGTTTCATTTGTCAAAGTGCCTGGCAGCTCTTGGAGTTCCTTTCAGTGTGTGTGTGAGTGTGTGTGTGTGTGTTCTCCTCCTGCATGACTGGCACTTTTTGCGGCTTTTACGTATGAGTAATCTTATAGGCGGGCATTACTCATACCCAAATGCCCGTATTGCCGTGTATACGCCGGGTACGCCGAGTACATTGCATACATCGCGTCTACCGCATGAAGCCATCAGCCGAAATCACTGTTTCTCTCCTTACCCATCGCCCCCACCCCCTTCACCCACTCCTGCCAGTCCACCCACCCACTCACATTTAAAGTTTGCTGATTACACGCGGAAAATTATATAATTTCGTTGTTGATTTTCCGATTTTTTGATGTCTAGTTAGCTGTGCCGGCAAGTGGCTGACGGAGATCACGGGGATGACAGGCTTAGGGCTTAAGGATCTCAGGATGTAAGGCTGTGAGGCTGTGAGGCTGTGAGGGTTGTGGCAACGGAAAATGCCACGGCGAAGGCCGATGAATAGGCGGCGCGGACTGGGAGTGGAAGTGGGAGTGGGAGTGGGAGTGGCAGTTGGAGTGGGAGCCGGATGAGTGGCGCTGCCTGCGCCTTGGCACACATTTGTGGACTCATCTTATTTAAAAATCAATATTTGAGCCAAGACGTGTGCGGCATATTAATCATACGCAGCGTTCCACTAAACAGTTGCTCGCTCTGTGATTTCCTGCTCGGGCGGGTGGCCTCGGGGCGGGGCTGCCAGCGGGGAATCCCCACTTTCGACACTAATAAAAACTTTCGACGTCAATACGTGTGTGGCTTTGTATGGCCGGCCCCCAACTGGGGAGCTGCTATACGATATTAGAATATGGCTCACCGAGTACCCTGAGTGCTGAGCCACAGGATTGGGCACAGGCGAGGGGACCTGGCGTGCCTGGGGGGCTGGGGGGCTCGATGAGCGCATGAGGGCATCGGCTTTGACTTTGGCTGCTTGCCGCGACACTTTCACATAGTTATAATAAGGAAAGTTTCATTGCTGATTGGGGAAAAGCGGAAGACGCTGGTGGGCGTGAAAATATGAGCGGAGCAACTGGATCTAGCTCAATGGACGCGGCGGCGGGAATGGGAGTGGGAGTGCGGCCGGGAGAAGCCCTAACTGAGGCTGATGTCAGGCACTAATGAAAGAAAAATTAACTTTCTGAATGGGATACTCTGACAGGATAATCTAGGACGGTGTATTAAGCGTATGGCTTTCAGTGGCATCGGAGGTGGGACTGGGGGTGGGACTGGGGTGGCCCAGATAGGAGAAGGGCGAGGGGTATGAGGGAAGGTATGTGGGAGGAGTTAAGTTTGAAATGTAAAGAGAGTGAAGTGTGAAGAAGCAACGCACAAGGTCGAACGGGAAGGCACATCGAGCACTCTCACCAGACGCTCGGCGGTTCATCCAACGCCTGTTTAGTGGCTATAAGAAGGCTCTTCCGGCTCACCTGACAGAGCATTGAGTGCCTCTGGTTGCCAAGTTGCATTGTTGTTGGAGAACTAGATGCATTTGGGAACAACAACTTTATCTGGTTAAAGGATGAGTTTATCAGCCGGCTGAAGGAACCTCCTCCCCCTCATCGTCCCCATTCCCAAGCCTGCGGTCGTTCCTAAGCCCCAGTCTATTTATGTTCCTATTCCTGTTCTTGTTCCTGTTCCTGTTTCTGTTCCTGTTCCTGTTCCTCTTCCTGTTCCTCTTCCTGTTGCATTGCTGCTGGAGCGGCAGCTGCATAATTGCCCAGCTTTAAATTGGTTTTATGACGCGGCGTAGGTGAACTCCGCGTCGTGGTGCTCCATCTGGGCAAACAGTTGCCTTCCGCCGCTGGTCGTCCGCTCGCCAGGCTCCCCCCACTTCATAAATGTTTAAGCAGCCGCTGCCACAGCCGCAGTTGCAGTCGCAGTCGCAGTCGCAGTCGCGCCGCAGATCTTCGTCTGCCGCTGCAGCGCTTCCGGTAAGCCGGATACCTCGCAGGCTACTCCGGCGTGGAGAGCTTTGGTTGCTTTGGGTGCTCCGAGTGCTTAGTTATTGTTGTCTAGCTGCGTTTTTGTGTGTGCATATTAATTGGATTATCCAATATGCACACAGGAGGCGGTCGGGGGGGGAATGCAGGATGAGTGAAAAAATTTAATGGAATGCGATTAAAAGGCTGATGGCGGAGAGAACGGTTGGGGGCACAGTGGAAGTGGAAGTGGAAGATGGAGCTGGGGATATGAGAGTGTGCGTGTATGTGTTTATGTTTGTTTTTGGATTTGTGTGTGCCTTACTAGTCACGTTAATCTCTGGAGGATCGGCGAGTCCTGGCGTGCAATTGTTAAAAAAGCATTTGCACAAACACTGACCGGACGAGGGCGGACCGATGGCTGGCCGCATACAGGGCGGGGGCGGGGGCGGACTCGCCTTGAGAGCACAAAAAGACGCAAAATCAACATTATATGCGAGCTGATGTCCTTCAGTCGACCATCTCCGACTCCCTCCCTCCCTTCATTCCCGCAACTCCGCATTCCTTCATCCCTTCATTCCTCCGGGCACCCAGTCCAACAATCTGCATAAATCACCGAGGGGCGGGCACTCAAGGCGGACCCTGCACTGGCACGAGCCTCAACGTTGACGGTGGCGTTGAAGCTGCCGCTTGTGGCGCTGACGCTGACGCTGGGAGTAGCGGTAACAACGATGATGGCGGTGACGGTCACGGCGACGGAGCCAGTGACGATGATGGTGGAGGTCCTGGCAGCAGCTGCTCTCGCTAGCCCGCCAGCTTGTCTAAATATTTATACAATGCGAATGTAAATTAAAAAACAGAGAGTGGGGCAACAAGTTGAAAACATTGTTAACAGAGGCAACGGCGTAGAATCTAAAAACAAAAAGAAATAACGAAAGCAGCGACGGGAAGAGGAAAAGGAAGCGAGACAAGCCACGGGGGCAGCACCGAGATTTGCATGCTCTAAGAAAATTGATGTGGCTGCGAGCGCACCCTGCCAAAGGATACGCTGATCGAGTGTCCGTTCCCGCCTCATGCGATGGAGAACACCTTCTCCTTTCATATGTTTCCCTCAGTCATCGCTGCATCCCAGCACTGCGGCTTCCCAGGTGGCTGCAAGTGCGAAAGGACCTCCCGCGCTGTAAGGGTATCTCGTATGGAGCCAGTGTAGCGTTAACTAAAGGGCTGCTTAAACAGACAAACAGAATCAAACGGACTCAAACGGAAGGTTAGGCCGCTGTTGTGGACAGGCATCATTAGACTCTGAGTTGTGGACTAATAAACTAGAGACCGCACAAACAGATCCTGTCCAAACTCTCTCTCTCTCCCTCTCTCGCTCTTTTTGTGCCTCTCTCTCTCTGTGAAGCGTGGCCATGGCCAGACGTAAATAAGCCCGGGCTCAGTCCATACCCAATCCGTGTGGATTATACAAACCGACAAACAAGTAGCTTAAAAACGCTTGCGGGGATGTTGTTGTTGCCATGGAGTCCTTTGGCACTCCTCTACGTGATTCGCTTTCCGGTGCACACCTGTGCCTTTGGAAGCTGCCAGCTGGATGTTGCATGTCGGATGCTGGATACTTGATGCTGGATGCTGGGTGCTGGGTGCTGGCCTGCTGCCTGCTGGCTGCTCTGGACTGGCTTCTGCCTTTGGAGCACTGGCAGAGGCTTAAAGTCCTGATGATTCCCCCCTTTGCCTTGTTGACTTCACATATTTGATGCTGCGTGGGTAAATTAACAAATAAATGGCATTTTTGTTATTCTTCCTCTCGTCCCCTTACCACAAGCCACTGTCTGCCTAACAACCCTCGACCCTTTGACTCCTCATCGACTCTGTGCAGGACTCGTGCGTTGATTTGCTTCGCTGCTCCGCTGCTCCGCTGCTTCGTTGCTCCTTTGCAATTTCATAAATTCCCATTTCAAATGCGTAAAATGTGGCCGGCAACCCCAGAGAGCTGTTGTCCTGCTGCCTACAAGGATTCACGTTCACGTCCACGTCCACTTCCACGCCCATGCCCACGCCCACGCCTATTTCAATGCTCATATTCATGTCTCTTTGTAGCTGACCACAGGCAGCATTGCACATGCCTTTGTTGCATCTCTCGGTTCGTCTCTGTCATTGTCTCTTCTGTTGTTCCTGAACCTGATTTCGAATTCTCGTCCTCCTCTCCCCCCACCCGGCGACCCTTTCATTGTCCCTTTCACTCCTTTATTCCCCACGCATTCCATCATTTCATCATTCCTCCTTCAGTCAAACAATGGTGACCAGCTGATATTACACTTTTAATAAAAGTGTTGGGGCGCCCGAGACCTGCCCCCGCCCCCGCCCCCGCCCTCGACCACGCCGTCGCTCCTATCCACTCCTGCAGCTCACAATCAGCATTGGAGCCCAACAATCCCAAAGCTCTTCTACTTTTACGGAATTTATAATTAAAGTCCTAAAGTTACTATTAATGTTTGAATGTAGCCAAAGTTAAGGGATAACAACAAAGAGAAGAAATAATATCCTTTTGCTTTTTTACTCTCAGATTACACATGAAAAGTTTAGTAGGACTCCAAGTCACAAACTTTATTGACGATGGTCACCCTAAGTCCTAGACTCTGTTGCCCCTAGTCCTAAATCTTTCCCCCTCCCACCAATAGTTTCCCCAAGTCCTAAATCTTAGCCCCCCCCCCCTCACCCCTCAGCCAGCACGTTAATGGGCTCACCCCTCGGCCGAGATCGCCGCAAAGCTCGACGAGGCTGATGGGCGAAATATCACAAAGGACATTAAAAAAAGTCCGTCAGGGACAAACCACCGGCCGGGCATGCGCGTATTTGTAGTGGAATAATAAAAACAAATAGTAAATAATAAATTAATTTATTATTTGATATTAAATATTATTTTGTATTCGCTCTCCGTGTGTTTGTCTTTCCTTCGCGCTGACAAGCTTTCCCTTGATTGCAGGACTTGTCATCAGTTCATACACAGGCGCAAGCACAGGCCCAGGGGGTGGCTGTGTGCAGGGGAAGAAATATCTGGGAGGAGTGGGGGTTTGTGGGAAGGGGGATGGCAAGGGGGGATGGCAAGGGCTGAGGTATTCGGGCAACTTCTCAATTAAATTAACTTAAATTTAAGTGTCCGGGGCCCGCGGAGGCAGAGTTGGGCGAGAAACTCTTTAGTCATTTGGGCGCTGTAAATCTCGTGCAGTGAAACTTTTTAAAATTAAATGACACACAGACACACACACACATATACTCATGAAGACAAACGGACATGCACACACATGTATATAACTGTAGATGGGAAGTGCATAAGTGTGCGTGCGTGCGAAATGCATTTAATTTGCTGCAAAGTGGCTGCCGGGCCAGACTCTGGGCCAGGACTCCGCTTTGGGCTCGGCTCCAGTCGTGCCGGCACCGTCAGCGTCAGCGTCAGCGTCACAGTCACCGTCACCGTTAGCGTCAGCGTCAGCGTCATGAGTAGTAGCAGCAGCAGCAGCAGCAGCAGCAGCGGCAGAGGCAGCGGCCAGCACTGCGGGCGGGCGGGCTTTTAAAATGATAAAAGTCGCCGCTTGTCGCGACAACGAGACGCCGACAAAGCGGCGTAAATTTCAATTAAATGTGAAAGCAAAACAAATTTTAACTTTACTCATACTACCCCCACCCCCCTTCGACCTCATCCCATTCCACTCGCCAAGCCCCCCGGCTGACCCGCTTAGTGCCGCCCAACCGCCCAACCGCCCAACCGCCCAACCGCCCAACTGCCCGAACTCCCCATTCAGCCATCGGAAGTTGAAAGTTGGAGGACAAAAAGCGACAGGCCAAGTTCTGCTCCAGTTTCTGGACACGTTTATGCGTGAGGAATACGCGATTCCTTCAGGACCCAACCAGACCATCCTTGCCATAGGCAAGCCCATTAGTCAGCTCCTGCACTACGCAGGATCGAAGGGGCTGCGAGCTGCATTTATGGCCAATTACGCCCGCACTTAAATGCGTTTAAAAACTTGAATAATGGCCTAAACACAAATTCGGCGATTAAATTAATTGAGGCAAACAAAACGCGTATAAATTGATCAATAAAATATCAATTAAATTATGCATGATACTCGTGTGTCAAAGGATAAACAATTGAATGTCCAAAATTAAATGCATTACCGCCCGAAATTTGATTTTTCTCTCATTTGCGACGTTTCTCGTTTTTCCGCCTAAACGACAAACGCCCAAAAATCTGAATAACGCGCAGCGCATAAACACGAATTTCGAATCGAATTCCTCTGCACGCGGTCTGAGAGTGTGAGTGTGCGTGTGTGTGTGTGTGTGTGTGTGTGTGAGTGTGAGTGTGAGTCAGAGTGTGAGTGTGAATGTGCGTGTGCCTAAATGTAATTGTGAATTCCATATTTCAATGTGTCTCTATGTGTGTGTGTGTGTGTGTGTGTGCGTGTGTGCGTGCCTGTGTGTGTGTGTGTGTGCTTGTAATTGCCATGACTGTGTGTCTGTTGTTGTTTTTGCGTTTGTTATTATAACAATTACTTGAAAAATACTCCGATATCAGCGTCAGCGTCGACAGCGCCAGTAAAATAATTTAAATGCTTTTCTGTGCGGGGATTACAAGTGAATACACACGCACAAGCGCAAACAACCACACACACACACACACACACACACACACACATGCATTTGTAAAAAAAGCATATACATATATAGACATACGCGGATACACGAATACCGAGTGGTAGACACTCAGAAGGATATCACACACACTTAAACAGATTCACACACACACACACACAGCACACATATACACACATACGCACACAGGGGAAGCCTTGTTATACAATCACAAAAACATACAAGAGCTCCCATTGTGATGCAGCAACAGGGGTTTGCGTTGGGGTTGACTTGTGGTCAGGGGGCGGTGGGAAGCGGGGGGGCGTGCGCCTAGAGCGGGTGGCTGGTGGCTGCTGTGGGCGGTGTGGGTGGCATTGAGCCATGCATGCATGTGTCTGCCGGAGTTCCGGGCTAGGCCCCGGCGTGCCCGTCAGACAATTTGGTTTAATTGATAGTTGGGATCATGTAATTATAGACAATTGCGTTTCATGCGAATTCGATTTGCTGTTGCTCCGATTATAATGGCCCCGTACAACTGTTCGAGTGTGTGTGTGCGTGTGTGTGTCTGTGTGAGCCACTGGCAGAAAAAACAAAGAACACACAAGCGATACGTTTTGAAGTGGCGGGCACTTTTGTTAATGAAAATATGCGGCAAAGCTAAGAGTTGTTAAGTTGTAAAACATTTGGCAATCATTCCAAGGATAAAAGTTTCCCTCCCTGTCTGTGTGCGTGTGCGTGTGCGTGTGCGTGTGTGTGAGTGTGAGTGAGAGTGTAACGACGTGTACACACTCAGTACACACACATTCAGTATTTATTAACTAAGTGAAGCATCAAGTGTGGCAGAGCCGAAAGACTCCCAGCACTGAATACTTGAGGCACTTGACTGGGCCTCAGGTCTAGTCGACGTGGCAATGCCCTTCCCTTTCCCCCTTCCCCCTTCCCTCTTCACCATTCCTCATACGCACCTCAACCCTTGGGGGTCCATTCTTCGTGGACTAGTCGACATGCGGATGCCCTCACTGCCAGCTTCACGCCTGAGCGCGGCGAGCTAATGATGCGCACACTTTGAGTGGGCTGCCGGTGGGAGTGGCTCGAGTGTCTTCTGACTCGTCAGTCAAGTCGCCGGCCCGGTCCGTCCAGCTCTCCGCTCACCCCACTGCGGGGGCATCAATCAATGCGGCGAGTGGCATAAACAAAAAGAACGCATCAGACAGAAAGCTGCGGATAAAGGCGGATGGAGAGATGAATGGGCGCGATGGCTTGGTCTGTGAGGTCCTGAGGAAGGAAGGGGAAGGAAACAGTTGCAATTTCAGCTGCAGTTGCCGTTGCAGCTGCAGCTGCCTGCTGGCCGTTCGACCGTCGCTAATTGGCGAATGGGGGACACGGGAGCCGCAGGTACATGCAATTAATTATGGTCATTTTCAGGTGTACACCCACTAAAAACGGAGACGGGCGACGAGCTGTTTCAGGAGTCCGAGCTGAAGCTGGCGATGGAGCTGGAGCTGGAGCTGGCGATGCAGCTGCAGCTGCGGCTGTAGTTGGATCTAGTGTGAAGGGGGGCATTTGTGCTGGTCCGGATCCAAAGGGTCGGAGTTGCAGTTGGAGTTGGCGTTGGCGTTAGCGCTGGCGTTGGAGCCAGCTCTGGAGCCCGGCCCGGAGTTGCAGTCGCTGCGGTGTTCGACGTCCGTCAAATGAAACGTTCGCTAAATAACAAAGCGGCGCCGTTTGCCAATGATTGTTGCATACTTTTGTGCGCCACTGTAATGGAGTACTTGGTACGTGGAGCACAGCACAGGCCGGAGGGATGCGGCGGCGGGGGTATCGCATCGAAAATGCGCGCAAACAAGCACATAAATGTTGCCCCATGACCCTGGACTCCTTCCTCGAAGGACTCCCTTCTGGCGGACAAATGGAAACAAATGATGAGGTTTTTTGGCTGCCGTTGCAGTTGCGTCCATTGCTCTTGTTCGTTCCCCTCTGCTGTTGTTGTTGTTGTTGTTGTTGCTGCTGCTGCAGCTCCGTAAAATGGCGCCCAATTGGCAATTGTCGCTTCCGGCGGCTGATTGGCTGCACCGGACCGGCACACGTCGAGGAATAGGTACAGGTAAAGGGGTAAGGGTAAAGATGTGGGTACGAGGGTAAGGGAGTGGGAGGGGATCGGGAATGGGGAAGGCCGCGTAGGGACGACAATTTAGCCGGAGCCGGCATAATGTGCATCCGTATCGATGACAATCAACAAATCGCGCTTGCAAAATGCACAAGCCACAACAAAAACAACAAAAACAACAACAACGGCAACGGCAACAACGGCAACAACAAAAACAGACACCGTGGCGGCTTTTCTTTATGCGTTTTTATGATGAGGTTTTCCGCGATTTTCCACCATGCAACTGATTTGCGGCCGTTAAGTGAAAATTGCATGCAAATTGAATTGGCATTTAAATTATTTCAAAGGCGCCACTCGAATCGATTGAAAACTCTGCTGCTTCACGCTCTTCGACCAATGCATCACCCACCCCCCCCTATCCACAGCCTGCCATCATTGGGCACACCTCACACCTCACACCTCACTGACAGGCAGACTGGGAAAATAGTTGGAAAAATTCTCGAATATTCATCTTCAATTTAAATACAAAACTGCATAAATAATCGGGCAAACAGACTTAAGGCCGCACTTGAGGCATGCGAGGCGGATTTTCAATTAATGTTCAGGTATCAATCAAATTACTCGATTACCCTGAACAAGGATATGCATGGCCAGGCCGCTCCGAAAGCCATGACCATTGTGATCCGTGACAATGGCGGAGAATTCATCTCTCGAATTAAATTTTTGAAAGTCGCTCCGCTTCCCCTTGCAAAGGGGAAGCGCTGTGTCCTTCAAGTCCTGCAGAACAATCGCATTTGCGCACTTTCCCATGAGCAGTGGAATGGGTGGAGCAGATGGAGTGGATAGAGTGGGTGGAGAGGTTGGAACGGTTGGAGTGGATGGAGCGGGAGGAGTGGGTGGAGTGGGTGGAGCGGAAGGAGCGGGTGACTCTGAGGCAAAGGTGACGCCTTATTACCTTTTGTTGCGTCGTCCTTAATTAATATTCCCTAGGAATATCCTTGGAAACGAGCGATGTGGGGGTTGCACCGCAATATCCCTTTGACGTGTGCCAACCTTTTTAATCCTTTCGTAGTGTCCCACAATTGCAGGGTATCCGCCAGTCGACTGTGTCCCAGTTGCCCCTTTGGACCGATTTGTTGTCTTGGTTTCCTTTGAAGCTCGCCTCAGGATTTCTGGGTGACTAATAAAATTAATCAACTTTAATGCACTGGAGGCGCCACCTATGGCTGCAGCGTGCCTCATGTTGAATGGCTGAGATAACAATAAATGGATTTCGGCCTTGCCGCATGCCGCATGCCGCATACTACAGCATAGAACATGCAACGTCAATGGAGGACTGAAGCAATGTTGTTGTTGTTGTTGTTGTTGTTGTTGCTGTTGGCAGTGGTACCTCTGCCACTGCCTCTGCCTCTGCCTCTGCCTCTGCCTCTGCCTCTGCCTCTGCCTCTGCCTCTGCCTCTGCACTAAATAATTTCTAATAAAATAAAATAAATAATGAACGCAGCAGCCAAAGGATGCTGTGTAGCCGGACCAGACATGGATTGTTCGCAGAGCTCGGATCCCTGCCACCCACATTGTTAGAGCCGTGCCCGGAACGATGGGGGCGGCACGAATATTGCTGCAAGCTGCTTTGGCAATGTGTTTTACTTTTATTGCACTCGAGCCGCCGGGCGCTGCACATTTTTAACGCCAGTCATAAAAAGCGACGAGCAGTGGCCGGATAGTCCATAGTTGGAACTGAAAGCGAACAGGATCTAAGGCTGCAGCCGCCCCTCCCCCCCGAAACCTAGCCCACAACCAGACCCAGACCCAGACCTAGTCCCAGCTTTGCCCTGGCCTGAGCCAACGCCGACGCCGCCAACACATTTTTCCAATTTTAAGGCTGAGCAGCGCACACGGCGCTCGCCAAATGACCGTAGAAATGATTGCTCCTCGGATTGAAGACGTTCGGCATTCGTCGGGGGGCTTTGAATGCTTCTTGGGGGCGGTGGGTGGTCGGAGGTTGTGGGCTGAAGTCAACTGCGTAACTGGGCAACGACGGCAAGGGTCATTGGTTGCCATTGCCTTGGATCTTCATGGGTAAGCCTTTCCAGCAACGCCCTCATCTCCCATCTCCCATCACCCATCACCCACCCTCCTCACCAGCTCCTCCTTTTACAGCCCGCCCTCGCCCACCTCTCATGGTCCTGCTGTCCTGTACTATTTGCCTGGGCTTATTTGCCGAAAATAAAAAATAAAATTAAACTATATGCTGTCCAGGACATAATAAAGGAAATTGCGTGAAAGGAGCTCCGAGCGTCTCCAATCTCGCAATTTATACGCTGCAAATAGTCCTAGTGTTAGTCATGTTAAAGGACATTTCCATGGAGATGGAAGGCATTATTGTGCATGAGTCTATCACTCGAACATCCTTAAGGGAAACATGTACTTCTGATGTATTCCAGGACCTCCCAGAGCTACGCTCTTCAAGCTTCTGCTTCAATATTTTTTGAGCTCACTTCAAAGTGACTGGAGCGGAGAAAGTGAGAGGTGAACACAAGTTATTTCCTTGTGACAGGACATGCCTCTAATGGCTGACAATTATTCCTAAACTCGAGAGTTCCAGTTCAGCTTGAGCGATACTCCTTGCACCTCAATTACATCCAAGTTAATCCCAATTACAAGGGGATTCACGTGTGTGGCAGTCTGTTATCCTTATTGAAGGATCCCTTAACTGCCGAACGGCCATATATCTGAGCCGCAATGTTGATTTCCAATCAGAAGTTTATTAATTTGCAATCAATTTGGCTTTTAATGCTACAAGATCCTTAAACTGAAGGACGTGTGTGTGGCACGTCCTTGAGCGGAAGAGAGCATTAAATTGTTTAGAAAAATAAATCTTGCTCTAAGGATATATCACGGGTCGATGTCTGTCGACCCTCCTATCGCTTGGCTCTAGGGTGGCCACTGATAATGTTCCTATACATATTGTTGTTGTTGTTGTTGTTGTTATCATTGTTGTCGATGTTGTTGTTGTTATTTGTGTTTTTGTTTTTGTTTTTTTGCTGTGTTTTTTTTCTGTTGTTGTCAACGCAATTTCAATTTATATTTATGACCTTTTAAAGCCATTTTATGAGCTGGCAACCTCGCGGCACCGCCCCCCCTACACCCCCGCGTAGCCAACACACTTGGCACACCACGCCTACCCGCCCACAGCACCCATGTTAATGTTATGGCGCATTTTGCGATTTTAAAGTAATAAACTTGGCCAATGTACAGGCCATCAAAGCAGGGCCATTAAACCAAGTCAAGGCTCGGGACACATAGGAAGTACGATACGGAGCAAGAGAGGAACTCGGTAGGAGAAGGGGAATGAAGGCAAAGGCGAAGGCAGGAATGAAGATGGAGATGGCTACTTGGGACTCGTCGTCTGTCGCCTGTCGTCTGTCGTCAGTTAGTTTTCGGAAATGGCGAGTTTATGGGACCGCCTGACGTATTGAGTCACATCTATTAATCGCATGGCAGTCTTTGGGCAATCCTGTAGCTGGAGCTCGGCTCCTGGTTAGGGAGTAACCGGAAATGTTTGGCCATCAATCAGCCAAGGACTTCATTAGATACATTTGCAGTCCCAATCGCAGCCACAGTCCGAGTGACAGCCGACGTAGGCGCAATCGGAGTCCAAGTCAGAGTCGGAGTCGGAGTCGGAGACGGAGACAGAGATGAAGCTGAATGCTTGTTTCCAATGCCGAGGACATTGGCAGCTGTCCTTCCAGTTGTTGTCTAATTAAGATGCCAGTTTCGATTTGCAGCCTGGCAACTGTGAAAAAGGTTATTAATATTGCCAACTGGATGGGCTCTGGGTGGGCTCTGCTGATGGGCGGTGGGTGGGTGGTGAACGGTGGGTGCGTGGCGCAAGGATTCGAATTGCGAACCATAAAATCAAACCGTAGCATAAATAATTAAATATTTTTTACAACAGCTGCCCGAAGGCCTCAGGCGGCCAGTCTGACAACTAGGCAAATACAACAAACTGGCAAATAGGTAGGAATATGTTCCAGGCTACAGAATATCCTTACAGGAATGTTCCTAACGAGACGGCAACTCGAGACGTGGATGGAGTTTAGCACCAAATTTGAAGATCCTATGCAGAGTTGAAGGACAAGGATGTGAAATTTATTGAGAAAGGGAGAAATTCAAATCCTGATTCAAATTCAGATTCAGAAAATGGAAATTATTTCAGCTCTTCAAAAACATGAAAGAAGAAGAAGAAACGAAGAAGAAGAAGCAGAAGAAGAAGAGGAAAAAAACAAATTCCTAGAATCATCAGAATTTCTGGCCGTGGGTATACCCCGCTAATCGGGCGCCTGGTTACAGGGTGCAGACCAAAAAGTGGCTAAGCACTTTGTTTACATTGTTAGCTATTTATGCGACAGCCTTTTGGGCAGGGATCCCAGAGCTGCTTTTGTTGCCTTTGTCCCCGCCGGCACCCGTGGACCCCGTGGTTCCCGTGGTTCCCGTGGCAGTTGTGGCAGTTGTGGAAGTCGTGGTAGCCGTGGTGTCCATGCCGGGTCCTAGTCCTGCCTGCTTTTTGTCTTCTGACTAACCCACCGATACGGAGTGGAGTGTAGAGAGTAGAGAGTCGAGAGTCGAGAGTCGAGTCCGTCTGTCTATTGGTCTAAGCGGCAGTCTGGCTTGTTGTTTTGGCCACATTTCGAATTGTGGTTAAATTGAATTTTGTCGTTTTTGCATTTTTGAGACATTTCTAAACGCTTTGCGTTGCGTTGGGCAAAGGCCGAGCTTCTGCCAAACACTTTGTGGTTTTAATTTATACAGCGGGGGGATGAGGGCCTGCCAAGTGGGCCCTGGGCGGCAGACGGACGCTGGCCGGTGGATGGAGGATAGATGAATGGAGCTATGGATGAGGTGAGCAGTTGTGAAGTGGCAGGGTGGAAGGGTGGCAGGGTGGAAGGGATGCAGGACGGGCGGAAGATGGGCAAAATAGCTGCAGGTGTGTTGTTCCTCGGTTGGCCACCAACACTTTGAAAGGCATTCGGACAAATCGGGTTATAGTTTCAGCTAGAACATAATCCCAATGAGCAAAGTTTCCAACTATAAATCACTTGCCGCTTAAATACGTGTAGAGAATCGACAGGTAAACTTTTCCCTGTACCACTGAAAGTTTAAATAAACTCCATAAAATATTACAAAATGCGGGGGCGGAGGCGAAGGGCGTAAAAAATTGAATGAAAAGTTGCATTAAATAGTTTCTTAAATAGCTGACAGCAGTACAGGGGGATGGGGAGGGGGGCTGGTTGGAAGGATGGCTGCGCCATCAAAGGACCTCGTAATTGCGTCTTTTGTAAGTCGATTAGGGATTTCCAATTGCCAGATAAACGCTTTTCATCCGCTGACTGTCCTTTTGACCTCCCGCCATATGAACTGCGAGTATTTGTATAATTGAATAATAAACGTGACGCAGCCATAAACGGAATTTCCACTTGACATTTTCCACATTTCTGTCTTGCGCTTCAGTTGAAGTTTGTATTTCCTCTTCGCTCCTTTCCTCCTGGTACATGTCCTCGCCCAGGGTATCCCGACTATTTAAAGCCCCTCGCATCGCCGTCCCACTAAGAAGGCATCTGCATGTCCACAGGTTAACAGGACAACAGCTTCCCCCACGAGATACTTTTGATCCAAGCTCCTCGATCCTTGTCCCTACACAAGGATAAGAATATAATCTGTCAGCTTGAGCATCACAATCTCCATCCTTAGCTTGGTTAGGGTATCCAGAGATCATCGCTCTGCCCGTTACTTTTTCCTCACGGCACGCTTCACTTGCCCCGTCATATATTGCCAATATTTACTGTACCCGTAGCTGCAGCTGCAGCTGTTGCAGGAGTTGCACCTGTTCTTGTGCGTTTTGGCCGAAAAGCTTTTAGCTGGATGCATCCGCTGGAGCGTGTGACTCAATAGTTGGATCGTTGCTGGGCTCCATGGGTGTTCAGAGGTCTGGGTGCTTGGCGCTTTGAAGGGACGGGTGGCTGGATGGTCCGAGGTCCGGGTCTGGGCTGATGGTGGATCCTTGATGAACGACATATCAAAGCACATTTAGCTTGCGCATAAAGCTCACATCATTGCCAAGCTGTTTGCCATGTTAACTTTATTAGTGCTCCACCCAGAGCACTGCCCCTCCCCCTCTGTTCCAATCCCCTGCACTCCATTCTGCGCGCTGACAAAGGTAACTGTATGGCTAAAGTGGTCGGTGGTGGTCGGGGTGGCAGGGCCAGGGGGAGAGGGAGGGGGGGCGTGACAAGTTATTGATACACCAGTCAGTCGCTTGAATTTGCTTAGCTTGCAACAAGCTTTCAACTGGCAACTGGAATTGAATGCAATTTGCAATTTACCAGAGCGGCTAATACACATGTGCGCATATGAGACGATGGACGCCAGGGAGTGGGGCGAAGGGCCGGATGGGTGGATGGGTGGATGGGAAGAGGAGAGTAAAGAGAGAGGAAAGCATGTGAAATTATAATAACAAGCAGGTTGCAGATACGTGTATGAAAAGCATAAGGAAAGCCACGCAAATCGCAGAACATGTTGCCTGCCACATATCCCTTCCACATCTCTTCATCTCCACAGCCGTGCCTCGGCCATCGCCTTGCCGCATAGACAGATGTCAATCACATGCAACGCTTGCGCCCAACATCGCTGGCAGCGAACATCAGGCCGGAAGCACATGGCCAACTTGTGGACTAACAATTTCCCAGGCGGAGGATCCTTTGAGTTTGGGCATACTCTATAAAGGATGCCTTAAAAACTCTCAACCGCGTCTCCTTATGCATTCAAGTTCTTAGTTCATATTTTATGACTGTTATTCGATCTGAGTTCCTCCTCTGGAAAGTCCTTTGATTGAACTTTCTCTCAGTGCATTTTGAAGCGTGATTGATTTTTTTTGCACACTGGCAACGCCGAGGCCTGTGGCCGTTGCCTGGCATATGCCGTAATAATAAGCACCCAGGCCTCTCCCTCCCCCCTTCCCTTCTGCACCTCTGCACCTCTGCACCTCTGCCCCTTATAAGAGGGGGGCTGTCAGGTGGGTGGGGTGTCAGGTGCCACAGGCACTTCAACATAAGCCGCGGGCACTTGGCAGGCAACGTTAAGCGACGTTTACCGCAGTTGTTGCTGTTGTTGCTGCTGTTGCTTTCGTTTTGTTTGATATCATCGTCTAGCAACGCGTCTGGCAACCCGCATGACGTAGGCGACACACACACACACACACACACACAGATACAGACACAGACACAGACACAGCCACAGACAGTAAGACACACGTGTAAAGTCTGTCTCCTTTTCGCTCGCGAAATCAGCCGCAAAAATTTGGCACGTCGCCTATCGATTCGCGCTAGAAAAAAGCGTTCGGCAGGCCTCCCCCTCCCCCTCACTCCACTCTCCTTCCCCTATGCCTGTGCCCTTTTACCGCTTCACGTCTTCCTTTTGCCTCCTGCTTATGTTCTCCATCTCTCAGTTGGAAAAATGCGTCCCGTTGATGTCCCTTTCCGCGTCATTTTCTTGCGTGTGTATATGTGTATCTATGTGTGTGCGTGTGTGTGTGTACATGTGTGTGTGTGCGCTAGTGTATTTGATTCGTCAGTGCGTATTTGCATATCTGTTTTTGATTTTTGTCGCTCACGGCGAACATTCAATTTGACAGGCCGCGTCACTCCCACTCCCCTGCGGAGCATTGCTCATTCTTCATTCCCCATCCTTCGCTTCAGTACAGTACACGCTCGCAGGACATCCCGCCACCAGGCTGTGCCTTCGCTTGAAATCAATAAATCTGCTCCACTGTTTAAATCCAATTTATCACTTTGCAGACTTCGCGTTTCCATTATTTTCTTTTTTACCACCAACCGCACAGACAAGCAGCGACACGCCCACATACATACACATACGCATACCGCCCACGACCTTTCACCTCCCGCCCACCCCAGCCAACCCATTTTCGAAATCCATTCATTTATGAAGTGGCAAACAGGCGTCGCCGATTGGTGGCTTATCCACGCCGCATGCAATACAACTTCATTAGAGGCACACGCACACACACACACACACAGCCTGCGGTGCGTGTAGGTTGTATGCATGCGTGTGTTGTATGTAAAGGCCGTTGTTATCCATGCAAACCTGTGGCACGACACGCCCACAAATCGATCAAAGGCGAATTTCAATAAAATATCCTTTTACACAACAAAATGTGCGCTAATTTCGTCCTGCCGGCGGTTACAGTCTACATTCGTCCTGCCCGTGGTCAGTGGCTGCATTTGTCCTGCCACCGTTCTGCACTCGTCCTTTGGCTTTGCAGGACACGCTGCTATGACTCACTCAAGCGATCGAAGACTTCAGAGAATTCTTAAAGCGACCTCCCCCACTCATCCTTCGAAGGACAATTAAATAAAACAACAGTTTCATATTTTTTACATTAAATATATTTAGATGTTTTCATTCAAAATTGTTTTGTTTTTGTTTTTGTTTTTGTCACACAAATGTAAAGGGCGCGCAAAGGGAGCGGGCTCTTCCTTAGAAAAAAAAAAAAAAAAATTTGCAGCTGGAATGTGTTTTTTCTTATACTTGGGTACTTATCGCGCCTACGCGCCACGCCCACGCCCATGCTGCGCCACACAGACATACACACAGATTTGCCACAGATTCTACGCTTGTATGTTTTGGGCTTGGGAGGTTTCATTTTAATTTTCTTTTAAATTTTTCCTTTTCTTTTCATTTTCATTTTCATTTTCATATTTATTTTAATTTTTATTTGTATTTTCTTTTTAGATTTTCTTCATTTCGATTTCTTAACTGTTTTATCGTTTAGCGAATTTCTTACATCAATTACATTTATATATTTATTGGCAAAGATCTGATCCGAGCTGCACCCTCGCTGCCGCTGCCGACAGGACCTGTCGATGGGTGTCGACGCGTCGCTTGCCACAAATCTGTGCATCGCCTCAGAGGGTGAAGCTCGGAACGACTCCGTGTGTTTCTATGCTTAATTAATGTGTGTTTTTGTTTCTTCTTCCTCTTCCTCTTCCTCTTTCTCTTCGTCATCTCCTCTTTCTTAATTTTCCTTTCTGCCTTCTTTTACTTTCCCAATGCATTTGTTTTTTTTGTCGGTTTCTGGTAAATATTTCACTTTTGCTTGAATTTCGATTCTTTGACTTTTCGTTTTATCGCTTGTGTTTCATTTGGTTTTCTCATTGCTCATTTCTCTTTCCCTTCCCTTCCCATCCCTTTCCTTTCCGTTCCTTTCCTTTATTTTCTTTTCGTGTACATTTAAGTTAAAATAATTATGAAGCTACATTAAATCGTTACCATTTATTTAAAATTACTTTACTCGGTGCTATATTGTATACTCTTTAGAGAGCAAGAGAGCGAGAGAGAGAGAGAGCGAGAGAGAGAGAGAGAGGGAGGGGGAGCAGGAGCGGGGGAACTAAAACATGTACTAAGGAAGGATATCGAAGGCTGAGGGGAAACTTAGTTAAATTATGGCAAGCTTTAGTTAATAGCAGGAACTTAGAAACTCTTTGGTTGAAATTTAAGTAGAACGCTTAAGGCTAAACTTTCGAAAGCTCCGTTTCTTTTTTTTAATTTTTTTTATTTTTTTTTTACGTTACGAACGATTAAATGAGTAAAAAAAAAATATCGTATAGTTAACTTAATTCAAGCATTTAATGCATTAGATTGAGTCACTAAGCTAATCAACTTCGCTTTCGCATGCAAGTGCTGTATGGGGGGAATGGTGAGTTGGTTGGAGTCTCGGGTAAAGGGCATGCGAGTTAAGAGTGGTGTCTAATGGAGTGGTGAGTGGGTAAGTGGGGGGATTCTTTTCATTCAGAGAATCCGCAAACAGAAAAGGAAAATTCGCTTGGGATTCATTTCTTATAGAGAGCAGGACACCAGCACACACACAAAATCGCTGAATGTGCTGGGTGGCGGGTGGGTAGGGTTATAGGGGGCGGATAGTGGTTATGGTGGTGGTGAAGTTGTGTGTGGGTGGTTGATGACGCGGTGAGGGGCTGCGTTTCTTATTCTTGCACATTTATTTAAGTTTCTTATGGCGCTTATTATTCTAATCAAAACACTAAATACATTTAGCTTATATTCATCCGCTTAAACTAGATTCCGTTTCGTATATTCTTAAATGTATATTTTTACTTTCATTTACGCTTTCTCCGTTTTCTCCTCCTTCTTCTTATTCTTCTTCTTCTGCTTCGTCTTATTTTCTTTTTTCTTGCCTATCTTCTTCCATTTTATTTTGCATCTTTTTGCCGCGTTCGCTTAGCTAATTTTCTGCTATTGCGTGCAGTTCCTCTCTGTCTTCTCTCCTTTAGTTTTGGCCATTGACCAATTCTCCTCCTCCTTCATTGCATCTCCCTCCGCTGCATTTACGCTTATTATTTTCTGCAAAACATTTTCCACCTTTCCCTTTTCCACTTTGCATTCTCAATTTCGCATTATGCATTTCTTGCCTCTTCTTCTGCTTCTTCTTCTTTTCTTTTATCTGCTGATTGTCCACTAAAAACTATGCTTGTTTTCTCTAATTCCTTTTGTTGTTTTTCTTCGCTTTATTCCGCTTCTTGAATATTATTGTAGCTTCTTTTTTTCGTTTTTCCTTTCTTTATTTATTTATTTATTTTATTTTTTTTTGCTTTTTAAGTTTTCGCTTTTTCTTTACACACTTAAACGTAGCCTGTAAATTTCTTTTGGGTTTATTTGCGTTTCAGTTTTTCAGTTTTTCGGATTTTTGTTTTTCGGATTTCTGATTTACGGAATTTCGTCTCTTTCGGATTTTCCGATTCTTAACACACATTAATCAAACATGACAAAGCTGAACGCTTGCAAACGAAAGTTACATGTCTTGTGCATAATTAAATTGGCAATAAATCTATCGACGAGCATTTAAAAAAATTGAATTATGCACTTCTGTATGCGTGTGAGTGTTTGTGTGTGTGTGTGTGTGTGTGCGTGTGCGTGTATTGATGAGTGTGCGTGTGTGTACATGTATACATCCAATCATATATATATTTATATATATATGTATATTAATACGTATATAGATCATGAATTACCCTTTCCCCGCAGCTGCGTTTGTTACAATACATTAAACACATACACATACATAAACACATATGCATATGACAATATTACTCGATACTCGATACAAACACACATTTATACGTAACATATCGAATTGTAAAACTTGTATGGTGTGTGTGTGTGTGTATATGTGTGAATAAGTGTGTGTAAGTGAGTGTGTTTGTTTGGGTGTGTGTGTGTGTGTGTGTGTGTGTAGTTAGCATAATTTATATTTATTTATTCAGTCTTAAGCTACAAAAATCGTTATGCATATTTCTGTTCTCGTGTTTGAGTATTTTTTTTATTTTTTTGTTGTTTTTTTTTTTTTTTGGTTTGTTTAAATTTTTTTTAATTTACTTTAATCATCGGTTAAAATTTTGAAATCTATTCAAATGAGTTTTAAATTCGCGATATATTTGAATTGAATATTTGTTTTGAGTTTGGGTTTGAGTTTCGAGTTCAAGTTTCGAGTTCGAGTTTCGAGTTTCGAGTTTGAGTTTGAGTTCGAGTTCGAGTTCAGGTCTGAGTTTCAGTTTGAGTGCAGCAAAAGTCGAAATAAGGATGGAAAAGCGTCTCCAATTGTCGCTTGAGAAAACGGAAGAGAGCACTTAGAAAAAGTAGGGTGAGACAAAGGGAGAGCGAGGGAAATAGAGAGGGAGAGAAGGGAGAGACTTTGAGAGATCTTGTGGAATAACAGATTGTGAGGCTCACTTAAAGACTAGAAAGCAATCTTAACTGCTAGAAGCCAGTCCCATACGCGGCACTGGATCGACGACTATGCGGTAGTGCACCCAGAAGGTACCGTCGCGGGTGGTACTTCTGCTACCCTATATTATATATAGTATGTGTATATGGTAAGTTACCTAAGTGGTATTTCAAAATGTTCAGCTCAGCATTGTATCCTGCGTCTATCGTTTATCGTGTATCGTGTATCGTCTATCGTTGATCGTGTATCGTCCATCGTGTGTCGTGTGTCGTGTTTCGTGAGTCGTGTATCGTGTTTATTTGTATCTCGCTTCTCGCTCCTTGTACATCGTATCTTACAGGCTTGCCTCATGTGGACCTTAGTACATACACTAAACTGACTCTAGTTAGTTACTTAGTTAGTTGGTTGGTTTCTGTGTTGATTGGTTAGTTGGTTAATTGGTAGACCTATCGACCTATCGACCTATTGACCTCTCGACCCTCTACCTAAGACGTTTAGCGCTTTCCAAGTTCTTACTGCTGTGTGTACCTTGCTCAAGTAAACGAATTTCACAAATAATGCAACTCTATGGCTAGACAAACTATTTCTATGTTGTACAGTGTTTCTTCCGGTTCCGACTGTTCCGACTTCTTTCTTCGGACTTAAAACTCTTTCGTTTTCGGAGTTCGGAGTTTTCAGCTTCGCTTTTTTCTTTCTTCTTTCTTCTCTATTCTTTATTCTTTATGCTGTTTATGTTTTGGGTTCTGTTTTGGTTTTGGTTTTGGTTTTGGTTTCGGTTTCTGTTTTGGTTTTGGTTTTCTGTTAGTGTTTCGGTTTCTTTTTCTTTGTGTTTGTGTTTTTGCTTTTGTTTTCTGTTTTGTTTTTGTTTCTGTTTTTGCTTGTGGTTTTATTTTGAGATTAAATGAAACGCCTGTTTGCTCGGAGGTTCGGTTCTCTTTTGCATTCATCAATTTTTCGGTTACTCGGTTAAGTTTTGGGTGTTTTCAATATATTTTTTTGTTTTTGTTTCTTTTCGGTTTTCGGTATTTTTCCCCTTAAAGTTCTGTGAAAGTCCAGACTAATATTAAATCTACCATCTAGTTTTTTAATTTAGTAGGTTAATCGAAATTTCTCTTCATTTTTAGTTCGTTTAAATTTTGTAAATTTTGGTTTTGTTTTTGGTTTTACTTTTGGTTTTTACATATATACAAGACTTTAGATTTAGGGATTTTTTTTAAATATTATTTTTGCTGCATTTCATTTTCAAATTCATTTTTATCATTTCAATCATTTTCATTTTCATTTTCATTTCATTATAATTTTCTTTATCATTTTCTTTATCATTTTGAGTGGCTTTGTCTTTATCATTATCTTCAGTTTTGTTTTATTTTGAATTTAGGTTTAGTTTAAGATTTTGTTTTTAAGTTTTGAAGCTCGTTTCCAAAATGTGTAGCACTTCCCTACAAAAGATCGTCCCTGGAACAACCAAATGAATACTCACGAGTATTTACAATTAAAACTCATTGCATGCGAAGCAGCAGCTGCAGCTCAAGCTGAAGCTGAGGCTGAGGCTGGAGAACGAGCCTGGGCGCGGAGTGGGGACCGCTCAACCCTGGCTGAGGAGAACCACGGCCGAGCCGAGCACCAGGCTGAGGGCGAGCTGAATCCCAGCGACGCCATTGGTGAGCAGGTCCTGGCCCGCATTACTGCGGACGTCCATTAGGTCACGGGAGAGGGGCAGTTCGGTGGGATCGCTCAGCTCGTCGTGGCAGGGCAACATCTCGGGCTTCAGTATGAAGAGACGCACACTAATCGAGGTCTTGGCGGCCAAAGCGTCGAGGGCATCGCCAGTCTGCTCCTTGTGCGAGCCGAGAAGTACGTCCACATCGTTGTGTACCAATTGTCCTGTGCTGGTTCCAGTTCCGCCGTAGAAGGAGCTCTGCTTGTGTAGATTCAGGTTGTCATCCATGTCGTGTCCGCTTCGTCCCAGTCCAAGTTCGGACACGTGTCCTGCGTTGTTATCGTCATAGTAGTCATATCGTTTCTGGTTCTGAGCCACAGCAGCCACAGATGCCACACCCGCCAAATCTGCCGGCTGGCGCTTACGACGTTGCCTCAACTTCGACTCAACCACATTTTCCGATGAGATGTCCGCAAACTGACGCTGTCCTCGAAGAGCTTGCCGTGACTTGCTCGATGTGTGCTTCCTGGTTCCCAGACCGCCGTTCGCAGTGTTCAGCTCGTCCAGAGTGGCGTAGTTGCTGTTGCCAATGCCCCCCATGCTGGCGCTGTTGCTGCCAATGCCCGTGAAGCCTCCAATGTTAAGGAAATCCAGTATGTTCGATGGCACCGGGTCGACGAAATGCGACAGCTTCGGTTCCTGGAGCGAGCAAATGAAATCATCCAGAGAGTCACGCAGCTGCTGGTGACGTGTGCGATTTTTCAATTCGAAGATCCATTGTAGACGACAGTCGCAAATGAATTTGTTGTCTGTAGGTTGAAGGATGCAGGAGGGAAGAGAAGAGCAGAGAGAAAAGTATAAATATAAGTTGCAGGTGAGCAGCAGAGGATATAAAAGGCACATTGACAGCTCCGTCCAAGTCCAGAGCGTTGCCCAGAAATTGCTTTTGTCAAGTTATCTCCCTTCCCCTTTCCCACGCCCCGCCACGCCAGGCCAGAGTAGCCCAAGCCTCGGCCATAGTCCGAGCTCCAATCCTGATTCCAATCCCACTCTCTCCATCCCACTTTCAATCCCACTTCCAGACATCATTCGAAACTCCAGGAACAGCCTATTGTGTGTCTCTGTGTGTGTATGTATGACTGTGTGTGTGTGTGTGTGCGTGTGTTTGCCAGGTAAACGGGTCGCGTGGGGGTCAAGATGTTGAATTTCAAACTGATTTTTGCTGCCGCCCAGCGGCAACGGCAACGGCAACGGCAGCGCCTGCCAAGCTGCTAAGTGGCCGCCTGCAACAATTGGCTGTCATTTGCTGTCCATGGACAGGAGTTGCACTTGGATTCTGCTTAGGAAGGAGCTTCATATGCCGCTGTCCTTTCTTGGTCCAGGAGCTGATTTTAACTGATTTTATCGTTAAATCGTGCGGCTGCCTGTTGTCTGCGGACTACACGCTAGACGCCCACCACCCACCACCCGCCATCCACTGACGGCTTCGTGCCTTCCGAGTCCCAGCCTCCGGTTACCGACCTCAGACCAACTTCAACCTGCCTTCAATTGCCAATGTCCATGTCGTTGACGCTGGCGCAAGTTAAACGCCTCAATGACATTTCCAATTTAGACGAGACACCAAAAGCTCCCGATGCTTCTCCAGGAGTGCACCATCGAGCAGGACGACCAGCTCGCCCCTCCCATCATGGATCCCAACAGTTGTGCACTAGGATTTTGACTGTGCCTGTCTGTTGGTCTGTCACTCAGTTGAACGCCCCGTCCAACTGCTGCTGTCAATTATTTTGTACTCGTCCTGCGACTCTGGTCATGCGTGCGGCAAGCGACAGCGAACCATCAGGCTTAAGGACAGAGATAGGGAGCTGGCAGGAGGTCGCTAGAGTCACAGCCGGCAGCCGGGGTCGGAATTGGGTTTGCAGTCGGGGTCGGGGTCGGAATCGGGGTCGGGATCGGGATCGGGGTCCTGCTGCGTCTGCATCGATTTTCATTGATTCGCTGCGAACGCAAACCAATTTGTTGTTTGGGTTGGTTAATTTCCAATGGTTTAGTCCCAAATTGAGCGCATAAACAGGACCTCCTCCTACTCCCCAAAGGCTCTAATAAAAGTCCTCGTCGGACGAGCCGACGGGCGAGATCTTCATTAAATCAAGTGTATAATTATTTACGGTATCCTTTGAAGCCGCTTCCGAGTGCTGAGCTCCATATAGGTATTCAGGATAATTGTTTATTCAGTGTGCGGCGCACAGGTTGTTGATCTGATAGTTAACAGTTAATAAGCAGTAGTTGACAGTCAACAGTCCACTCTTAACAGTTAGCAGTTAACAGTTAGCAGTTAACAGCTTACAGTCTGGAGTTAATTGTAAGCGGCAAGCTCCAGGACACTTGAATTTCAATTGCAAGTGCGGTAGCACCGGCCAAGGATCCTTCAGAATTGCATTTCGAGCCTCTAGTTTCAATTATGAGATCTTAAGGAGCTTTAAACCGATTATCCTTAATGCAAATCATTTGAGTTTACGAAACAACCTGGCAACTTGGCGATTAAGTGCTGCCAACCTCAGAGGAGGAACACGCGAGGAGAGAAAAAATGGAAGTTCCTGTCAATTGCCGTTAACGAGAATACGGGTGGTCTTCAAGATGTTTGCCTGTGAGGAGTCCAATGCATAGGAAACTTTCGGGTAACCTTACAAAGTCACAAGCTCCAATTAATTGTCTCAGACGGCAGACGGCAAACGACAGACGACGGACGACGGACGACAGACGACGGACGACAGACGACGGACGACAGACGACGGACGAGAGACGACGGCCGAGTGGCTAAAGGTAACAAAAGGTATTCACATAAAGCCAGTCTGGCAGGATCTATAGACCCGAAACGTGCTGTCCTTATAAAGCAGAGCTTTCTATTGCCCTCGCAAATCTCTCGAGTATAATTAGGCCCGGAACAGTGACACAGTTTTGCATGTCAACATGCATAATTAGCATAAACGTTACAAACAAAATATTGACTCTTTGACTGACTGAGTGAGTAACGGTGGATGTGGAGAGGGGAGGGGGGAGTGGATAGGTGAGTGAATGACGCACACCGTTGAGGGTTGTGCACATCATTATCCTTGCACATAGACCAACATGTATACACAGTTGGGACAGGCAGACACAGGACTCTGAGGAGCACACACACTCATGCGTACACACGCACACACTGTCCACACACACACACACGCACACACACACACACACACAGGCAGAAAGATGAAACGAAGTTAGCAACTGAATTGTCATGCCGTGGCAGAAGCAGGCCCAAACGACAAAAGGACTGGTTGCAGTGTAACTGTAACGATTGGCACAATAATTCGTGACATATTTTGTGGCAGCAAAGCCCAAAAGTTGCCACAAACGACAAAAGAAAAGTTTCAACTTGGCGAAAATAGTTGGCAAATTAGTTGCAGCAACTCTGGCAAAAGGTCCTAGTCCAAAGAGTAGTCCAAAAATTACATAAAAGAAATAAAGGAATATTCTAATTTTCCATATGAAAACATACTGAAAAAGGAGCAGGATAAAAAAAGACATAAATAAAGTTAAATATGCAAAGCAGAAGCACTACGGAGCAGATGCAGGGGCTGGCTGACAAGAGGCGAGCGGCAAGCGGCAGGGGGATCACAGGATGTAAAAGAAGCGGCTCCGGAAAATGTTTTCAAAATGGACAACGACAACTTGGCAACATTTAGCAAGCAAATTACAACAAAATTAACACGATAATGAAGTGCCACACACACACACACACAGACACACACACACACACACTCGCACAAAGGAGAGGGAAAATGATGGGGCAGGGGGATCTGGCAGCTGTTTTCAGCTGACCAAATGACAATGACTTGCACAGACTCAAGCGCAACAACGGCGGCAGCCGAAAAGCAATGGAAAAAAATCAACGACAAAGTGTATGAAAAAAGATTACACACACACACACACACACACACTCTCTGATATACTTAGATAGGATAGTTATGTGCAGTAAACTGCTCATGTGTGTGGATGTGTGTGTGTGTGTGTGTCTGCATAAAATACTTTTATATTTTTAATGATACTTTGGCAAAAGCGGTAGGAAGTGTTTTGGTCTGTTGCACACACTCCAACCCACACACTCACACACACACACACACACATGCACTGAGGGGGACAGACATACTCAAAGAGACACACACACATGCACCCACCTCATTTTGCAAAGCAACGAACTTTGACTGCCCCCACCGCTACTCCACCGCTCAATCCCCTCGAACCCTAGATGACTTTCAACTTTACCCCTTCTAGGCTCCTCGTAACTTGCCGCTCGCCGCTTGCCACTCGCCGCTCGCCGCATGCCACATGACGTTGCAGTTTTTTTTATTTTTTTTTGGCGCTGCTGCAACAGTCGGAAACGTTTTTACGGTTAGCAAAGGACATTTACATAGACATACACACGCACTCCCACACATGCCCCCCCACACACACACACACACACACACACACTCGCATGCACACACAGACATTAATAGATATGCATATGCGTCTATGTGTACATTAAATTTTATTATTGTCATTTTCCCAGAACTGTCCAGTCGCTCAGCTCCTTCTCTCCGCCCCGTCCCCCTTCTCCCCCCTTCCACCACACGCAGAACATTGTCCGCTCTCCTTTGACTAACTAGTTCCAAGTGCTAGCTGTTTGTATAACCTTCTGTGAGTAAGTGTGTGAGTGTGTGTCTGGATGTGTGTGTGTATGTGTGTGTGGGTGTATGTGTGAATGTGTAGGGAGAAGTGTTTGTGCTGTGCCAACAGGCAGCCAGCCAAATTAGACTCGCAGCTGAACTTTGTTTGGTCAGTTTGAATATCCCCCCAACCCGCCGTTCCCCACCCACGGCCACCCACAACATGACGATGGGAACTGTCGTCCGTCTATCCCGCTGATAGTCAGTCCGTCGATTCGCTGGCATGCCAATCCGTCTGTGTGTTTGAGGAGCATTTTATGTGTCGAAACATATTCATAATTAGCCGTCATGTCCATTTGCTGCAGGAGTCATTCGAGAACTGGGGGATATGTGGCAGTGGATGGAATGGAGGAGCTCCTGAATATGCTCGACTCAGTTAAGCCCAGTAGTAGGCAGCAGAAGGCAGAGACTCCACCTCCCACCCTCTATTTGGGTTCAAGCGTCAACAGTTGCAGGAGTGGAGAGAGGACCGGAGACAGGCTCTGGGCTTTGGGCTGGGCAACTGGCAGGATCTGCGTTGTAAATAATTTCGGAACTTTTCAAACTTTCAACTTGTTTCCAAATTGATAAGACCTGCCAAATATGATGTAGGGCATCATCGAGATGATGCTGAAAGCAGCCAAAGGCAAGCGGAAGCAGGAGCGACATTTCCCCTTCGGACAGGTTACAATTTGGGCACGGACTTCGCTTCATTATTTGAACTTTTAATTTAGTGAAATAAAAAACAATTAGTTTAAATTAAAATGTATTAAATTACATCGCGTCCGCCCGTCCCCCTCTCTCACTCTCTCACCCCCTCCGACGCCATCCGGCAGATGGGACCAGTTCGAATCGATGTGTTCCGCCTTAATGGGACGCTACGGCGGACTGTGTCATACATCAAGTTGGGGCCTGGAGGCTGGAACTCCTCTCTAAATGGCATTTCATTAGCCAAGGTTGCCCCTGCCGTCCCAGCGGTATTTTAAATTTAATACACTACACACGCACACACACACACACACACACGCACACACACTCTCAGAAAGGAACAAAGAAAAGGAGCTGAAAAAGTTGCAGGTCCGTCGCTTAAAGTGTTCGACGAGAGGACGACGAGTACTTCCTTTTTTTTTTTATTAAGGTTTTCTTTTTGGGGCCGGTTTCCTCTTGGCCTGGCTTTAACCTGGGGTAGGCGCCATTTTTTGTGGGCTTAGTTGGCGTGCAGATTGAAAAGCGCAAAGAAAACGCGAATGGGTTTTGGAGTTTGGGTTGCAGTTTCGCCGATGGATGGGCTGGCTGGCGAGGGGCTTGGAGATGGAGAACGAGAGTTGGGAGGAAGGGGGAAGGGGGAGTAAGGGGCAGGTCTGTTGCTTGAAATATCAACACAGATGCCAAAAGTTTTTCCGCACATCGCAACATCCCAACAACCCAACCTGCACCCGTTGCCCGCCCCAATCCCAAATCAGCGCAGATGTTGGCCTAGTTACCGCCTTTGTTTCTGGCCGGGATTCCGACCAGCTCCTGGCCCGGCACAATGAATACCGCAGTCGACGCCAACGCAGCTTTGTTTGAAATCAGCTCATTTTTGGTCGGCACGGTTAGACGAGAAAAGCACTGTCCGAAGAGGGAGGGGGGCCAGAAGGGAGGGGAAGGAGGGCATGGAGCTGCCTGCGTTCGTTTGTGGCCTGACCATCCTGCCTGCCTTTGGCTCGACTTGTGACCCGCTAACGCCACCAGGGGACAGCACGCACAGTTAGCAACTTGGGGAGCTCTTTGCTCGGCGGCTCTGCTCTGGTCTGGTGTGGTTTGCCGTGGTCTGGGCTACTCCCGTCGGTTGCTGATTCGCCGCTAGTTCGCTGCTGGCTCTCCGGCCCACCGATTCGCCAGCTCTCCGATTCTCTAGAGAATTTTATCATTTTTTATTACATTGCTCGAGAGCGCTATGTATGCAAATGAAGTCGAAAGTTTCGCTTTGTTCTATAGTTGCCTCGTAGTTGCGGCCAGTTGGGATGTGCCAAAGTGTGTGTGTGTGTGTATGGTCGTGTGGGTGTGTGTATTACAGTACTGGCCGTTTTGTAATATACCAAACTTACGCCCTATCTATCTCCCGCTCGGGTACAGTGGGTTACAGAAATATTATCACAGTGTGCAATTCTACAATTCGTTTCGGAAGCCGAGGGGTCCTCTGGGCAAAGGCGACTATCGGAGCACCCTTTGGCGCCGGTACAGCTCCATATGCAAGGCTTCAAAGGCTAGGGTATTGAGTGTTCGGCCTGCTGGCCCCGTTGGCCCTTCATTCGGTGTTTGTTTAGTTTATTTTTATAGGCAACTGTCAGTATTCACATTTCTTTTTTGTTTCTCTTTGTGTTTTGTGAATCGCCTTCGTTTTTTAATGAGCCTCGGCTCTGGCTTTTTTTGGCTTTATTTCTAGACTTTGTGCTGTTTTTTTAGCTTGTTTTTCCACTTGTTATGGCTGTGCGTGATTTCGCACGCTCATTCGCATTGCGTATATAAGAAGATATTTAATTTTGTTGCCTCAAAGTCTCTGGCACTTGTCCGTGTGGGTGGGTGTAGGGTTCAGGATGCGTGCTGCAGGGTGCTAGGTGCTGCTTGAGTGGTGCGGGTCGCGGGATGTGGCATGTGGGATGTGGGATGCGGAATGCGGGGTGCAGGGTGCAGGGTGCAGGACGTCTTTTCAAGAGTCGTGCAACTTTACTCAATTTATTCAAAATCAAATGGGGTTTTTTTCGCTTGCCCTACGCTGCCACGCCCCTGCGGTGCGAGTGTACATTCACACACACACAAATACATATAAATGTTTGTGTGTGTGCGGGGGAGAAGCCATTGAAAGCCATTTCAATGGCCGTCGCTTTTCTCGCCAATTTTCTTTATGTTGTAGTTGGGGTCAGTTTTCCGTCCAGTTTCCCGCTGGACGACCGAATGGAGGGTCGTCTGGGGGTGAGCGCTCATTGAATGTTTTTATTATACCAAATGAATGGGAACCTCTCAGACTGGACCCTAGTTACAGTTCTTGTTGTTGTTTTGCTGTTGTTGTTATTACCGTTGTTCAGTTGCTGCTGTTGTTGTTGTTGTTGTTCTCTTATTTTCACTGTGAGAAAGCCATAAAATTATATCACTTGTAGATATTTTCATAGAACTCGAAATTTCTTTTATTTCCCGCAGTTGTTTGCTGTTGCTCTTGTTGTTGTTGTTGTTGCAGCTGCCGGCGTTGTTTTTGTATTTTTAATAACATTTTATAAGCAATTTTTCTGAAATTCAATGCGAACTTCCGCCATTTGAAAAGTGAAAAGCGCTGAACATGTCGATGGTATTGAAAGCGTTCAGATTCTGTGTGTGTGTGTGTGTGTGTGTGTGTGTGTGTGTGTGTGTGTATCTTCTTGTCCTTCAGTAAGTGTGGAAGAGCACACACTGTGGAAAATCAAGGAAAAACTCGAGTACAAAATGTAATAAATGTGCCCAAAGATGACAGCAAACGGCGACTTTCAATCAGCAAACAATTACAGTTTATTTCTCTTATATCAAATTATTTTTGGCAATCGAGCGTGAAGTCAAATAAGCAGCCAGGATCAAACACTCGACAGACATCTGCGACGAGGGCAGCCAGTAGAATGGGTGGTACTCTTGACGGCGGGGTGGCGGGGGACCAGAATAAGATGGCGATGGAAGAGGAAAAGAAAAAGGAGGAGGAAGAGGAAGAGGGAAGGGAGCAAGGAAAAGATGTCGCCCCGAGGACGATAGCCCTGATCCCCGACACTCGCGCTCAACGAAAACGAATGACGGCTGGCGGCTGGCGACTGGCGACTGGCAACTGGCGGCTGGCAAAAGGGAAAGTCATTGCAAGCGATTTAACAACTACGCTTGAGGATAAATATTTTATGAAATCGCATAAACAAATCAAAGACGAATCACAGACGGACAGGAAAAAAGGAAAATCACTTTCCAAATGGGAAAAGCAAAGCGGGCAGCAGCGCAGCAGCGCAGCAGCGGCAAAAAAAGACGAGAAAAAAATGAAATAAAATAAACACACAAAATCAAGCGCGCCGATCAAATATGACCACTCAACCGCGCTAAAGTACACACAAGCACACACACACATACATACGCATATTTTATATATATACCCACTGACTCACACATACTTACACTTACACTTACACTTACATGCACTCATAAGCATTAGCCCTTCGGCAAAACATTGCCAAAAATATTTGCACAGCTGAGGGGGTTGGGTGTTGATTCCGTGGCTGGGGGTAGGCGGGGGCGGGGTTACAGCTAGTGGTGGCTGAGGCTGAGGGTGAGGGTGAGCTAGTAATGTGTTTGTTATAGTATCCTAAATCGCATAAAAAATACAGACAGCTACAAACAGATATGTGTTCATAACAATAACAAGCTCAGCAACAACTAAGCATCGGCTGTAATTTGAAGGGAGTGGAAGTCCTGCCGCGGATATGGAGGACCTTCAAATACCCTGACACGAGCATACATGGGGAGCAGCAAGCCTAGCAATAAGGCAATATAAGGAATATGTTGAAAGCCCACCCTATGATATGTCGTGCGATATATATCGCATCCCCTTGGCGTGAATTATGAATAAAGGAAGAGTGCGCATATCCTATGACGTAGCCCATTTACCTTAGGTAAGGGTACAACGAAGGGTCCAACAACCCCATAGAGAGCAACATGTTAGCTTCCCCACACACCATACACCCCACTCCACTCCTCACACTCCACACTCTGAGGTCTCCAACCTCCTCGGAAGCAATTCGCCGCTTAATGTCTGCCAAAATAGCCATCGCATCATCATCCACATCCACATCTACATCTACATCTGTATCCTTGTAGCGCCTCATACTCATGTCGAACCTCAGCTTCTATCTGGTGCTCATCCTCGGCCACATTCTACATTCGGAGTCACCCCCCCACCCCGTTCATCGTCATCTCGAAAACCCTCTTGAATTTTGCCTCTTATTGAATTGTATTTAATAAAATATGCGAGCATTGGCCGCGAGGGTTGTGCGAAATCCCAGGATGAGCGAGGGTTGCCCGAAACAACAAAGGCCGCTCAAAAAAAAGAAAGAAAAAAAAACAAACAAAAAAAATATATATATAATAAAAAAAACTGTATAAATAAATAATGAGCTCTTTGTTATTGCGCTACGATTTGCCAAGTCAAGTGGCAAGGATGTTGCAGGCTGCGTGGCAGCCCCGGGGAGGCTTATGCAACATCCCGCGGCAGTGGCTTAAAGCACAGGTAAAGCTACACGGACTCGAGTTCATTCCGTGAAGATCTTAACAGCTCAACGCCAGGTATAATATGGGGGCAATATATCAAACACTCAACTGACATAAATTGTGCACTCAAATGTCCGTTTGATCGGCGGCGACGTTTCGAGTTTGCAAAAGGCAAGCTCTATGAAAAGCTCTACGTGCTTTGGGGGAGAAGAGCTAAGCGGGGCCTGCGAGGACTACGGGTAGCCGTTAAGCCCCAAGCCTGTTGCCTGCTGCCTGTTGCCTGAAGCCTGAAGCCATCGCTATCGCTATTGCCACATACCAAACCCATCCATCAATGACAACACGTTTACATTCGCAGCGACTGCTGCGACTCGTCTGTCACACAAGATATCGTTTGGGATATATATGTATATGTATATGTATACCCATGCCCATGCACATACACATATACATACACATATGCATAAAAGATGTATAAACATATCCATGTAAACATATTGAAAATTGAAATTGTTACATATTGTAAAGTTTCGAAGCGAGCAATGGCTTCGAGCGGGAAAGGGCGAAGGACGAAGGACGAAGAGCTTGCTTATTTATGGCCAACTGCATGGCACTAATCGATTGCACGAATGGTCGCTAGGGCCCGGCGGGGCTAAGAGCGGAGCGGCAGTGTATTTAATAGAACGCAGCCTGGCAATAAGTTGGCCAAAATATTCAATTAAATTTCCTATGTCCTGTCTTTCAGGCTCTGTCCCTTGTCTCCTGTCCCTTGTCCCCTGCCCCCTGCCCCCTGTCCCTTGTCCAATGGCAGGCAGGTGCAATTTATGTTGGCCCAACGCTTAATTGATGCTTTAATGAGTTTTCCCATCTCATTAAGGAGTCTTAAGCCCTGATCAGGAGCTCTGTGTCCTGGCTCGCATTCATCGTATCCGATTATCCAAATACAATCAATAAATTTACAGTTCCTGTTATGAGATTATTTGAATTAACTTTGCAAATCCCCCAATACTTTGATGTTTTGTCTATCGATTTTACTGCAATCGATTTCTGCTTCGATTTCGATAGAAGTTAATTCTATTCTGAAGGCAGGCACTCACCTGGGGGCCAGGCAATTTGTGTAGGCGATTAAAACGAATAAAGATATTAGCGCATTTGGAATGGCAAATCGGATCGGATCGGATAAAACGGTCACACTGATTACAAGGTGAAGTGGCATTGAAAGCTAATGAAATGCCATCATCCAATGCCAAAGCGCATATTGATGAGAGCCTCGAGCAGACGCCAGCCATCCAGCCATCAAGCCAGCCAGTCAGCCAGCCCAATAATGCGGCTCTAAAGCAAATGAAATGGCTATAAGCACACGTCGCGTCGTGATGCCAAATTAGGTAATGCGCGGAATAGCAATAACAGCCGTACGGGTGGCAGCAACAACAACAACAAACATATACCCTGCAAATGAACTATAATCAAAGACATTCTGGGGGGGGGCGTGCGGCGGGGCGATGGCAAAAAACCGCAGGCGACACATCACATAATCTATGGGGAGCCACCTGCCCGACTGGGCTACCTGCCTGTGCATATATTAAGATAGATTACCGCCCGCACACAAACACACACCCACACACCCACACACACACGCACACCCCTTCCACGCATCCACGGGTGTGTAGACAAATCCAAGTGCTTCAATGACAGCCATGAATTTGTATTAAAAGCAAAGTTAAAGCCTCAAGTTACTCAACTTTGGTAAATCCCCGTGTGTATGGGTGTGCGTAGGGGTGTGCGTAGGGGTGTGCGTATGGGTGTGTGTGCGCGTGCGAGTGCGTAGCAGAGGAAGACATGTGGCTGGGCTTACATGGGAAATTAACACGCGTAATGTGCTGTCTTTGGCGTCACACCTTTAAGTGCAGCGCATAAATTATAAATTCTAAACAAGCTTCATTTCCAGTCGGCGCCCGGAAAATAGCTGAAACTTTGGCGGCGCATGAAACTATGCGGCGGTTTTTCCGCCAAGTCTTAGGAGCGAGAGAGCAATTGAAACCAGTTAAGAGGATAACTGAGCTCCAAGGACCTCTTCTTGTTGTTCTTTATGCTCCAGTTCTAGTTGTAGTTGTAGTTGTTGTTGTTGTTGTTGTTGCTGATGTTGAAGTTGTCGTTATTGTCCTTGTTGCTAAAGATGAGAATGAGGATAAAGATGAGGATGAGGAGGAGGAGGCGGAGGGTGTGGATGTGGATGTTGATTATAATAAATTAAACTAATAAAGCGCGTTAATGATCAGCCATCAGTTAAAGTGACAAAGGCAAAAGGCAGCCAACCGAAAGGACCTAAATCTTGCCCATAGTTCCCCGCTAGTGGCTTCTTTGGCCGCCCTATAGGCGTGGCTCGTGCGAATAATTTGGCTTTGTTGTGGCGCCATATGCAAAGTGAAGTGGCTTTAATTGTCAACTGTGCGCCCAACGACAACCGCAGCAATGGGCCGGAGGTAGGGGCCGACAGGAAACAAGGCGCGAACCGAGAGGAGGCTGCAGGAGGCACAGTGGGTCAAATTGTGGAAGAGCAAATAAGATGTCTGAGGCGTGGCAGGTCCCTAAGCGTGTACAATGTGAAAAATCCTGCATTCCAAACTCAATAAGACGCTTAGGACACACACGTAGTTAACCCTAAAGGACATAACCCTTGAAATGATAGTCATTTCATTCCACAGTCGTTGACAGTAAATCCTGCTTATGGGAAGGACATCGCTTAGCTTTTATCGCGGTTGGCACTGCTTGTCTTCCGCGCATGTGTTTGTGTGTGTGCGTGTGTGTGTGTGTGTTTGTTGTGCGTGTCTTTGATTGGCACGTCCTGCGATTGGTGCTGTGAACGACTGGGAAGATGTCCTTGTTTCGAATCGAGCTGCTAGGAATTAGCTGTTGAAATTTTATGAAACGGAAATCAAGTCGTTCGATACAGTTATTCCCATCCCCAACAGTCAAGCCAACCACCACCCACCACCCACCTCCCACTCCGCCCCCCCTTCCTCCATTATTCTCAAGTTCTGCGTAATGGCGGCAATTAATTTCGGGCGATTTAAAATGTGTGCCACAAATGAGACGCTGACTTGCTACAAAATTGATGTATGCGGTGAAAAGTGTTATAAAATATGTAGCAGATTGACGCGTAGTGAAAGTTCCCAGAACCACACACACACATACCAGCGCGCGCGCGCGTATGCCACACGTGTAACGATGTGTGAGTGCGCGCTGGTAAACAATGTGAGAGAAAGTTGGCCGCAAGGCTCACAAAAGTTTTGCACATTAAACAATAAAAACTCATTAATAATATGCATTTAAGTTTTAATTGAACTACTTAATAAAGGGGCGTAAGTGGTGGAGGCTGAACGTGGGCGGGGCGGATGGACGGGCGAAGTGGCCGCCAGGCGACCAGGCGACCAGGCGACCAGGCGACCGGAAGCGAAAGTTGCAGCGGAATGGGCTGGAAAGGACACACCGTGGCTTCTGCTGCAGTTGCTTTAGTTGCTGTCCTTTTCAGAGTTGTTGTCCATCTTGCGGGGCTGTTGTTGCAGTTGTTGTAGTTGTTGCAGTTGTTGCAGTTGTTGCCGTAGCTGTTGTTAATGCCTCCGGGCCTTGTCAGGCGACATGAAAGGAATTTGTTGTATGCTCTCATTACAACATGCAAAATGGCCGCAAATTGTTTATATATAAGTGAATACATATACACACACATATATATATGTGTGTGTGTGTGTAGGCATCTATCTGTTGTGTGTCTCTTAATGGGGCCCGTGCATGCAGTTTGAGTTTTATTTTCCAACATTTTTTGATTTATTTTTAAATTGTGTTTCTTTTTGTGTGTTTTGTGTGTTTTTTTGCCGCTGCATAGAAAAGGTGCGTAATTAAAACGATGCTGCAGCTGTAGACAATTAAACGCATGCCACAGACAGCGTGCCACGTACCACGTACCACCATACCACCATACCACATACCACATACCATGCCACATGCCACAGTCAACTGCCGAACGAAACAATGAGCCAGCAATAAGGTGAAATGAGCGATGAGTTTTGTGTTTAATTGCGATGCCAGACGCAGTCCTTAAATTTATATGCGGCTCTTTGATGGAGTAACAAAGTGCTGAAGCACGAGTGGAGGAGGGGAGGGCGGGGGGCGGGGGGCGGGATAGCAGAAAACTGAATACACAAGTTTAATAGCCAAAAGAAACGTGGCAGAGTTGTCAAGTTGCCGGAAATTGAATTCTAAAATATTTATAGTGGCCTATGGAGACAGCAGCTGAGAGACGGAGAGCGGGAGATGGTGAGGGGGCAGGGAGGGGAGGAGTGGTGGCAGAGAAAATGAGAGATGTGCAGAAGCTTTGGGTATTTGTGTTTGTGTGGGCGACTAAACAATTGAGTAATACCGTACATTTTGGGGCACGAGTGATTTATGCAGCATTCAACAGTAAATTGCATATGGAACGCAACGCAGCCAAACCGACAAACCAATCCTGAATCCCGAACCGCACCGAACCGAACCGTAAACTGAATGATGTCCTACTTATGCATGAGTGTGCGTGTGTGTGTGTGTGCGTGTGTGCGTGGCAAAATATGCAATATGTATATAAATTTGTTCGGTGAGCCACCCTGACAATCAAATCGAAGTCGCAACACCGAAAAAGTTATTAGTGTGCGAATATATCTGTCGCCCAGTGTTAGTTGGGGCAACATGTTATACAATGCTGAGCCATAGATTTATTGGTAGCAATCACTAGGATTTGCAGCCAGGATATGCCTGGACATGTTCATGACGTTGATGTTGATGTGGCTTCTGTTGTTGTTGTTGTTGCTGCTGATGCCATTGCCATTGCCACTGCCATTGCCATTGCCATGACCATGGCCAATGCCAATGCCAATCCTCTGATGCCGATGCCGATGCTGATGCTCTTGTTGACTATCGAAAGTCAATTTCGGGTGCGTGTCACATGCTCATTTGTCCAGTTTATGGCCCAGCATCATTTGTTCGGCCAATTTTTCGGGGCATAGGCAGCAGCCGGAGCTGCCACAGTTGCCACAGTTGCCGCAGTTGCCGTAGTGGCCCCGTAACTGCTGCCGTAGCTGCTAACGCCTTTCAATAAATTCTCGCTTCCGGCCGCAACGCCTAATACCTGTTTATTGTTGTTATCCCAGTTGCCTGTTTGCTGTACTTTGTTTCGATGTTCAACAAATGCAATTTTAAGCTGCACAGCGCCGCTGACATTCCATGCATTATAAATGAGACAAATAAATTCCCCCCCCCACACACACACACACACACACACACACACACACATACAGCCAATCGCAAAATGAACAGACCGAAGAAAATATGTTGCAAGTTAATCTCTTCGATCCTTGGAGAGTCAAGGATATGCCTAATGCCTAATGGAATGTCGAGTGCCTTAAAACCTTTGACAATTTTCATCAATTGAATGAAAATCATATTTCGGCCATGGCAGGAATTTTGTTGTTTACATAATGTTAATTAGCTTTCCAGAGAGTTTTCCAGGAGCAGAGGTTCCAACTCCGAATGGAGAGAAATAAAATGTTCGCCTTTGAAGTAGCTTACATTTGGCTTTTCCTAAAAAACTTGAAGTTTTTCTTTCGCATTTAAAGCTTTGCCCAGGAAATCGACGTATGTGATGAATACCGAAAATTTGAACCCTCAAGTGGACTCAAGCTCCTGGAAATGAAAAATGGCAGATGTGGGTGGAGAGGTGGGTGGTGGGAGGCAGGAGGCGGTAGATGAAAAGTGGGACACTCATCAAATATTCCAAAGAGGTGCGTGTATGAAAATTTATAAAGTTGAGAGAGTCAAAAACTTGATTAGCTGGAAAACGTTTGACAAAGGCGTTTTTCTTTTTTCTTTTTTTTTTCGTTTTTCCACTTGGTGCTTCATTTTTTCATTTGTAGTTTTTTCACAGAATAATCAAATTGCAGTTTTCAGCTGTCATAGCCATGGCCATGGCCATAGCCATAGCCATAGCCATACCCATAGTCATTGCCATTGCCATTGCCATAGTCCTGGCAGGAGTGCGAGTGCCTCGAGTATGTCCATGTGGATTTTTCAAGAGGCGTCGCTACAAAAAATCTGTTAGAAATCCTATTTATATTTCGAAACAATAACCATTCAATTCGAGCTAACGACTGGGGCCGGCTACAGCGCATAACGAACCAATTGAGCCGGACACGGCCACGGATGGGATGGGCGTTGGAGAGAGATGGGTGAGGGGATGCAGGAAGCGGGAGACGGAACGCGGCACGCGGGACACGCGAGGATGAAGGTTTGGTTAACGGAGATATATATATCTGTATATGTATATATGTATATATGTATATATTCATATATATGTAGACTGGACACGGGATGGCAGCCTGAACCATCGTTCCGTGGAGGCGGGACACAGACACAGACACAGACCCTTTGGGGCAGCTGAGCGACTGTTGTCGCATTTATTACCAGTGTTGCTTCTGTTGGCAAATATGTGAAAAACTCTCGCATTGGCTTTAAAGTGAAAGCATTTGAAATGGTCCTAGGTCCTGGCCACAGGCGCGACGACACAAACAAAACGTGCGCCGCATACAAATAAACAAGGCTATAGAGGCAGCAGCCGCCATGTGTGGCATTTCTAGGTGTGGGTGCAGGTGAGCCACGCCATGCGTGTGTGTGTGTGTGTGTGTGTGTGTGTGTGTGCGTGTGTAGGTGGATCGAAGGTGGTGGTCGGTCTGCTGTGTGTGGTTTGCTGGTCAACAATGACCGCCGCCTAGCACTGGAATTGAAACAAATGCCACAGCACTGAGCGTGCCTATAAATTTTTTACAAAATACGTGGGCGTAGGTGCAGCTGTAGCCGTAGCTCGAGCCAGGAGACGGGAGCTGGGAGCTGGGAGCAGGGAGCTGAGAGCAGGGAGCTGGGAGCAGGGAGCTGAGAGCAGGGAGCTGGGAGCGGGGAGCGGGTAGTCGGTAGCTGGTTGCTAGTAGCTGGAGCCATAGCTGAAGCTCAAACAGTGACTGCATTGGCTTGGCTACGGCCAGGACACGGCTTCAGCTGTGGAACAAACAACAAATAACGGTACCCACAACACAACAACAGCTCTTCAAAAGGACAAACCAGAGCATTGTTTAGTGCCAATGTTTGGCTGCCAGACATCAAATGGCATTTAAATGCAGGCAGCATATGTTCTAAAAGTCCTTTATGCCAAACAAGCTTTCCTTTGTTGGACGTGAAGCGAAGGGCGAACGGCGAAGGGCGAAGGGCGAAGGTCGAAGGATGGAGTCTAGGAAGGGGCGTGAGGTCCAACACCAGTGAAATGCTCAGATGAATTTCACCTGTTCCCAATTTCATGCCTACACAGATGCTTGTCCACTTCAAATGCAGGACGAGTCTGGGCGACCCCGAGAGCATTGGGTGCGAAATTTGCGTATGTAGGATGCATGCTTCCTCGGCCAGGACGAACTTTATAAAAAGATCAATTATAGATTCTTTCTCCACATTTGTGCAACAGGACGGAGCAGGACTCTAATCCAACTCGAAACTATACAAAAAATGAGATTTCACCAATGGCCCATCAATACCTCGGCAGCTTCTGTGGTGTCAATCAGCGCAGCTCCATTTGATGGCTGTCAATGGGAATTACGTTGGAGTCAAGTCTCTCCCAGCAATGACAACATGTTTGGATGTGTGTGTGTCTGGTGACTACTGGCTTCTGGCTGCTGGCTGCTGGCTGCTGGCTGCTTGCTGATGGCTGTTGGAGATTGGCAATCCTTGGCAGGATATTGGCTGATGCATGTGCATCGATTCAGTAAAAGTTCATGTACATCATTTGTCGTGGTGCTAATGGAAATCCCTTAGTTGATGCCACTTCACTTCACTTAGCTTGGAGCTGCTTGATGTGC